>OX352774.1:221574689-222174689 GCA_947095535.1 Poecilobothrus nobilitatus | reverse complement strand
ATTTAATTTTACGCAAACATACCTTTAGGCACTTTTAAAATAGGCATAAAAAATTTCTTCTCGCATTTATTCTCATATAGAGAAAGATTTATTCAATATCATATGGTAAAAAGTGTTTTATGTTTAGAGATCAGATGAAAACATGAAGATACAAAGACATACAATACATTAATTTTTTCCACCCACTTAAATCCTTAATATTTAATTCACTATCAATTTAAAGTACTTTAAAATATTTTCCAATGAATTTAATATGAACATCTGAAGTCTGATAACAAAAAAAAAAAAGATTTCTTAATTTTTGTTTATATTTTTCAAAATCAAAATAACGGTATGTATGTGTATTTTTATAACCGTATTAAAGAATTTGTTTGAATTTTTAAAGTAAAATTTTTAGTTATTCGAAAGAAAACTCTTGAATATATAAGGAAAATATATAGTTAAAAAAATAAGAAATTTGGGGTCGTATTTTTTACAAGAGTGTTCTTTATTTATGAGTTTAAATATAAGTAATGTAATTTAAAATACTTAAAATTTTTATTCTTTACATTATTCTTGATTATGGTGTTCTTTTTTGTTTGATATATACTGAGATCCAGTCCAATTTTTAGTATATTTTTTAAAATATTTTTTTAAAAATTTCCTTATTATTTCCATTCTGTCCATCCATGTTTGTTTACAAAATTTCTACATTTTTTAAGATGGAGCAATACAATTTTAATCATGAATATTATAGGTGTCAGTAAAAAATGAATTTTGAACAAGAATGTATTTTAGGTAGTTTCTCTTTAAGGACCTACATTTCCTTTCCTCTTTAAAAGCAATTTAAGTTGAAGAAACCCCATTTTTCAAATACTAATATCTTAAATTCTGCTGATTATTTTTTCAATCTAAAAATATTAAATGATAGAAAATTTCAAGCTTTATAAGTTGATAAAATAAATTATATATTTCTTTGGAATTTAGTACTTAATTGAAACGCTGCATTAATTATAATTTTGGTTCTTCCTTTTCCCGAAACTCTGTTAGCAAGCCTTGCTATTTTAAGAGAAGAGGATCTTTTATCATAAATATAAGCTTCCTCAGGAAAAGAATAAGTAATTAAAAAAGTATTTCACTCGTTCTTTTTAAGAACTATTCGGTATAAAAAATTACAAAATTATTATTTTTAGACAACTGGACAAATTTTTTTCACAGTAAAATGTAAAAATTAAATCTGCGAGTTTTCTTAAAATTTAAGAAAATGCATCTTGGTATTTCACAATTTTTTCTCACAAAAAAGATACAAAAAAGATTAAAAAAGATTTAAGCGCAAAAATAGTACTGACCAAATTGTTTTTAATCTCTTTTTTAATAATGTGCACCTTTAAAAACCTTTGGTTTTACATACTGTCTTGTTTTGGTTTTTTTTTTTGCTTTGGTTTGAATATGAGAATTATTTGAAAAATGGATTTCATCTTTATAGCAATCATAAAACATTTAAGGAACAAAAAAAAAAAAAATTAATTCGAAAATCATATTCATAATGGAAAATGTGATAAACTTAAAAATATGTTTATTTATTTTGGTAAAAGTTATATGAAATAAATTAAAAAGGTGAAACATATGTTTCAATTTTAGATTGTTGTAGTAGCCTTAGTATCTTTTAAATATTAAAATTATAATATAATTATGATATGAATTCAATTATTTAATAGAAATCATAATGTAGTTATTATGGTATCTTTCCTTTTAAAAAAAATATTTTCGTTTTTTATGTTTACAAGATTTTTTAAAATGACAAACAATTTAAGTACTTTTATAAGTTCTTATTGTACAGAGTTTTTTCTTAAGAATTTATTAAATCCATTTTTATATTTTTTTTTATCTTTTTAAATCTTTTATTTTTTTTTATGTTTTCAAATCTTTTTAGAAAAAAAGATTTAAATTAAGTAAAGGTCATTTGTAATTAATTATATTAAACGAGTACAAAAAGATTTTATTTTTTTTTTTTTCAAAATTTAGTTTTATAGCACTTGTAACTACAAATTTACACCAAGTATATTATAGCAAGGATAATCATACATCCTTTTAAATCAGAAAAATTTTATATAACCAAACCAAAAAAAAAAAAAACAAATTGTAATAATAGAAAATTGTCTGAAAAAGACTTTCTTCCTTATAAATTAAATTATATTAGATCAGATATCTTTTATGATCAAATAATGTAATATCCCCAAATAGTAAGCAGTTTTTAGCTAACTTTAAATTTCAAACTACATATTATATACTATACAGTCCACGACAACATGTCTTCATAATGAAAAACAGAAAAAAAAAAACAAAAAATTATTTTAAAATCTTTTTATACAATAGATTCTGGTTACTTGCATCAGAAAATATTAGATAATGGTAAGTCTAGAAAAATTTATTACATAGACCACAAGAAATTTTTACTTTAAAGAAAAATGCAAGTACTTTAAAATTTAATTTCATTGTCCTTATTATTCTTTAAAAAAAAACTAAAAACTATATATATGTAGGTACGTACTTTTCAGTATTTACACAAGTATATTATAATATATATATATATATATATATTATTATATTATACTAATTAAAGTGAATTTTATTTTAATTCAATATTCTTTGTAAAACTGGCATATAATGAAATATTATTTTGTTAGACTTTTTGATTATAATAAAAAAAAATTCAGTATATGTAAACCTAATGGTTTATTTAGAATTTTCTTTGAAAACTGTGAAAAAACAAAAAAAAAAACTGTGAAAAATCGAGAGATACTTTCTTTAATTTTAAGGAAACGGTATATATTCAAGAAAAACTGTTAGCACATGTAAAAATGTTGGAGCTTTAATGTTTACGTTTTAGTTTAAGCAAATTTTCATAAGGATCCAAATAATCGGGTGTCTTAAAAATAAAAAAAATTCAATGTTTGACACCGAATAACTCTTAAACAGGGGGAAAAACAAATATTTGTTTTTGCAGGAAATCCATTTAAGATTATTCTCAAACATCTTCTTTCTTTTAATCCAAGAGCTGAAGGTTTTTACAAACAGCATTGCCCAAATACGCTTGAATCTTTTTCACATAATATAACATACGGTAATTTTGAATTTTTAAGAATTTAAAAATCAACCTATTAAGTTCAAAAAATTTCATGACTTTTGATGTTTTTTGATTAAAAAAATGTTAAGGAAAACCTGAGATATAAACATTTAAAAACATGAATTTATGTAACTTTGAAGGGGTGTATCTCTGCAGCACTGGTTGATTTACATAAAGAATTTCTTTTACAAACTTTTTATTTTTTTTTTTATGATACCTTATTAATTCTTCTTAAATGATGTAGAATTTTTTTTAAATAATTTAGCTGAAGGACGGACAGAGTTGAACTAATAAGCAAATTCTTAAAAAAAAAATTTTCACAAAAAAAAATTTTATTGTTTTTATTTTTTTAATGACATAACATACATTTTATATAAAATTGTAATATGTATATAAATGTTACACAATTCACCTAATTTTTTATTTAACCTCATTTTTTTTGTACAGAGAAAAAATGATAATTATAGCAGATATCAGTCATCCTATTCAACAATATACAATAAAGTTTATATTATAAATGCACAAATGCAAATATTGTAAAATTTAAGTAATCAATCGATTATTTTATGGATATGAGCATTATTTTTTTTGCCATTCGAGTACATTATCCTTTTTCAAAAACAAAAAAAATTTGTACAAAATATATCTAAAGTTAAATTTTAGTTAATTCCTAAATGTACAAAATAAGTTGAGAATGAAGAAAATAAGTTGAAAATGCTAAATATCAGCCATATCGAGTTTTTGTTGATGTTAAAAAAAATCCATGAATTAAATTTTTTTTTTTTTTTTTGTAGAATACTTAAACTGTTTTTTATTTTTACTAAGAAATTTCATAAAATTATCAGTGTTAAGTTAAAAACATTTTAATTCATTCAGTAATTGTATAAATATAAATAGGATCTGAATAGGATAGAATATAAATATAATAATTTAAAGTTCTAAGAACGTATTGTAAAAATAAAAAATCAGAGTTCTAGCAATCTTCAGAATCTGAGCCCTAAAAGAACGAGTAAATTTGTAATTGTAAGTTTTTCAAAAATATCATCTAAATCAATTATCTACTAATACACTATTCTTAAGCTTTCAAATATCGGTATACTGAAAAATTTTAAGTTTAATTTAGGCTCATTTTATCTCATTTTCAAACTCATCACCTTTGTGTATTAAACATCATAAATATTTCATACATTCCTATAATCAACAAGCTGTAGCTTAGTAACGATCCCTTTAATTATTAATTATTTATACACTCGTAAAGTTCTACAATAAAATTTTAGTATTTAATAGCTTATACAAAACAAGTCTAGAAAAATTAGAAAAACCGTGAATTTTCATTAATTAAAACTTATGAAAAAGACAATTAAGGTGAATTACAGCAACGGAAATTTAAAACAAAAATGAAATTCACATTAGTTACATAAATTTACTAAAGAAAAAAGGAAAAACGAAAAAAAAACATGGCACTTTTAAATAAGAACAATGAACTTAAGTTTCTGTTCTATTTACACAAAATATGTATATGTATGTGCAGGTACTTAAAAACATATTGCAGATTTTGTTTGTTTTCTTTTTATCAAAACAAAAAAAAACAAAAAAAGGATATATTAAATTGCTATCGGGGTTTTATTTAGTTACTTCTATTTAAAGGTAATTATTTTACTTCAGATAAAAAAAAAAAAAAAACTGTGCTGTAAAAAAATCCCCTTGTAAAATTCGAAATAGTTCAAATTTTAATTTAAAACAGAGTAAAATAAGTTTTCAGGCCGATGACAAAAAAAAGTAATTAAAATTATGTCCTTAAGGTTTTTGTTTAGCAAATCTTAGTTTCAAATTAAATTAATATATTTTTTTTTTTATGTTAGGAGATGTGTTATTAAATTAAATTTGTTGGTTTAATCAATTTATTTTTTACGGTTTTCTTTTATGTATAGTCTAAGCAATGTAATAAAATTGTGAAAAAATGTATTAAAATGAAAGAAAATTGAGACATATTTTAATAACGAGGAAATTAGAGATGTCTTTGTTAAAAATTTTCATTATAAATAAAAAAAATTTGAGACCTATTCTGCTAGGATGTGGTTATACCTCATAATACTATTATTAATTTTATACATTTGTATTATTTACTTTGAAATGACCGAAAGCTTTTAATTAAAAGACTGGTAATTTAAGTACTGTGTCATTGTTCCGATATGGTTTCTATAGTAATCATTTGAATGAATGAAAAATGAAATTAAAAAAAAAAAATTTTCATAGTTTCATATATTAGAAACTTAAATAAAAATGAAAAAGTGAAAAGTTATTTTAAATAATAGATGCATCACAAAAAATTGAATTTTTTTTTTTTTTTTTTGTCTAACAATTTTTGTGCCACATAAAAGGAATTTTTAGTTTTGTTGATATTGAAGTTAATGTTCATTCTTTATAAATTATCTGTTTATTGTTTTTTTTTTTCTTTTCATTTTAAAAATAAATTTTACCCTTTATATACTTAGCATTCTTTTATTTATAAATTATATTTAACAATTGCATTATTAAAATTGGCAGACATGATTTAATTTGACGGGAATCGATCGTGATTCCATTGAATAGATGAAAGTGTGGTATTATTTGTTTTGAATTGTGTTTAGTTTGTTTTAAATTTAGAATTTTTTGTTCATGTATGTATTTATATAAATCAATTTCTTTTAATGTTCAAAATTTACATATATATCTATATCATATATGTATATATATGTCAACTATAAAATATAAATCATCCATATAAAATTGTATATCTATAAATCATGTAAATAAAATATCATATTTTATTATCTTGTAGGTATATTTTTATATTTATTGCAATTTATTTAGATTTTTATAAATAACTCATTTTTAATAATAATATAGATTTATTTATTTATTTATTAATATTTCAAAATATTACATATGGAATAATGCAATATTACTAAACCATCAGGTATCGGCTACTAAGGTTTTGATAGGTTGAATACCATTATTAATACATAATAGTATATAATAATATCATTTATTTTGTTTATATTATGTACTATATATTTACATTATATTTGGTCGTGAGGGAGGTATGTAAAGAAAAAAACACTTACGACCTGTGCAGGGATTGAACCCACACTCCTTCGGTTAATACACCACACGCCTAACTACTAGGCACCTACTCCTCAATAAATAAAAATCTAAACTTAACCGTATAAATTATTGCATAAGGTATTTTTTTTTTTTTATATAAGTTAGGTCTAGGTACATATAATGTATTATATCCAGTAATGAAAGCTTATCCACTAACTTTTTTTTAGTATTTGTTAAAATTATCAAGACAATATGTAAAAACAGGGGTTTAAAAAAGTCCATTTATAAAACGATTATAGTAAGTTTAAGAAATTGATATATAGAAAAAAAATAACAATAATTAAAATTAAGGAGAATAGTTAGGGGTCTTATTTATTTAGAAAAAACAAAAAACAATGTTTAAGATCACTTAAATCTACTATTAGATAAATAAAATATAATAAAATATGTACATATATTTGACTTCATATAGCCCTTAAATACCAATACCAGGTTCAAAACTGAGGGAATACAAAAATTTGTAAATTATATTTAGTGTATGCTTAATCATACTTCTTTGAAATAACAAATATCTAGGACTATAAAATTTTACAAATTGCTGGATTTTCATCACGGATCCTTTTATTAAAGCAAAACCAGTTATTTCTCCAAAAAATTATAGACTTATACTAGTACCTATAAAATTTTGAATGGTTTTTACAAAAAATCAATATGTGTATATTACATATTTAATTGTTTAATAATCAAATATCCAATCAAATACATGTTATCATAAAAACTTAGTGGTCTAAATTCATTCCTTTACTTTCGTTCTCTTTAAACCGCAAAGAAAATCATAATTTTTAATATATACAATAATAAAACGAAAGAAAATTGAAATTACAGACAGGATTTTTATATATTCTATACAGCTATATGTACGCGTATATAATATTTAACATGAAAATAAATATTTATATATTAACAAGACTAAAAAACTACTAAAGTAATATATATACTGAACCAGAATAACCAAAATTTAAAATAAAACAAAAATATTTAATGTTTAAACTGTTCTAGTGAAAGCAATTATGTATTAGACTACTTCGCTATCCTATGTAAATATTTAACAAAAATATTACTGACGCCTTTCTAAAATAAACATATTATTTCATCTTTTTCTTCTTTTTCACAGATAATTGATTCAAAGAACTTCAAAAAAAAAAAAAAACAAGAAGCCTTCTTGTTTATATTAAATACTAGGAAAAGGTAAATTTTAAATCCTTTTTTCTAATATTTTTAATATACCTATGTATGTATACATACAAAAATATTATGTATATAATAATATATTAAATTCAAAGTGAATCTTTAAAAATTTCTTTCAAAATGTTAAGAAGAATTATAAAATCAAGGTAGTCAAAAATAAAACCAAAAAACAACTCTGTTTGTAAAACCAAAGATTTTTAAATGCGCACAATATAAAGTTTACAATATAATATATTTTACGCGAATAGCGGATATTTTTACATTAACATTTATAATTTTTCTTAAAATTTTTTCTGTCCTTCCTTTATATACCATAAAATTTTCTTTAGCCTTTCCTTCCATATACTATAAAATGTTTTTAAATTTAAGTTAACCCTATATAATTATGAAAAACTCTGAATGTCTAAATGGATCTAGACGATTAAGAGGATCTAGATGTAAAAAAAGAATAAATTTTGATGTCCAATAGCTCTTAGCTGGGGTGAATCGAAAGTTTTTTGCAATATTTACTTATACTTTTTTCTCAAATGCGTATCGGTTATAAAAAAGGAGGGAGTAAAAAATTTTAGTTTCGCATAATAGCTTTTGAGTTTTTACAATAAAAATGCATTTAGTAGAAATTGAGTTATAATTATTTTAATATATAGTTTTCCACATTTGAAGAGACTACATTATTATCCCTAATGATATTATTAATATCTCTAATGGTATCTATCTACCAGTAAATTTTAATTAAATATTGTGTAAAAGTGTTTTTTGCAGCTAGACAAACAGAAGATTATACTTGATATGGACAAAACGAATTTAATAGCAACATATTTCCAAATTAATTTTTTACAAATTGTGTAGCAATTTTGTAGCTAGACAAACAGAATATTGTGGTTGGAGAGCAAACAAAACAAATTTAATAGCAACATGTTTCCAAAGTTTTTTTTAAAAATGTTCTAAAAGTGGATTAAATGAGTAGTTATTTTACTGTTGAAAAAATAATTTAAATTAATTAAATTCTTAAAATTAACGTAATTCTATATTCATTTATAACACCATTTTTTTTTTTTTTTTTTTTCGGAAAAATTCTATCTAGAAATATTTTGAATATTTTTAGTAAAATAAAAATATTTAAATTTAAAAAAGAAAAAAAAAAAAAGAAAAAGGTTTAAATTTCATTTTTTAACTTGTATTTTCTTTATTAAACGTTATTGTTTTTGTATTTTCTTATGTAAATATTATTATATTATGAATGAGTTTATTATATTTTGTTTTGTACAGTTAATTTTTCAATGGAGTAAATATTTTACTAAGAATATTGTACAAATTTTGTAATAGTATACATATATAACTTTGTTAATATAAATGTATAGATATAGGTATAACATATACATAAATCTAAATGGAAATATATGTATGTATATTATGTATTAAGGGAATTAAATGTATTCAGAAATATTTCGTTTACTGTTTTTTTTGTTTTTCTATTTTCATTTAATTGAATAGGAGATTATTATAATCGAAATCAATAATGAAAAGAAATAAAATGTGAAAAAGAAAATATAAAAGTTTTTTTTTATTTTCGTTTTTTTTTTTTGTATTTATTTATAAAAAAAAAAATTCAATACTTTGTTTCCAGGTATTTGATTTTATTGGCTATATTGAACAAAAAAAAATAAAAGAAAATAAAACAAATGAAAATCAATTAGTGCTAAATTAAATTTTTGAATGATTTTTTTTTTGGGTTTTTTTTTTTTTTGTATTATTTTTGTATTGTTTATTTGGTTGTGTTGGTTAAACAGATTGGAAATAACAATTAATTTGCTAAAGGGGATAGATACGTCATACTTTAGTACTAATTGAGTATTTTCTTTTATTAATTTATTTTGAGTGAAAAAAAAAAAAAAACTTAAAGTAAATATTATAACAAAGAAGAAAAATTTTGTTATTTTTGTTTGTTTCTTGTTTTTATTTTTTATTTTTTTTTTTAATTTGATTTTAACTTTTCGTTGATTTGTTAATTATTTTGATATTATGACATTTGATTACCAAGAAATAAGAAAGTTCAATGATTTCTTAAAAAAAAAAAAAAAATGATGTGTTATATTAAATTTGTTTATTTGTCAAAAAATATTTAAGAGTACATTAATGTAAAAATTATTCTGAATTACATATATAAAAGGTAACTAAAATGTTTTTTACTATTAATTTCACAGTTAGTTATTTATTAATTTTTTTTTTTTAAGTAAATTAATTACAATTGAAAATTATATATGTAATTAAATTTAAAAATTAAGTAATTATGTTTATATTGTATACATATATATATATAAAAATACAATATAATAAAATTATAAGGAAAATAATAAGGAAAATTTCTGGGGTGATTTCTGATACTAAAATTAGATAGAAATTGTATGGGAGTGGGAGAGGTTGGGTCTATAATACTAGAGCGTTTTTTCGAGATATTGTGAATTTTGAGTTATTTACAAGATAAGTTAGCTTCTGTGAAGCATGTGGGTCAAGTGTTATTTGGCAATTAATAATATAAAGGAAATTAACATAAAAGTTCCAATATCTAGAAAATGACTAATAATAATGAGCCCTACTCCCGCTATGCAATTTCTTTCTAGTTTTAATCTCAGGAATTACTTTCTGAAATAAGATTACATACAATTATGGGGAACACCCTGTTTATGGAAAATACAAAAAAAAATATATGGTCAATTAAAATTTAATTACATACTTAATTTAATTATATCAGTAACTTATAACTACTTGTATTAATTATCATAAAAGAAATAATTGCAAAAACGAAAATTTAAAGAATGTAATGAATTTATGAGTATTTAGTGTACATTAATATGATAAATTAAAGTTTTTGTTATGAGCTTAAAGATTGATTGCTATGACAACGATATACGATGACGCTGTAACGACAACGTGATTTTCATTTACCCTATGATTTATTTTAAATAAATTCATAACGTACATTCCGACACTGTATCTGAATTTGAAATACCGTTGGTCGTCATTTGGTCATTGTCAGTACAGTATGTATTTATATGTATGTTCATAAAAAAATCTATTGTATAAATTTGATATAAATAAAATAAAAATCACATCGTCTTTGTAAATTGATAGGACAACGTAGCAACAACGTGTATTTAACATTAATTTGTAAACAATTTTATGAAGACAAAATACGTCCTCCACACGACCACCATACTGTAAAATAAAAATATGGCATCGATACGTTTTCGTAACGGCATCATTTCATTCCATTGTAATAAGAATCAAGGTTAATTTTTATAACAAAAGTTTTGTGTTAATTGGTTAAAATTTTTATTATCATTTATATTAAGAGCAATTATAAGAAATGATGGTTTAGTTACGACTTAAATACAATTATAGTTTAGCATTAGTAAGATCTCAAAAGATAAAATATCATTTAGTATATTATCTTCCTATTGTAATTAAATTAATTAGATTTGGTCTCTGTTCATTATTTAAAATGAAAACAATATCGACTTAAAACAAATGAGAAAGAATAAGGTAGAAGAAAAAAGGATAATGGATAATGGCAAAAATTAGTATAGTTAAAGATTTAACAAACTTTACTAAATTTATTGCTAAAATTTAATAAATAAAACATAAGATGAGATTTATTTTATAATTGAATAATGATTATAATATGAATTTTATTTAACAAATCAACAAAAGAAAATTGTAATTAAATTAAATATTAAAATTGAATTTTTTTAATTTGTTATAATTTAAATTGAATTTATTAATTATTCTACTCTTTATACTTCACTATAAGAATTATTGTAAAAAAAAAAAACTAATAAGTTGTGGGATATTAAATTTTGGTAATTAAATATTTACAAATTATGAAACAAATCATTTTTTTTTTTTGTCATTATTTATTATCTCTACTTCCTAACTTTTGTATCTCAAGTTCCTCTATTACTTATATGTAGTTTTGTCAGTATACAATTGAATCAAATTGAGCGGATATCATAAATCTGTTTGAAGAGAATATTAGAAAAATGTAACAGTCTTTATAACAGTCATTATAATAATTTTTTTCTAGCAACATTTTTTATTTATATACATATTGTTGTTGCATATAAAAATTTAAATATTATTTGAAAAGGTTTTTATAAAAATTTTTAAACACAGTTATTACGATTTAACTTTTACAGTTATTTTCACTTTAAAATAACATTTTCACATTTCAATATTACACAAATTTATTTAAATATTTATAAAAATTTGATACTTATTATATCTTCTGATCTTACCTTAATGTCTAGGGAAGCTGGTGATGAATTAAAATTAAAATGTGCACGTGGTCCAAAAGCATCTGGTGCTGACCAATGTTGTAATGAATCTGGTTTTGATTTATCTCGTACATCAAAACTGAAAATAAAAGAAAAAAAGAAAAATAAAAATGAAAAAAAAAAAAAAAATATATTTTTTTAAACCATTCCAAAAATATTTTTTTTTTTAATTTCATTTATAATTAACTTCAAATAATAAAAAATTTTAATACTGCTGTGATTTTTATTAAAATACTTTCTATATTATTTCTATATTTAAATTTCAGGATCAGCCAAATGCACCTATCTATCATCATCAGTTTATTTAATTAAAGCTTTGGGGAAATTTATTTTGGTTTTTTTTTTTTTTTGTTTTTTTCTTTGTACCTTAAATAAATAGAATCTTTTTTTGTTTAACAGTTCATAAAAAGAAAAACAAACAAACAAAACGTACAGAAACCTCCTTTTTAATGGTTTTTACCTAAATCAAAATCTCATGAGCATAAGGGTATATAGTATAGGTATATACTATATATATATGAATTTTTTTTTATTTTTTGTTTGGGATGATGAATATTTTATTGAGAAATTTTTACGACCTGGTTTTAGTTTTTGTTTTTGTACAATATACATATATCATAATATAACTAAACTACATAGATATTGTTGTAGGTACTAACTAAAAAAAAAATCGCGGTCCCAATTTTTGCTATTATACATATTTTAATGAGTTTTTTTCTTTTTTGTTTTTTAACCAGTATTAACAAAAATACTAATATATACTTGTTATTTTTTTTTTTTGACTATTGTGCTACTGTTTTTAAATTGCAAAAAAAAGAAAAAAAAATAACCAAAAAAAAAAAAACATCATTTTATAGTGATGAACAATGAAATTAAAATAAAAAGATAGAAGAATAAAAATAATTTTATACATTTAATACAATTTTTACTAAAAAGGATAATGTGCTGAAATTTAACATAAAACGTCTAGCTTTTAAATTTTATTTATTTTTTCTTTTATGTTTCACGTGTCATTAACCCATTTTATTTCTTAAGCTTGCTTTTGTGTCGCATTTTGTTGGTGTTGTATAGTTTTGTTATCAACATGATTATATTATGCTGTAATTTATATACAGTACATTTTTCTTTTTCTGTACAAAAAATATGCAGTGTGAAAGTTAGAGGGTGTCCTATAGAATTTTTTTTTTTTTTTTTTATTTTAAAACGTTTATTATAATAGTCTCAAGAGAGATTATTTTTTTAAGATTCTCTATGATGTTAAATTAAAACTATTTGTTGTAATAAAAAATATTTAAAATAAGGTTTTATACGTAATTTCCTAAAAATATATTATGTTTGCTTAATCTCGAGTCTCGAATCGACCGCAACCGGCAACGGCTCAACTATTATTTGGTTATATATATGTAATGTACGTTAACTTATACATCTATAAATAAAAAAAATTTAAAAATTGATAAAAATCATCATTTATCACAATATGTATTGAAATTTTAAATAATGATGAATGACATTGATCTGATATTAATAATCAATATGTATCTAAGTATGTACATATGTATGATCAGCGGGCAGAGTCTCTTTAAAATTTAAATATATAAATGTTTTGGTTTTGTACTTTTTTATTAAATTGTTGCATTTGTGTATGAATGTTTGTATATTATTTGAAGCGATTAGAAAATTGTTCTAATTGTATTCTTTTTTGAATTCAATTTCTACTCATATAAGTACTTAAATTTTAGTATACAGCAGTTTTTACAGCCAAAATTAAATTTGAATAATTTTTTATTTTTAAATATTTTGTATGTCAATTTTATGCAGGGTTAACATTTGTACAATTGTGGTAATATTTGTACCGTTTTCTCGCCCTTTGTACCATGTTCAATCTTAATCAAGGATTGTACGCCAAATATACGCTCTTTTCAGATTTTAAATTTTTTACATTAGGGCAAGGTAAAACGAACAACGGTAATATTGTTACAAATAACGTGGTTTATAAAAAAATTTAACTGAATTTTGCTCCAAACTTTGTTTGTGTATTTTATGAATGTTTTACGGATACCTATTCTGTTTTCCCCACGTACCTTTAAAACATTTATTTCGAACTCGATAAATAAATAGACATAATAGTCCTCACTCACAATACCAAATAATCTAAATATACGTACACCAACTACAGGCTCTTTATACAATTTAATTCTGTTTTGGCGTTATTTTAAAAATAATTTCAGTTAGTGTTTTGACAAATTTGGTTTTCCTTTCTGATTTTTTACAGATTGTACTTTTTCCTTAAATTCTATTTTTCTAGACTGACACCGTCTATTATATGAATTGGGATTCAACATAGAATTTGACTACATATTAACAGGTCATCTAGTATGTATATAATAATATGACAAAAAATACAGAAAAATATGATTGAATTCCTTGATTTTTAAAACCCAAACTTACCTCTATAGCCAAAATAATTATAAAAATCCCAAATGCTTACGTAGTACTATATTGAGTTAAAAGGATAAGAAGGAGACAGGATCTGTGATAACTTTATATAACAAATAAATTTAAAAAAGTGTTGTATATACTCTTAAATTATTCTCATTATTTTCAATCACAATAGAAAAGTGTGTTATTTCCAAAAGTGTTTTAACACATTTTGTATGTTGTAACACACTTTTCTATTATTAATATCTCAAAAATGGTTAGTGATAGAGAAAAAGTTATTAGGTACTAATTATAGGGCTTGAAAAGTTGTTTTGAAATATGGTATTCCCCAAATACAGGGTGTTTCAAAAGAAAATTGAGTTTAAAAGATAATTTTTTCATTTTAAATTATTTTGAACCCTCATAAGTTTGTAACTGTTGGATATATGGGGATCATTAGTACACAAAAACTGAAAACTTATTCTACAAAATGCATTTTTTTAACCTCTTTTTTTTATAGCAAGCCGATCAAAAGTTATAGATTTTCTTATGAAAATCGCTAAAACATTTTTAACCTTTCATATCTCGAAAAGGGATCAGAATAGATCCACCCCTTCCATAGAATTTTTTGTTCGTTGTGATGCTTCCCATCACCTCTTGCTCTATGTAAAAATTAACGTGCGACACCCTGTATAAACTGAAAACATTGTGTTTCAAAATTAAAAGTTTTTTTTTTATGTAATATAAAGAAGTTCCATTAACCATTGAATAAAGAATGAACAATATGGTATAAAAAAAAAATTTTCTAATATTTCAGAGTTTTTTGTTTGGACAAACTTCACAGTGTGAACTATATGAGAATGAATTATGGCGCAATTTATCTAATTGTTTGGAATCGAATTGAGACGCAGATTAGCTATAATAAGCTATAAGAAGTCCTTTTAAAAAAATTAAAAATAAGTACATATATAATTAGAAAATTAGAAAAATTAAAAACAAAATTATGTAACCTTTCAATAATTTGTTTATATATTATATAAAAAATATATTTAGATATATATATATATATATATATATATATATATATAATTATGTAAAATAATTATTTTAAGAACATTAAATGATTATACTTTACAAAAAATTAAAACCACTTTATATCTTTTTGATGGAAATCCCCTTTAATTTACATAAGAATATACATATGTGTATGTGTGTAAATGTATATGTATTTTTTTATCTCTTTCTCTATCTACCTATATTTTTTTTTTTGACAGATTTTTAAATTTTTGCTGCTGAATTTTATATTTTATAACTTTATATTTATTATTTTAATATACATATATATAATGTATTATTTTTATCATATAAGTGTATAAAACATTAATGAATAAAATATTTCAGTTTTTATTTTATAATATGTATATAATATGTATGTATATATATACATATATATACATGTATATTGAAACATAAGTGAAACATGTTCATATGCATAATTTTAATACACAATTGCACTTAAACTCCATTATATCCTTAATATAAGGACTCTCATCAACGTTTAAGCATGATTTATATACATTTTATTTATAAAGGTATATATATACGTATATATTAATTTAAATTTTATTTTTTTTTTCTAGGTTGGTTATCTCACCGCATATATATCAAATATATTTAACTAAATAACTGCACTATAGAAAATTTTCATTACATTACAAAATTGTTATCTGTGTAAGTGTTGTTGTTTTTGCGAACTTTATGAAAGGGTGTCGTGTATGAAAATAGTGGTAACCACGATAAAATATAAAAACAAAAAAAAATAAAAATAATAAAAAGTAAAAAGCGACAATCAAAAAAATTTTTTACTTAAATTAAAAACAAAAATAATAACACGGTGTGTGCCTTGAATGCAATATTCTTATATATTTTTTTTTTTCCTAGCATTGTTACGATTTTTGTTTTGGATACATAGATGCAGTATAAGCAAAACCTTTCCAAAATTCAATTCTTACATCGCCAAACAAATGTATATACATATATAAATGTATAGGTAATATACAAACATATATGAATACAACAATATATATGTATATGTATATAAAAGTGTATGTTAATATCACCATATTTCATTTTTTGTCATCGTATCTTATCCATATCACCAGTGTCAGAAATAAATTCCTATATATATTCCTACAATCATATAAAATTAATGTCTGATGCTAGAAGCGTGTTTTTCAGTAAAAATTCAAAAAAACTGTAAAAAAAGATAAAAAAAAAAACAAAAAGCAAGGTAGTATGGAAAATCATGGATTTATAAAGGCACATATTTCTTCTATTTCTTATAAAGCATATTATAAGATTGCGGTTTTTTTTTTCGAATACAGTTTACAATTTTGTTTTTCAAATGCAGTTTTTCTTAGGATTTTTTTTTTTGTAAATAGTATTGTACAAATCTCTTTTTACCACTTTGCAAGCAAATAATAATATTTATATATACATGTTATGTAGGTTGTCAAAACAATTTTTTTTATCTACTGTACGTGACATAACTGACGCTTTACTTTCATGTTCAAGTCATAAATTTAAAGTTTTAATTAACGATATTATTATGTCTGGCAATGATAATTTTTCCGTTGTAATGAATTTTGTTAATTAAATCAAAATTATAATTAAAATGAAAATTAAAATCATAACATATAAATGATAATTTGTTTATTATTTAAATAAATAACGTTAACACTTAAATTCTTGAACTCTTTTACTTTGTATATTCTTTTATTTTGTATATTCTTTTTCTTTGAGTATTTGACATTTGATTTGACGTTTTTGCAAAAATCACAGAAAAAAATTTAAGAGTAAATAAATTACAATAAAATTTAAATTTAAGAGTTAATTTTGTTTTATTTTTTCTTTCAAGTCATATTTCTTTTATACAAAAAGAAAACAAATCAAATAGCATATTTTTAATATATTTTTGCTCATTTGGTTTGAGGCAAGAAGTTCCATTTAATTTTAAAGATTTTGTTTCCTTGCAATTACATTTTTTAATTTTAAGTACATACATACATACATATGTATACATTTTGAATATACGAAGGTTATAAAATATAATTAAATTTTAGTTTTCTATTACAGTTAATTTTATTAAAGCTTATGTAAACTGACAGACGGTATTGTCATCGATAAACATTCATGTTGACAGAATAAAAATTAATGAGCATTTTTTTTAATTTTTTTTTTTATTGAAAATGTGCTTAAAAGTAGAAAATCTCTTACTTATAAGTAGAAACATTAAAATACCGTTATATTATTAAACCAATGCATTTTTATATGTAGTATTTTCCTTTTTTTTCTTATTTTGTACCTATTGTTGGATCACTTTAGTAAATAATTTTTTTAGTGCGATAAATAGTGAAGAAGAGAATATTATAAATTTATATTGTATAGAAAAAAAAAAAGAGAGGGATAGAAAGGCGAAAAGAAAAAAAAAAAAAACAGAAAATGAATGGCTGCAAAAAATATATATAGTTAATAGGTATATTATGTATATATAATTTAGGTTGGTTCAACGTTGTTATTTTTTCTTATTATAAATAGGTGCAGAGTTTAAGTAAGTGGAAAACCTTAAAAATATATATGTATAAAATATATACATATATGTGTATATGCATTACGGTATATTTTTATACCCGTATGAACTATGTTCAAGGGTATAATAAATTTGCCATTACGTTTGTGACACCTTAAAGGAGTCGAGCTAGATATAGTGTCAAAGGTATGGATCGGCTCAGAATCGAATTCTGAGTCGATTAAGCCATGTACGTCCGTCCGTCCGTCCGTCCGTCCGTCCGCACGATAACTCAAAAAATAAAAGAGCTAGGAGGCTGAAATTTTTTTTACGTCACTTTTGCAAAATTGTTAGTTTTGCTATTTAAATCCAACATTTTCGGTCGGCGGGATCGAGTAGCTGCCATACAACTTCTATCTTTATATAGAAATAACTCAGTATCTATTCAAGCTACGTTTCTGAAATTTTGCAAATGATGATCAAGTTTTATGGCAACAACTTCTGTAAAATTTGGTTGTGGTGGTGTGACGGATTCGGGTAGCTGCCATACAACTTCTCCGTTTAAATGAGAATAACTCAGTATCTATTCAAGCTACGTTTCTGAAATTTTGCAAATGATGATCAAGTTTTATGGCAACAACTTCTGTAAAATTTGGTTGTGGTGGTGCGACGGGTTCGGGTAGCTGCCATACAACTTATCCGTTTAAATGAGAATAACTCAGTGTCTATTGAAGCTAGGAACCTGAAATTTAGTAAAGAGGTGTCGAGTTACCGGCCAACAACTTTTGTAAAATTTGGTTGGCCCAGAGCAGCCGGTTCAGGCTTCTTGCACCTTTTGGAACTTAATGAAGCTACGCGCAATAGATTCGGGTAGCTGTCATACAACTCCACAATTTACATAAATATATCCCTGTAGTTTGGTACTACAACATCTGAATGTTTTTAAAAGATGATCAAGTTTTGTAGAAACAGGATATATTACGTTCATACGGGTATCCCAGAGTTGACACAGTCTACTCTACTGCACTCTTCCTCGTTTTGTATAATATCAGAATATAAAATTAAGATATAGATAAAGTAAGAAAAATAGATATACATAGATTGAATGAATTCTTCTTATTTTCATTATATTTTTTTTTTTTTAAAAACTAAGAACTTTTATTCGTACTTTCAGAATTTGAGAATATAAAAACATAAGTTTTAATTTTATTTCATTCTTTCTCTTTGTTTTTAATTCAAATCCTAGAATGCCATCATATATAAAAATCTACTAAACATACTATATTTTACTATAAGATTATATACATAAGTACGTATGTATGTATATAAAATGTTGTATGAATTTGTATATATGCGGTATAATTTAATTTATATAAAAATTGGGGTAAAAAAATTAAGAAAAGAAAAAATCTAAAAAAAAAAAAAATTTTCCCTAACTTTTTTAAATGATAATGGAAGGAATTTAATTTGAAAGATATAGAGAATGCACTTCTTTCATATTTAATAGTTTTTTATATTCACTATTACTTTTCTATCTTCTTTCTTCTGTCTCCTCTGTTCTTCTTTTTATTTTTTTTTGTTTTATTCTCATTTATATTTCATCTTAATAAACTGGTATAAGAGAAGGAATAAAAAAGGAATTAGGGATTTCAAAAAAAAAAAAAAGAAAGAATTCATATATAAATGCATTTTTTACAGTCACAAAATAAATTTAAATATGGTTTCTAAAATCGAATTTTTTTTAAACAATTATTACTGAGTTTTTACTTAGCTTTTATGCAAGTTATAATTAAGTTTTTATACTAAGTACTTGATTTTTTATTTTATTTTCATTAGAATATTTAACAACAATTAGGAATGTACATTTTCAAAATTTAAGTTTTTAATTGTTATAAGTATAATAAAAATTAATTTAAAACAAAGTATGTTGAATATTTTTCTTTTGCACTCAAATTAGACTGTAATATGTATGTATGTATGATGTGTTCAATTTTCGCTTTATTATATTTCCGTAAAAAAAAATTTTAGCATATTATAATTTTAAAAATATGAAATGAAAATTGAAAGTAATTGTAACGGCTGAATTACAATATCTGTTCACAATAATTGATCAGAGTGCGCAAAGGTTGCTGACCGAATGTTTTACACTAGCTATTCTGGAAATGGAAATTTGAAGCAAAAGATTTTAAAAATTCTGGTGTTGGCTTTATTTCATATTTGAAAGTGTAATAAAATCAATTTTGATTTTTTAGCATTTCACTTTATTTAAAGACATCTACATAAATTGGTTATTTAAATTTCCAGCTTCGGTTGTTTAACATAAATTTACGATTTTTTGATATTTCATTATCAAATAATTTAATGAATTATAATTAATTAACAAATAAATGATTAAGGTATTAAGATGCACCTTTTAAAAAAGATTTCATATCATTTCTGAGCAAAGTGACAAATGGTGAAGTGAAAATAGGTGAGACTCCAAAGAGAGATTACTTGAATATCCAAAGCTGAAAAGTAATCATAATGAAAAATTTAAAAAGTACTAAATGAATAATGGTTAAAATTAAAATAATGTCATCAAATAAAGTTTTTTAAAGTCCTATCTTCTTAAAGAGGAAGTTTCCCTTCGAAAGATTGAAAGATTGAAAAAAAAATTTCATTATAATAAACATCAGAATTATAAAGAAATTATAGAAGAAGCTGTGTTTTTGTTGTAAATAAAATTTTTAAATTTATTCAAGGAAAATTTAAATTATTTTGTTCTTCACTGTAGTTATGAAATTTTTGAAAGTATTCGAACTTTTCATTTGTAACTAATTTTTTCTATTGTTATATTATATTAGAGTGTATAGGGAGTTTTCTTTTCCTTTTTATTTTTTTTTTTATTTTTTATTCTTTGTAATTTTAAACTTGTTCTAAAAAATTAAATTTTTTGTTACATTATTTGTTAAATGAATAATCCTTAAGGAATAACACAAGGATATAATCAAATAATATTATAGTTCTTATTTATAATAATTTTATATTTTTTTTGGTTTTTTTTTTTTTTTTTTTGTTATGTGTTCTTTCTTTTATATTCATCATTAGAAATTGAAACTAAATGAATGTAAATTAAATATTTTATTAATTTAAATAACTTTTTTTTTTTTTTGTTATGTAGAAATATTATATCTACAAAAAATTTATTTTAAATTTTTTTTTTTTTTGAGCATAAAAAAGTTTAAGAATTTAAGGTCAGTTTATTTTTGATGAACCTAACCAATAAGCACTTTAAACTCAACTGAACTCTTTGTTTTCAATTGGATTTTATTTAATTTTAAATGGAAATTTTTTGAATTTTTTATTTTTAAAGTTAGATCATAAAATAATTTTTTTTTTTAAATAGATTTATTTAGAAGATTTACATTTATATCACTTTTTAAGCTAAGACATGGTTAAACCAAAATTTCAATATTGCGTATTTTGTAGTTCTGTTATTACAAAATTTATAAAATTTTGAGCTTCCTGCATTTATAAATACCCCTTTTTCAGTAATTCAACAAACAATTCATGTGATAACATTATCATTTTCATTCTAAAACTATAATTATGGGTGCAGGGTCATAACAGCCAGAGTTTCTTAGGGACTTATAACTCATTTAGTGAAACATAAGTCCTTAAGGGACCTTTGAGTCACTTTAAAATATTTACGAGGGACATAAGTTCCTTCACAAAAATTATTTCAATTTTTCGGTATTTAAAAACTTCATAATCAAAATAAAATTAAAATCTAAAATCCTGTAATCAAAACAAAGCTCAACATAATTAAAATAAATAGAATTTTTAGATTTCTAAACATTTTCATTGTAGCAGTAAGTTTTGTACACGTCGCGAAAATTAGCATAAATGCGCGTAAAAAACTTTGCAGCATAGTAATAATATGTCATATAAAAAGAAACGATAAATGAAGTTTTTCATAAAAAATGAATAAATTATTATTAGTTTGGGTTAAAAAAAAATTTTAATTTTAAAAATATTTTATAGGAAAAAAAAATCTTAAGTAAATAATGCTTTATCAAATTAACAATGGCACAGGTCCCTCGGTGTGCTTAGTGGGAGTGTGGGTTTGAATTTAAAATTTAACTAAAGTAACCACCAATTTTTGAGCTAAAAACTTCAACTACACCATATTTGAAAATCCATTTCTTTTTCTTATTGCAAAGTTTCATATTTAAGCTTAAATAACACAGCAGCTAAGTTTTAAACTTACTAAAATTATATTTTGTGTCTATTGAATTTTTCTTTTATAAAAAAAATATCGTTAAAAATTGGATTTCCATGCATTTCTGCTCTTTGAGACTAGGTATGTTAAACTTAAGGCATTAAATTAGAAATTTTTCAGTATTAATTTATAATTTCTGGTGCTGTTTTTTAAAGAATTTTGTAAATTTTCAAAAATTGATATTAAATTAGATTAAAAGTCTGATGTTAGTCTGTGCATGTGAAATCATCCTAATTAAAAATATTTTATGCTATTTTAATTATTTATATTTTATTATTTCTTCTAATAAATTCTCATTGCAGAAATATTTGGTATTTTAAAAAAATCTTTATAATCATAGGAAATTAATTGGTTGGTTGGTTTATATGGCTGTTATTTAGAAATCAAATTTAGAGGACACAAATAGTCCAGACAAGATACCAGTTTGATACCATTTTCTCGTATTTTTTATTGTTAACTATATTTTATAATCAGCCCGTAGAATTTTGAAATAAAATCAGTTTTCAAATTTTATTTTCGAATAACTGGTTTATGTCCATGATGGTAGACACTCTCCAGATTTTTTCCATTAACTGGTTTTTTATTTACGAATAACTGGTTTATGTCCGTGAAGGTAGTCACTCTCCTTCACTTTTACAGATCAATCTGTCCCTTCTGGGGTCAAATATTCGCAAAAAAAGTGAAGGAGAGTTTCCACTAAATTTACGACTAAAAATTACGATTAAAATTACTTAGTTAGGTTAATAAAAAAAAAAATGTTTACTTTAAAAAAATAATTTTTGTTTTTGCTTTTTTATCACAATTCTATTCAATATAATAAAATAATAATTTTTAAACGTTTTTATTTGAATGCAATATGGGAGATTCTGTGGAAAAATTCTAAACTGTCGATAATCTAAAACTATGGGCATTTCCGAAACTATCTCATTAGCACTTGTCACTAGACAAATAACATTTTTTTCTTATATGAATTACTCTTTTAGTGCGAACATTTAGTGTAGTCGTGAGTACATTAAAAATTTGACAGATAATAAAATTTGATTAGATAATGTAGTGCGATATTTTTGAATATTTTAAATTTTTCGGAGTTTTTCGGAATTAATTAAGTGCAATTAGAATTGCAAAGTACGTTAGGTTGACAAATGCTCTAAATGTTCATAATATAAAGCTGATAATTTTATCTCTATTTGTTTGTTTTTATAATATTCTTAGTTTAATAATGTTTAAACCATTATTATTTTAATATTATATAGGTTTCTGAAATGATAAAGACTTTAAATTACTTTATTTTTTTTTAACACCAAAACAAAACTAAAAATTATTATTGTTATTGTTATTATTATTATTATTATTACATCCTTTTAATCCTACACAGCAGTAGTACAGTATAAACATTTTAAATTTTAAAAGTAATATAATAACATATTAATTAAAAAAAAAAAAAAGAAAAAAAAAAAAAAAAATAACCACTTACCTATATAATGGAATTCCAGCGTTATCCCTAAACCATAATACCATATAGACATCATCTAAAGGTGCTGCTATTGGACAGGATAATGACACCATTCTACCTTCTACAGCTTCAATATCAATTGTTCTTACTGCAGATTTTTTTTTTTAATACACAATTTCACAAATACCAAAAATTGTGTATGTATAAAATTGTTTTTAAGTATTTGAAAAAACAAAAAAATTAAAAATAAAATAAAATACATTCATTAATATGTTTATGACATCATTATAATATTTATATTGTGTTTAAGGTTTGTTGTAGTAGTAGTTGAGATTTTTTTTTTTTTTTTTTTTTGTTTTTTTAATTTTCAGTCAGTTGCAATAATTTTGTTTGCATATTAGTAATTGTATTAGTCATAATAAAGTTTTGTTCAATTATACATATACAACAAGTAAATTTGGTTTTTTTGGTTTTAAAATAGTTGGGTATTTAATGGTTTTAAGTAGTTAAATTTTTTTTTTTTTTTATTAAAATAATATTTAGCAAGGAGGGACGGTAGTAACAAAATTTATTTTAAAATAAAGGTTGTACATTGAATACAAATTATTTTAAAAACCAAAAAAAAAAAAAAGTGTGTTGAAGAAATGGAATTGTATCCAGAGTTACCACATTCATATAATTAAAATGATTTTCATTTTATATAAAAAAAAAACAAAAAAAAAAAAGAGAAAAAGAAAATGATAACAAAACCGGATTTAATTTTATATTTTCAGATTTTCAGTTATAATAATATGGATATAATTTATTTTTTTTTGTTGGTTTAATTAACGATGGAGACATGAAGACAAATAAATGTAATATTAAAAGACAAAAAGATAAAAAACAAAAAAAAAAAAAATTAAACCAAAAGTAGAAGAAAATAAAATATTAGGAATACAGCAGAGAAGTCAACATCAGAAAAGTGCATTATTATTTTATGAAAATAGTTTTTGTTGTTGGTGGTATTTTTTTTTTTTTGTTATACCATTATATTGGTGTCATTGTAATGTAAGTGAATATGCAACCATATTGTCATCATTTTGTCATCACCATTATTATTGTTATTATTGTTTTGTAAAGATTTTCAATGGATAATAAAAGTTTATACCATCATTGTATTATAGTTATTTTTTTTTTTTTATTAAGGACATATTTATAAAAATGTTGATTGTTGTTGCATTTGTGATATTGTAGTTGTAGTTGTAGTTGTAGTTTATGTTGTTGTTGGTATTGTTTTTTATTAAAGAGTTTAGAGACCCCCAATATCAGATATGACATTGTTATTGTTTTTTATTATTTGATTGTTATATAACAACAATAATATTTGAGGTTAAAGTTTTACAATTCCCCCAAGTAGCCGAAGGTTTAGTTTGTATATACATACATTTTTTTTATTATGTATATATAATAAGTATACAAAAACAGAATGAATAAAATGAAGAAAAATAAAATTGTAGTAGTAAAGGGATGAATAAAGAAAAGAATATAATAATAGAAAATGATGACAATGTTGATGGAAAAATAATAGTACCATCATTAGATTTACATTACAGGAAACAAAATGAGGTAAAAAAAAAAAATATATATATATATATATACATATAAATATAAGATAATGTTTGTGTTTTTTATTTTTATAATTGGAATAATGTTTTGTTGTTGTTGTTGTTGTTATTATAGTTGTTAATATTGTAAATTTTAATGCATTTTAGAATGCATTTAATAGTTGATTGTAATTGTTGAATAAGATTTAAATTGGACAAGCGATGATGACATTGATGGTGACATTATGATCAGGTTCATTGTAAATTATTTTTAATATTAATACCCATGTTGATGTTGAAGATTTCCACAGCAAAGAAGAACATGAAAAGAAACAAAAAGAAAAAAAAAATATATGATTATTATTAATATTACTGTCATTAGGTTAAAAAAAAAAAAAATAGAAAAATGTAACAATTATGTTTATACAACTTTTAATTAGTTTGAATAAAGGTACATACTTTCATATACTTGAATATATTTTGTTTTCCATTGTTTATTTTAGAGAAGAATTGTGTATACAGAAAATTATATAGAATTTATATACAAAAATAAAAAAATTGTATAAAATTTAAATAAATTTGAGTAAAGGAAAAACAGTTTCAAATCATTTTAATTAGAATTGAATTAAACAAATACAACTATAGATTTTTGGAGTAGGTGAAGCAATGATTTCTAAAAGCCCATTATAGATTTATATAAGGTTAATAGGTTATCATGTTATTACATCTAATTAAGGTAGAGTTCTTTATTTGGTTAAAATTAATAGAATTACGCGGTCACTAAATGAATATTTGTCTATAGAAATAAAATATATATAATATAAGGAAATGTTATAAGACTACTACTTCACACTTATCTTTGAGTTAAGTTACATCACTGGCGCCGATAAGTGGAATTAAAATTATAAGTAAGTTATATTAAAAAAATAACTAAAACTGATTTCAACAAATTATAATTTAATAAAGATTTTAACATATTAATATATATTTCAGAGCAGAACTTATTTAAACGGTTTATCAGTTGCCTTTGGGTGTTAGGGTGATATAGTTACTTGCTACAGTAAATCAAATGAACGAGCAAACGAATTGATAAGATAAAAGGCCGAGCAGGATAAAAATAGTAAAAATTCCTTTGAAAGTTGTGATAAAAAAATATAATAAAAACATTATTATCTTCTTATACTTTTTAATGCACAAGCAAAATCTAGATTTGGTGCTCTAAGCAACTACAAAATATCATATGACCTACCTTTAAATGTAAATTTAACGAAAAAACTCATACAGTATAAAAATTATAAAGAGGATGAAATTAAAGAGATTATTTATTTACTTTTTTTGTAAATATCACGCACTAATAGCTTATAGGGTCAATCTGAAAATCTGGGAATTATCTTCAATCACAGACTTACGGTAAATTAAAAAATTATAATTAATTCCATAAGAAACTTTTATTCTATAGACCTATAAATATAATTACATCATATGCAGGTAAAAAAATAATTATTTTATATCTATGGTTATAAAATCACGGTTATTCTCTTTTTCCAGAATATGTATAATTATGTGTATGCGAGATTCTGAATTAGGAGAAATTTTTAAGTTGAATTCAAAATCAGATTTATACTTCTTTTACAAAATCTTATATGTACATACATAATAGTTATATACCTATTATGTATGTATATATAAAATTCTTAGTTAGAAGGGATTTTATAGTTGGTTACAAAATCAGGGTTTTAATAATTTGTTAAGTAGGGGTTTTAGGGCGGCAGCGCTCATTATTTAAACAACTTTATCATTAAATTTTGAATTTTCGGAACTATTTTTATGGATTTTTTTTTGTGGAATTTTTTTTTTGGAATAATGTAAATGGTATTTTGGAAGTTTAATTTTTTTTTTTTTGCATTTTCGTATCCAACCCTTAAATATACAATCTAAATTTAGAACAATAATTAACAGTTGAAGAAATAGTATTAATAGTTAGACTTATATATTTTAACCGTTGGACAAAAAGGAATGTTACATCAGGTAAAAATTAAGAAAGAATGATGCATATTTAAAAACCAAAAAGACTTATCTATACGAAAAATGATGTCATGTCAAAAGTTTGTCATTCTAGACAAATGATGTCATGTCAAAAATTTTGTCATTCTTTTAACAAAAATAATATAAATTTAAGTTTAGAATTTAAGGTGTATTGTCATGTTTAATCCAAAAATATTTTGTATTTTTAAATTTTCTTGATTAAAATAAATTTATTATTCAAAATCAATCAATATGTAGATCAACTTTTACATTTTTTTATTATTTTTTTAAAATATTTATTCTCAAAATAGAAATAATACAATTACTATTTTGTTGATATTATAATTTTTTGTTTTCAATATCCTTTTTAATAATATAAATCTATCAGAATATTGTTATAATCATAAATCCGTGTACTTTATAGTTTTAATATCCGTAATATTGTACCTTACCTACCTATATATAATTTTGGCTAAAGTTTCAAAATTTTGTCATGTGTATATCTAAAAATTATTGTAACCATTGAGGAAATTAACGTTCGTTATTTAATATTTTGTAAATTTATATATGTATATATGTGAATAATATTGAAAAATAAATCCAACTTGAATAATAATTATATTGAGAATAAATAATGTTACAAACAATTCAATTGTTGATATACATATATTCAGTAAAATTTATTAAATAAAATCTATGAAAATTCTCTTTAAATGTATAGGTAAATAGATTATTATCCTGTGTTACATATTATTTATATGTATAATGTACAATAGTATATAATAGTATTATTTTTTTTTTAAAATTATATGCAGAATAAGGCCCGATTAGAAGGGCATATAAATGTACAAGGCGGTCAATTCCTATATTCCGATGCAATACGTAGAAGGCTTAAAAGAAAGAAGCCACTAGAACTATCAGTAAATGCAGGTTCCTACACGGTTCCTAACATTTATCGCTAAACGAAAATCTTTTCACGGAATGTTTTCGCAAACAATATATGAAAAAAAAATTAATGGTTAGTCTTCACGACTAGTTTTAATTGCATAAAATTGGGAACTGGTTTTAGTTCGGTGAAGACCCAACTTATCTGCACCGTTCTAGACTTTGCAGAAGCTATATATATAAGTGATAAATGTTAGTCTTCACGATTAGTTTTAATTGCATAAAACTGGGAATAGGTTTTAGTTCGCGTGAAGGCCCCACTTATCTGCACCGTCCTACGCTTTGCAGAAGCTTTCAATGTTTTCCCGACCCCCAATCAAAAAAAAAAGAAAGAAAAAAAATTATATACGGGAACAGTCGGATCCGTTTAATTGCACACATATAAAAGACAGACATTTGATGATGCTCATGTCCGGGTTTTGCATTAATCCGAAGCCCGAATAATTGCACAAATTTGTGCATTTAGGAAAACCTTTGATAAAAGCAAAAATATGTGCCTATATGCGTGTTTTTTAAAATTGATTTGTTGTGTTTTTAATAATGCAAACCTATTAACAGTTTGTTACTTAAAATTCAAAAATTAATGCTAAAAAATTTGTATACATATGTATTGTATATGTAATTTAAAAATACATTATGTCAATGTCATATAATTCAACAGGTTCGTTCGTAAAAATTCAAAAGGTTTTTTCATAAAAATTCAAAGGGTTTGTTTGTAAAATAAATTTTTAAATGTAATTTTTTTTTAATGAATGTGCATTTAATAGAGTTTTTTTTTTATGGATTATGGCTAATGAGTCAGAGATATATTGTGCTTTTAAAAGGTTTTTGCATTTAAACGAGTTACAAATATCCGAGTAAAAATGTTAGAAAATAATGTTTAAATTTATGGTGCAAAATTTTTGCGTTCTTTTAAACGGGTCATGCACTTAACCGAATTGCATTTACACGGGTCCGACTAATATGTATATGTAATTGTACAAATATACATATTATTAAAATTTCATATGAATTATATTTGTATGAAACATGTCAATTGTTTTGATTGTTTGGAAATTACATTTTCAGTTAGCATTACTTTAAAGTTTTTTTGAAATTTAACGTTTATTATCAACTAGTTTTAACGAAATCTTTTACATATCTTATACATTATGTATACTTATTTATATAGATAATATAATGTATATATATATATATATAAATTTTGTAATAATAATATAATTGCAACTGATTATTTTGCAATCTGCTATAAAATGCAGTTATTTTTTAACAATTTTTGAGTAAAGTTTTATTTTATTTATTTTTTTTTTTTTTAGTATTAGTAAATTGGTGAATTTATATTGTATTATTGACAGTTTCCGTTATAAAATTGGATAATTATATTCATTCCATTTAACTTTAAATGTATTTATATACTCAATATAAGTACATTGAAATAAACATTTATTTATATATTATTGCAGTATGTATTTATATTTTTGTAGACCCAGGCAAATGTGAATAAAATAGATGTCCTGTCAATAAAACACATATAATATTATGTGAGTGGATTTCGTCATGGATTTATGTTATGTCACTGCGATGATGATTTTTTTTTTTTTTTTTTTTTGGGTCAACAACCACAACATGTTACAATTGGGTCAGGTAAGTATTATTAAATTAATTCTCTATATCTATACATATACGATTTTGAAATTTTTATCATATAAAATTTTATTTTACTGGTACATATATATTATGTATATGTACAAGTATATGAGTACAAATGTTCAGAAAATGTGTAAATTCTTTTTATAGTTTGAATTTTTTTTTTTTTAACTATTAGGCAAAATACCAATACATTTTATATTAAATTGTCCTCAAAAATCATCAAAAGAAAAATAGAAAACAATAACAAAACAAAAAATTCAATAAAAACACAGGATAACACAATAATATAATATTAAACAATTTCATATAATATAGTACATATATTTAATATATATGTGTATACATATATACATATATTATATTATGTGGAACATAAATGTATTATAATACCAATATTATTGGTTAAAATAGTCATAGTATTAGTTGGTGATTTTTATACATTTCCCAGGAAGCTTATGCTTGTAATTCAGTAATTTTAGTTCCATCAAAGTTTTATTGGATTGTTTGGAACTCATTTAAATTCAGAAAGCGCAAAAATAATGTATAACAATAAACAAGCAGAAAAATAAAAGAAAAGAAAAAAAAAAATATCTAAATGTACCATTTGTATTGTAAAACAAAATAAAAAAAAAAAAAAAACATAAAACGAAGTCTAAAGCAGCGAAGTAAAAAGGATTCAACAGAACAGAAAAACAAAACAGTAAAAAATACAATAGATAGGGACTAACAACAAAATGTCACCAAGGTCCGTTGCAACAATGATACAGATTGAAAAAAGATGTACCATGTACAATTCTTTTGTTTTATTTTTTTTTTTTTGTTTTACGAAAGATTTAAATAAACGAAAAATATATTTATATACTACAGGATCAGGACATGATGCAATAAAAGTTGTAAAATTGATACGAACAAAAACAAAAAAAAAAATAAAAAACAGAAATAAAAAGAACAAAAAATATAAAACAGAAAACACAAAAACACAAAAAAAAAAAAAAAAAAAATGGTAACCAAATATTGGATTGATTTTGGTTTAACACATTATATTGTCTTATTTAGGGACATTATGTTGTTTTTGTTGGTGGGATGATAATATTATTTCCAAATTATGTATATGTACAAAAAAAAAAACGATTTTCAAATGTATTGCATATGTATTGTATTTTATTTTGTTTCCCCAAATGTATATTGTGGGAATTCTTTAACAAAAAATGAAATCTATATATTTAAGAATCAATAATTTTTGCCTTAATATTTTAAATGCAACTTGATCGAATATTGTCTAATGTATATGGTATTCATTTAATTTTTTTTTTTTTTGAATTAAAAAAAAAACAAAAAACTAAAAGAACTACACCAGAGGGATATGAAAGATCTATTGTATATTTTTGTTTTAATTCTTGATCAATTTCTTCTTTTAGACATTTATTTTTGTAAAGGCAAATTTATGGTTTAGAATAAAATTGTACCAAACTGATTATTGTAATACAAATGAAATTTTATTTTGTATAGTTTTATGTGCATTAAATAATTTTTTACATAATATATTGAATTGAATTTTAATTTAGGTAAAATGTACATAGGTAAATTTAAAAAACCAATTTTTATTTTTGAATATTTTGAAATTATTTTGACTGATTATAATCGCAAAATTAGCATAATGTCATTTTTCGAACTTAATGATAATAATTTTCTTTGTTTTTGAATAATATTATAAATAACTAAAGAAGTATATAAACTATGTACAGGTATGATGTATATATATATAAGTAATATATAATATTATGTTGTTTTTGAACTTTTTTTTTTTACAAATTAAAAAATATTTTCATTTAAAATGTATTCTGTTCAAATAAAAATTAGAGGGGCCTAGTTGGTAAGAGCGTATAAAATACGCTGTAAACACTGAGGGAGTGTGGTTTTAAATGCATTAAAAAAAATAAAATTTAGATAAGGCTTTTTAATTATACATATTTAAACTGAAAAGATTCGAAATGCCGAATTAGATCAGCAGGTTACTTAAAATAATGAATCAATACACAAAACTTGTTATAAAAGAAGACCTATAACTTATGTTTAATTATATATGTGTATACTGGAATATTTAAATGTATTAATTACGATATATATAATGAATTTATAATAACAAAAAAATGCTTTATACTTTTTGTTAAAATAATATGTCAAATAAAATTTTTAAAGGAATGTTTTCTTGTTATTAAATATATTTTCTTTTATAAATGTAACTAAAACTATTCGACATTGTATATTGGTTTCTTTCAATCATTCGTTTTAAACGAAATATAAAAGAAAATACGAAAAACAAAAAAAAAAAAAAACTATCGTTAAAGTTGTTAAAAAATTCTCTGAAAAACTTTTGAAAACTCTCAAATGGGCTAAGGAATCCAAAGAAAAGTTTGAAAATAATGAATTTAAAATCTTTTTCTGAATTGACATGCCGAAATGGGTTAACAGACTTTAATTTATTATGTAAACAAATATGTCTTATTTTGGATGGAGAAAGGTATTTGAAAACTTTAAATCATTTAGAATTAAGAATGGAAATATTTTGAAAAAGAACTTGTGCCGTAGCAAGTTAAGGGTAAATTCGAAAAATTTTTTTTAAGACTTTGAGTCCGATAATTCCTGTATAAAATTAGATGTAATTTAATTACAAATTTTGTTTTCAGAAATTTTTCTACCGAAATGCGTTAATAAATTTTAAATATATTATTGTCTCCTTCACTATCAACTAATAACACGCATATAAAAAATTCGAAGTTAATCGTTCAAGTCGTTTTAAATTGTGAGCGAAAAGACGGAAAAATCTTTGAATAAAATAATTTGCTGAAGTAGCAGTTAAGCAATTTTTATATCGTAAAGATTTTGCATATTAAAAAATTTCATTTTCTAACCTCTACTTAAGAATAACAAATTGCAAAATAAAAAAAAATACATTGGTTACTACTTATATAGCTCAAAATCTGTATTTTTGGTTGGTGCTTTCAGATCGAATAAATATTTATTAAAATTTGAGTCCAACTTAGCAGGAGCTGCATTTGAGTAGCGGGTAGATATTTACATACATGAAAAAGTTGTTCTATAAATTTTTTATTGACATCTTTCTATGACTATCATTTCATTTCTTTATCTAAAATTATATAGAAGTTTTGTAAAAAGATGGTAGAACAGATATATTTAGGAAGAAAGAGATATGGGGACAGATTGATGGTCGAAAAACTTATAGTTAAACTAATAAGCAAATTTTTATGAAATATGTGACAAAATTTAAAAAATTAATACTTTAAATCAGAAAATAAAGATTTTTCCATTTAAAAACATTATTATTGTATTATTTGACTTAGATTTCGTTTTTTTGATTTTAATTCTCTAATTTTTACTATCCTTTTTTTTTAACTAATGTCAAAGTTCTTCTTTGTTTTTTTTTTTATTTAAAAATTATATTAATTAGAAATTTTTGCTTGTCGTCATCATCTTAAATCGGAATTTTTGGTTTAGTTAAATCAAAAAAAAAAAAAAACAAAAAAAGAAGAATTTTATTTTATCAATACTTTTGATTTAATTTTAAATTTCAACTCAAATAAAATCCTTTTTATAAATTTTACGGGTTACCTTTTCAATTTATTTTTATTTGTTTGTTTTTTGCATGTTTTTTTTTTTTTTTGTTGAATGAATCAAAGGAAACTTTCTATGTTAGTCTCTGATCTAAAAGAAAAAAGGTTATCCCAAGAGATCGATACTTCACTTAGCAGAGAGTTTCTTTTTTTTTATGTTAATTTTTTAGGCAGTATAGCAGAAAGGAAAAATTTGATACCCCAATTCTTCAAAAGTAGACATAATAACAGACATTAAAAATCAACACAAATAAAGTTTTTTAGAAAACAAAAAAAATAAAACAAGAAAAAAAAATAAAAAAAAAAAGGAGAATCGAATAAAAATTTAAAAGTTCAGTAATAATGAACTCACCTTTTTTGTTTTTTTTTTTGATTATTTAGACTTTATAAAAATAGAATCGCCCAGACATCATTTTACAAAATAAAAAGGTGGAATGGAATGTTTTTTTTCTTTGTTATTTTTCTTTTCAATAATGATATTGTGCAATTCTTATCATTATTGTGATCTTTTGGTTAATGAAATTTTTCTTTTCAATATTTTGGTTTTTTTGTAATTTTTCATTGAAATTGAAAACTTTTTATCATGTAATCAACATTATGTTCTTTTATTATAAATTATTTTTTGTTTTAATTTTGGAATTTTTTTTTGATTGGGTATGCAATTTTCGGTTTTATTTTTATATATAAATAGGCTACCAAAGATAAAGAACAAAATATATTTTTTTTAATTTATTAAAGTTACTTGTCGTCATTGGAATATAATATATAATACTCACAAGTAATTTATATACTTATATACTTATGTACACCTTATAAAAATAATTTTTTTTTTTTGCTTTTTTGTTTAACAAAAAATTTAGGTAAAATATTTCAGGTTATTTTGTTTTTCTATATATACTACGTATTGATAAATTAAGGTTACAAAACTTTTTGAGGTCATTTTAATATTTCAAGGATACAAAACTTTAAATAACGAGGAAGAGTGCAGTAGAGTAGACTGTGTCAACTCTGGGATACCCGTATGAACGTAATATATCCTGTTTCTATAAAACTTGATCATCTTTTAAAAACATTCAGATGTTTTAGTACCGAACTACAGAGATATATTTATGTAAATTGTGGAGTTGTATGATAGCTACCCGAATCTATTGCGCCTAGCTTCATTAAGTTCCAAGAAATGCAAAAAGCCTGAACCGGCTGCTTTAGACCAATCAAGTTTTACAAAAGTTTTTGGCATGCAACTCGACACTTTTTCACTAAATTTCAGATAGCTAGCTTCAATAGACACTGAGTTATTTTCATTTAAAAAGAGAAGTTGTATGGCAACTATCCGAACCTGTCATATCATCACAACCAAATTTTACAGAAGTTGTTGCCATAAAACTCGATCATCATTTGCAAAATTTCAGATACCTAGATTGGATAGACACTGGGTTATTTTCATTTAAAGAAAGAAGTTGTGTGGCAGCTACTCGAACCCGGCGGCCGAAAATGCTGGAGTTAAATAGCAAAACTAACAATTTTGCAAAAGTGACGTAAAAAAATTGTCAGCCTCCTAGCTCTTTTATTTTTTGAGTTATCGTGCGGACGGACACTGAGTTATTTTCATTTAAAAAAAGAAGTTGTATGGCAGCTATCCGAACCCGTCGCACCACCACAACCAAATTTTGCAGAAGTTGTTGCCATAAAACTCGATCATCATTTGCCAAATTTCAGATACCTAGATTGAATAGACACTGGGTTATTTTCATTTAAAGAAAGAAGTTGTATGGCAGCTACTCGAACCCGGCGGCCGAAAATGCTGGAGTTAAATAGCAAAACTAACAATTTTGTAAAAGTGACGTAAAAAAAAATTCAGCTTCCTAGCTCCTTTATTTTTTGAGTTATCGTGCGGACGGACACTGAGTTGTTTTCATTTAAAAAGAGAAGTTGTATGGCAGCTATCCGAACCCGTCGCACTACCAAAACCAAATTTTGCAGAAGTTGTTGCCATAAAACTTGATCATCATTTGCAAGATTTCAGACGCCTAGCTTCATTAGGTTCCAAGAGATGCAAGAAGCCTGAACCGGCTGCTTTAGACCAACCAAATTTTACAAAAGTTGTTGGCATGTAACTCGACACCTCTTTACTAAATTTCAGATTCCTAGCTTCAATAAACACCGAGTTATTCTCGTTTAAACGGAGAAGTTGTATGGCAGCTACCCGAACCCGTCGCACCACCACAACCAAATTTTACAAAAGTTGTTGCCATAAAACTTGATCATCATTTGCAAAATTTCAGACGCCTAGCTTCATTAGGTTCCAAGAGGTGCAAGAAGCCTGAACCGGCTGCTTTAGACCAACCAAATTTTACAAAAGTTGTTGGCATGTAACTCGACACCCCTTAACTAAATTTCAGATTCCTAGCTTCAATAAACACCGAGTTATTCTCGTTTAAACGGAGAAGTTGTATGGCAGCTACCCGAACCCGCTGCACCACCACAACCAAATTTTACAAAAGTTGTTGCCATAAAACTTGATCATCATTTGCAAAATTTCAGAAACCTAGCTTGAATAGATACTGAGTTATTTCTATATAAAGATAGAAGTTGTATGGCAGCTACTCGAACCCGCCGACCGAAAATGTTGGATTTAAATAGCAAAACTAACAATTTTGCAAAGGTGACGTAAAAAAAATTTCAGCCCCCTAGCTCCTTTATTTTTTGAGTTATCGTGCGGACGGACGGACGGACGGACGGACGGACGGACGTACATGGCTTAATCGACTCAGAATTCGATTCTGAGCCGATCCATACCTTTGACACTATATCTAGCTCGACTCCTTTAAGGTGTCACAAACGTAATGGCAAATTTATTATACCCTTGAACATAGTTCATACGGGTATAAAAATTATATACTTAAGAATATAATTTTAATATTGTGAAATTGTATTATTTAGAAACAATATAGGCAAAATAAATAACAACATAAAAAAGAAATGTGGGAACATTATTTCATTTAAGAATTTAAGATTCCCAGATAGAATAATTGAATTACAAAATCCATCAGTATTAAGTATCTAGATATGAAAAACAAATGTCTATTTTAGCTTAGAGATCACTTATAGATATGCAAATAATAAAAAAGGCCAACAAAGCTTTCATGGGGTTTTTACAACACTTAAAAAAATTGTTTAGTCCAAATATCTATGTCCTAAATAAAGTAAAAGTTATTGAGCTACAAAAAGTTTATAAAAACAATTTTACTTTATTACGGTGACAAAGGCTTCATGAAAAAAACTCTCCAAAACTAAAAACGTAAGAATTCTCCAAAATTAGTATGAAATTTTAGGGATTTGTTGTATAAGCATTTTTCGTTTTTATTACCTTGCCACTCCACGAAATACTTTACATTTTAAAATGGTTTTAATTTTAGCTAATTGTAATAAACTTTGTAAACAGTTTAAAATGTGAAATTGCGAGTATGGTTGAAGTTTGTATTCGGTATTAATTATGCGTTATTTAAAGTTCTTTTCAATTGGATGCTTAATTCTATATTAGATTGACATCTAATAAATATAAATTAAATTTTTATTTTCTAGAAAAAGATAAAACTAAAAATTATAAACGTTTTTCATTGGAATTTATTAAATAAAAACCTAAATGGTAGTATATGAAAGTTAATAAATTTGAAGAATAACTCTGTTAAGAAAGATCACAAGTTAAAATGCTGGTTGGAGTCATAAAGCATTAATAAAAATATATTTTTATACCCGTACGATAGGATCGGGTATAATAAAATTACTCCTCCGTTTGTAACACCTCGAAATAAGCGAGCTAGATATACCTTCAAAGGTATGGATCGGATCAGGAAAAAATTCTAAGACTTTTGAGCCATGTCCGTCCGTCCGTCCGTCCGTCCGTCAGCACGCTAACTCAAAAACTAAGAAAGCTAGAATCTTGAAATTTACACAAAATATTCTTGGAGTAATTTGTAGGTTCCCTATTTTTTTTGGTTGAGTTTGGACCAAACCTTAAGGTAGCTCTCGAACACCTAACTTTTAGATCCCCACATTTTTTTTGAAATAGAGCTATGAAATTTTAACTGCTGATAGATCTCACAAAAATATTAATTTTATTTTTAATAACTTTTTTTCGTAGCCCCACCCGTTACCGAGCTACAGCTCCCCAAAAGTTCAAAAAAGTTCTATATTTAAATTGTTATAGCACAAGTTGTATAAGGTACTACTACTTTCATTAGCTTTAAAAGTATATATACAATAAATATATATTTGTGGCATAAGGTGTCTTAATTTACCGTTATGCGAAACTCAAATTTTGCAAAATTCTTTAACCCTTCTATCTTCTAAACGGTTAAAGTTGGAAACTTGAAATTTTGACAGAAGTTAGATCTTTGAAAATTAGTATGAGTCATTTCAGAATTTTTTTTTGTATCACCCCCCGTTTATGAGCTGTAAGGGTTCAAAAACTGAAAATTTCCGATTTTTAAACACCTGTAACTTGAACACCTGTTCAAATTTTTTTGAAGTAATGCATAAAAATTAAAGCTTCAACATTATACTCTTATTTCTGTAAACAACTTTTTTTAATAATATAGGGTTACTTAATAATTGACGAAAGTGTTACTTGCTTTTTTCAAATTTTCTAACAAATTTCTTTAACGAATTTTTTCCATTTTGTTTTACTCGATAATTTGAAATTGTTGAGGATATAATGCGTAGTACAAAAAAATTTAAATAAATAAACAACATAACGGTTGCTTGAAGAATTTTTATTTATATGATATTGATATATATACATACTTATATAATATCATGTTTATTTACATATCGTATATGTCACTAGTGAATGAATGATAAGAGTATAGATGTATATTATATAGCGCCGTATTTACATACATATATGTATTTTATTGTACTTATAAGAAATTATTCGGTCAATGGAATATTTAAATATAATATAATATAATATTTAAAATTATATTTACTATTTTGTACTAAGTAAATTTAATATACATTTACCGCTTAGTATTAAATGGTACTATAGAATATTTGAAAAAGTTTTGGATTGATGTTATGTTAAAATCTGCTTTTGAAGAATGTATAAACATATAGTTTGAATATATGTACAACCCATAATTCTAGAAATTATAAAATTCACCCAAATTATTTTAAAATACTAAAATATTAAAAAAATAATATTGTAAGCAAAGTGATAGGCTGTGAACATACTAACGGTTCGTACGGGTATCTAAGAGTTGACAAAGTCAACTGTATTCTTCCTCGTTTATAATAAAAAATAAATTAGTATAATATAATTAAATAAAAACAAAAATAAGTAGATACCTATTATTAATATCATATTAAAATATAATAATAAAATAAAAAAAAAACTAAATATTTCTTGTATAAGATAATAGATGGCGCACAAATAAAGATATTTATTTGCGTTTAATATAATATGTAGTGTTATATAATAGCTATTATAGTAAACTAATAATTCCAAAAAAAAGAATCTTATAGTCAAATATGAATAATAAATGCCTTGTAACGATGTCCTAGGCTCCATATAGAATTGGAAAGACGACCAAAACAAAATAAAATTTAATAAATAAATATTTTCTTTTAATTTCAATTAGAATAGAAAAAATATAAAATAATTATTCTTTTTGCTAATTTCGATTAATTTGATTATCTAATAATTTTTTTTGGTCTCTAATTATCACTTCAAACAATTTTCGAAGATTAATTGTAGCGATTCATGATTTCGTGACAGTCTTATTTCCAAAAAAAATTGAAAATTATTTAAGAATCATTGTTTTTTACTTAATAAATAAATTATTCATTTCTTTTTTTTTAATTTTTGCATATAAAAGGAAAATTATTGTAAAATAATTTTTTTTGTACATACATATGTATGTACTATACACTATTAGAATTTACATTGGAAACTTGAAACTTTAAGAAGAGTAAAATATTTGATATTTAATAAATATTATATTATTCTATCATCACATAAAAATTGTGAGGCTTTTTTTTGTTCATTTGTTTCTAAGACATTATAAACTAAAAAAAAAAAAAATAAAAAAAAAAAAACACACAATAAAATAAAACACCTCTACACAAAATAAAATAATTGTTGAAATTGATTTGTATTATAATTCTTAATTTATTTTCATATTCAAACAAAATTTGCTAGTATTCAGATACCTAAAAACTATAATTTCCGTAATGGAGATATAATTGTCAATAGATTTTGATACAACACTTAAAAGAATGTTTGATATATCACTTAAGATATTTTTTATGAGCTGTCAATCAATTTTATGTTTCAAGCTATTTTAAGGATATTTTAAAAAGTCAATATTAACTCCGTTTTGAGGAAGAAGAGTGAGGGCAAATCGCACGCACGTCATAAGAATAAATACCCCTACGGTATTTACATCAAAGCCTGAAAAAGAAAGACTGTGTAATTTCCTTGTCACCTTTATGTGACAGGTGAATACACTAAAAAAAAAAACAAAAAAAAATTTTCTTTATTGTTGAATTGATTAAAATCGGGCGGACAATCCAAATACTAGCAGCACAGGTTGAATTTTATGATTTTAGAAATTTTTATTTGTAATTGTAAAACCAGGATTTGCATTGCTATTTTTCAAACGCAGAAATATTTTTCTAAAATAATATCAATAAAGGAAAATTTCCAAAGTAAAATGTCTTATATAAAATACTTGACCAATATACAATATTTATTTAGTTGACTTTTTATATTGAAAGCATCGGAATCAAAATTGCGGTTAGGTTATATATGTACATAGAAATAAATAATGTAACTGCATAACCAAAACCTCACGAAATCGACAAAAAAGATTCGAAATTTTATTCCGTTATTTATATATGAGAAAAAATAAAATCATAACATGTTGATAATTAATAAAATATCTATTAGATATAAGCAGAACTTTATATGTATATTTCGAAGTAATTTTAAAGTTAATGTTAAAGTTTTTCAAACCTGTATAAAATTATTCAAATTAGATTATTTATTTACCCTTAAAAATTCATTCATTATCCTGTATTGAATTTTATTTTTGTTTTGTTTATTTTTTTTTTTTCAAAACCCATTCTTTACCTAAAATTTTCTATTATTTTATGTAAAACTTTATGCAAAAACAAACTAAAAACAAATAAATAAAAATATTAATAATAATCATGTTATTTTAATAATAAAATTCTGATAACATAAAATATCAATAAACAAGTTAATTTGCATACATGTATGTATATACGATTCAACAATTCAAGACAATTTAAATTAAAAAAAAAAATATAATCGAATATCATATATTAGAATATTATCTGAAGGTTGAAGGTTAGCATTAAATACAAATTCATATGCATGTATGTAATGTAATGTACATATATATATGGTGAAAAAATCCATTATTACAATATAACCATTTTGATATTATTAGGATTTATTGAAAAAAACACAAAAAAAAAAAAAAAAAACTTGAAAATAATAATCGTAATACATATATAATAATATATGTATGTATGTAGGTATGTATATATAAATAATAAATAAAACAATAGGAATAGGATGCGAATATAATAAAATTTTTAATTTATGAAAACATTTTGAACTGATAATATTTGGCAAGTGAATCTTGATTTTTCGGAATATTTGCATAAACAATCATAAAATTTTATGATTTGTTTTCTATATACATACATACATACATATGTATTCATGTAACTATGAAAACTATTTAACAAATCCAATAAATATTAATAAATAATAAGTGTTACCAATTGTACAAAATTTAATTTATAAGTTATAATTTTTTTTTGTCTTTTTTAAATAAAAGTGTTCTTCTTTCTTCTTTTTAGAATAGGTTCGAGTTTTGATATATTGCTATCACATAACGGTATTTTATGATGTTATCATTCCGAATATATACATACATATATATCATATCATATCATATAATATATTTTTTTAAATAATTTTTTGGCAGTTTTTAGGTTAACGGTAAAATAAAAAAAACTACTTTGAAAAAAAAACCAATTGTTATATACTACCTGTGTTCAACTGAACAAAAATTTTCTTTGCATTTCTTGCATGGAAGGAAAATACATTTCGGAAAAACAAAAAAATTTATAATAGCTCCACAATACTAAAAGAAAAAATTAAAAAAATATCGAATATTTTCCTAATTTTTCAGTCTTTTGAGAGTTCCGTTTGTCTGTGCTACTTTAGATAAGTTAATTTGTATTCTGTAAATAAAGATTATAAAATAGGAGCACCTAAACATTCATTAAAATCGGTTTTTCAGGAGAACCCTTTAATATTTTGGATTTTTTTTTGTTTTTCAGAATATAGAGAATTCTTTTATCTATAATTTAAAAAAATTAGTTATGAGATAACAATTATTGAATATTTGATGGCATTAATCTTAATTTGTTTCTCCTTTCTACTCTATATAAGGAGAATAAGGCATCTAATAAGTCATTTATTATTTAACTTTCAATAAGCTTCGATTGCTCGGCTATTGCACAAGACTATTAAACTCATTATTATTTCAACGTTTTTTTTCCTATCAATTCCAATTTAGATTATAATTTTACTTTGCGCAGTGGAAGCGTGCTGGGTCCATAACCTATCAAAATTTGTGTTAAAATAAAAAAAACATTTGCACAGCTTCTGGTTATTCTAATAAAAGTAATCTGGTTTTATTGACAGTTAAGTTACAACATTTACAATGTGTCAGTCTTAAGTTGACAAAGTAGTAGCTAACCCAAGACTGTATATACAATATTTACATATATTGTGTTTACATTATAATAATTGTTCATATTTAACAGTTGCAATACATTATTCGTTTGATTGGGGAGCGTCTTTAAATCTCCAAATTTAAAATCCCAAAATCCTCAAAAAAAAATGCCCAATTACAAAATGCCGAAATCCTATTAAATCTTCGATTAAAATTAAAACACAAATTCGACAAAACGTGTTGGAAGCACCGTAAAATCCTACAAAAAAAAAACATCTCAAATTAAACATAAATCCTGAATTATAAAAACTCAAAATTTCAAAATCGCAAACAACAAAATTTCAAAAGTTTTTTAAAGCCATTACATGTAAATAAAATTATTAGGAGGGATTTTAGTGATGGTTATCAAAATCCGTTCTTTAATAATTTGTTTAGCCGGGGTTTGAAGGCTCATATTTTAATGTTTTGTTGTTAAAATATACAATCTCTACTATGTATACGTATCTATCTACAAAAATAATTACAGAGGTTTTTATAGTTTACTACAAAATCAGTGCAATGCACCTTTCCCAGGATATATATACATAGATATAATAAGTATAGTCAAAATTTTACATTAGTTGTTTTTTGAAGATTTTTTTATTTCAGGTTGTTTTTTTTGACAGTATCGATTGGAATCCCAATAATATTTATTTTGGTGATTTTATAATTGGCGATTTTAAGTTATGGATTTTGTAATTGAGCATTTCAAGTGTAACCAATCTGTTTGTTCTAAATATTTTAGATTTTATTCGATCTCTTTTTATTGATAACTTTGAATGATATGTGTTTTTCATTTCCTATCAGGGGCCGGATTTCGCAACGGTGTACACTTTTTTCAGATTTTTTTCATTTTCACCAACAGTTTTGCATTTGCGCCATTATTTAAGTTCCGTAAGCGTGAATGAAAACTGAAATGCTGAATGAATTATAATTTTTATAAATAATAAAAATACTGTTTTTCTCGTTTGCTTTCTTGTTTGCATTTGCACCGCTTTCTTGCATTCTTGCGGAATTGAAAATCAGTGCAAACTGAAAATTTACACTAGAACTGTCAAATTTTTTTATTTGCACCGTTGTGGAATTCGGCCCTAGAGCAAATTAAATCAAATTTTATAACTGAACCGTTTTAGTATTACCCCGTTTAAAAAAAAAAAAAACTAAAAATATTTGTTCATACATTTAACTAGTTCTGTTGGTAATCCTTGTCACAATTTCATTAAATTAAATAAATATCAGACTAATGATACCCGTATTCATTTCATATACCAATATTATAATACATATTGTATAATAATAATCATATATTTTGTATAAAATAAATAACAATAACTTTCAAAATTTATTCATTGATCGTTATACTAAAATGACATAATAATTAAAATATCCTATATTGAATTGTTTTTCGGTTAAACATATATGTTCGTGTTATATTTAGTATATGTATAGGTATCAAATTTCTAAAAAAAAAAGTATTATATTATATTAATATTTCTATTTTTATTTTTGTTATTATATAATAATTATTTAATTTTATAAAAATTTATTTTTTAAATTTTATATTTTTTTATATATAAATTTATTTTTTATATTTGCTCAGTTAAACATTATCTATTGCAATTAGGTATAATACAGATTGAGATTTAATTGTTCGAAAATAAATTATGGATAAAGTGTAAACAATTAATTTACAATTATTATTATTATTTAAATTGTTATTTTTAAATGATATATTAATATAATAATTATTTTTATTATAAAATATACCTAACTAAAATTAATCGAAAATAACCTTTAAAAAAATCTAAAATTTAGTTTTTTTGTTTTATTATACTAATATTTAAAGTAGTAAATAAATTAAAGCACTATTGCAATCATTTTCTATATTAACTAGTAATGTGTGCTTGCATTGCAAACGTCAAACAGTTGATTAAATCGCATGATGAAAAAGCATTTTGAAAAAGCATTGTATGACTGATTTTTATAGTAAGGGCTCATAAGCGCTCCCATCCTCCAACAGAACGCCTTTGAACCATGATCCACAAACAAAAGTTATAGAGCTCGCTAAGATCTTTTTAATGATACTCTACGTGATAATATATCGCTGACTTTTATATTAACGACTTATAAACGGTCTCAGGGACTAAGCAGGATGTCTTAGAATACTGGTTCCCGAACAAAAGTTGAAAAGCTCGCCAAGCCGTTGATTACTCGGATGTAAATATTTTACAATTGATTATGAAAAACAAATGTACATATATTAAATTTGTGCGACATCTTATAAAAGAATTATTTATTTTTCACTTATTACCGACCGCATACATTAATGTATAAGGAAGGTATTGTTTTCACACCAAAAATCTCGTACGCGAGATTTTACCAAATATGCATTACTGCGGTGCGTAGAAGTCTGTAAAAAATTCTTTAGCGTGATGTCTGATAGGAGCGTAGTATGTGTGTATGTGTGTGTTTGTTGATGTATATCGGTGGACACGTTTACAGCTTAAACGACTAAGCGAAGTTGTTTGAAATTTTATATTTAAGGTTTTTACGTAAATTTCTCGGATTGATAGGACATTTTGATTGATTTTATTGACATTTTTCGGACTATTTCGTATTAGGAAAATATTATGGGTAAAATATATAATATCTATGCATATTAGAGTTCTTCACGTAAAAGTGCAAACTAGTCTTGCATCGGAGGATCGGAGGATTTGAAGAAATTTTTAAAAGAAATTGTTGTGCTTTCATGTATAAAAATATGCACTAGAGGATAGATGCATATTTTCCCAGATTAAAATATTCTCTACCTTAACTCTATTATATTTAATCCTAGGATATTTTTTTGAAGTTAATTTGACATTTCGTTTTTAAAATCTATTTGGAGTTTAGAATTTATTAAAATTTTTTTGGATTCTTTTGTGAGTGCAATGTGCATCAAATAAAAATAGCAGTAAATAATCTATAAAAATGCTTTAAAATTTTTTTTGGAATTTTTTTTTTATTTAAAAATTATTTATTTTCCAAAATCAAAGCTCAAAACTTACATATATTTTATTTTTCAAAGTGAAAACTAGATATTTATTCAAATAAAATGTAATATAACAGATTGATACCAAATAAAATGTTTTAAAAATACCAATCAACATTTCTGAAAAAATACCAATAACATTTCTCTAAACCAATAAATATATCTGTCATCTGTAATTTTTTACTTTGTAATTTATATTTAACATCGGATCGTTCACGTAAAGTAGAAAATTTTTCCTTCGATGTACTTTCACTTGAAGACCTCCCTATTTTGTTGATGCCGCAAAATTTAAATTGAAAAAATTTTGTTGACAGATTCAATATAATTGTAATGTTTGTTTTGTATTTGTTTACAGTTTTTATTATTTTTTACTTCTAATATTTTTGGATGAAAAAAAGCATGCGCATATTTTTGAATGCATATATGAATTCGCATATTTTTCCGATTAATTCTTTTTAAAGTTATTTTGCTTTGATAATCTATGAATTTTAGCATTATGCTTTTCGTGTAATAGTGGCCGGTCCTGTGGTGGAGATAGCAGATTTTTTAACGTTATACGTTAATAGTAATAATTACGATAGAAACTATTACGATATAAATTTCTTATATTGGTTTTGATCTGAATGGGGTTTGAACCCAAAACCTTTTGATTTGAAGGCGCCTTAACCTCGACATCTTAAACACTACGTTGTAGTCAGAATTTATCTATAAAAAAAATGATTTAAAATTTCCTACAATATTTGAAACCCATTAAATATATTATGACGATAAGTGACGATATTAAGACGATAAGTATACTGATGAGCTTTCCTGACTTTGCAGGTATGTACAGATTTTGATACATATGTATGGATGAATGTATGCTGTAAGTATGTATGTATGTATGCTGTTCCATCTTCAGATGGAAGAATGAACGAACAGAGTAAGACTAATAGGTATATTTTTTAATTTTATTTAATATAAAATAATAAAATGTTTAATATTATTCAATTTGAGACTTAGTTTCAATTAATATCATAAATTAAAAGGATTAACAGTTATTTTTTAATTGCGAGCCATAAAATATATAATTATTAATGATAGAATATGTAATTAAAAATTATTACACTGAATTATTCTCTTATAAAAATAGAAGTTGTACGGCATTTAGTTGCGTCCTCGGTTAGAAACTCTGATTTTGCAACAAATCTCTCGTAATTCAAAATATAACCTATAAGTTATGTATAAATCCTTATTCTCGAAAAAGCGTATAACGTTGATTTTTTAATTTACTCTAAAATACCTCCGAATGTTTTGTAAATACATTTTTCAACATCAAAACATTCAAAATAGTGGCGAATCAGTATTTCAACACTGAAAGTCGATATTTTATGTAGAATATAAATTCCAGTTGTAGTAAATAAATTTTTTTTATTACTGTTGTAACTGTTTTTTGTAAATATTTTATTTTTAAAATTTAATCACTTAAAATAATTTTTAAATAATTTAAGAATTTATAATTAAAAGTTGATAAATTTTTTTATTTAGGTTTTAGATGATAAGTTTCTATATTGTCATCATTATTTACTTTCAGTAACCTAATTCAATAGTTTATGAGACTTAGAATTTGATATAGAAATGATCTATTATACTCTTAATTACAGTAAGTGTTATACTATTTGATCACAAATGGGAAAACAATTCTTTTTTTCTAAACGTCGGTAGGTGGGAATCTTCAAAAGATACAATGCACTCCGTAGCACATGTGTATACCAGATTCTTATCGGCTAAAACACACCCTTCCTTTATTAAAACTAGTGAAACTGACTAACCATTAATTTTATGCTTTCTTGTTTGAGTATAGGTTTTATGTACTTTCCAGAAAGAAATCTGAAATTTATATGCTCTTCTCGACGAGTTTTATGCTTCATGGCATATCTATTTATTGCATCCATAACTTTGGGGATTCTTAAATCTCTATGAATGTCACTATTACCTACATACTATTTGGAGCACTTACTATGTTACGTAGGACTTTGTTCTGAAAAATTTGTATTTTTTTAATATGCGTTTGCTTGGCACACCCCTAAAGTTGAAAGCCATATAGCCATATAGGTTTAATTACTTGGTTGTAAATTAACACTTTATTAAATCGGAAAACATAAATCAAAAAAATATGGTCGATTAGAATAGTCTTGTCTTGAATAGCCTATAACTATTTTATTAAATTCATGCAGTCATAGTATCAAACAAGGTGGAACTAAATATTAAAATTTTACAATTATTTTACTCCTACTCATAATTAAGTTGATTTTATTATGAGACAAGTTTTGTTTTTAGAATTCTAGGTGAAATTTAATCAACACATTACCTAAAATTTATTTTGCGAATGCTTTAAAAATAATCATCGAAACCTGGGAGATCTATGTCTGTTACGATTGCCTGTATCTTAATGAGGTCGTTCCAGCCTCTTTTTATTTTATATTATCTCGTTTTTTGCACGTAAGAAAATGGTACTTTTCATTTTGCTTCTATAGAAAAATATTTCTCACAGTAATTTAAAAAAAAGATTTTCTTTAAAAAACTTTTATTACAACTTCCGCACATCTTTTATCTATTGATATACTATTTTTTTATCACACAGTATTCCTTTATTAAACATTTTTTAGTTCTGGACGGATATACATTTGGCCAAATAGGTAGTTAGATAACTCAATCGCAAGCTCTGAATAATTTTTAGTTTTTTGAAGTTTTCCTGCTTTGGAAACCTAGTTAGACTGCAGGAAAACTAGCTAAAGGTTATCTTGCTAGTAAATATATCATATAAATCGAATATGTATATATTTTATACTATATCATATATTATTATTATGTAGGTTTAAAATATTCCCATGTAAAGTAAACATTTATTTTTATTTAAGTTTGTTATTTTATTTTGTTTAAACTGTGTTGTTGTTGCTGTTATTTGAAGAGTTATACTTCATAAATTTATGTACACAGTTATGTACATATGTATTATGTATATTAAATTTTTTTAGAAATATTTAACATATAAGGTCTACTGGAAATTTTTATCAAAAATTTTTACAGCTACACAAATAAGCAAAAATGATATATGTAGGAACAATTATAACATTTAATTGCTACGTGTAGCAGTCATTGCTCCGTAACTCTATTTAATGCTACATAATCTGTATTTAGTTTTTTTTTTTCGTTTTACAGAGGTATAGGTGGATATCATCGAAAGACGTTGAAAAGGATTGCCCACTAAATGCCACCTCCCTTTTTGACCAAACAATAGCTAAAAAAGGTCCAAATCTTTGAATTTTTGTACAAAGCCATGTTTTAATTTAAAATCTGCCAGTTAAAGGTCGTGTTTCATATCAGTGCTATTAAACGTCAAAATATAAAGCTCTAGTTAAATTAACTATAGCTAAATTAGCTGATGTGCAAATGCAGCAATTAATTGCTGTTGTTTAGTGTTAAAAACTAGTTATCTTTTTTGTGACTTTTTTTGATTATGCTGGCATCATTTGTCAAAAATTTTGGGTTCATGTACAAAAAAAATTCAAAACATTCTTGAAATTTTAATATTTTTTCAGCATACCTAACGTGCTAGTACTAAATTAGACTGTATGTTGTTATTGACTTTGATGTTTTGAAAATAAATGATTTGACAATGTTAACATTTCAAATCATTCGGTTTTCATGACAATTTTTTTTTTTTTTGTTTAATTTAATTCATTTAATAAAATTTTAATTTTATGAAATAAAATAAATTCATTTTGTAATTATTGTAGAAATTTTTATGTCGAAATTAACCAGACCAGAATTAATTGACCATAAAAAATTTACAACAATTAATAATTTTGGAATTTGGTTTGAAATTAAACTTTTTTCTTATGTTTAAAATTTAATTTTGTATAAATTGTGAGTTCGTATATCTGAAAATTTTATTTTGTATAAAATAATGTTGTAAAGTTTTTATAGTCTTTTTGAAAACATGTAAAGATTTAAGTGGGTGAAAATTAATTTAGAGTTTCAGTCAGTTTAGAGTTTTAGACGCGATAAATTTAATAATAGAAAACCAAAGTTTACTTATTTTTAACGTTAATTCACTTTCACTTTTCACTTTTTTAGGTTAAGAAAAATATGTAGTAATTTCAGTTTATAACACATACAAAATGCACATAAAAATTTTTCCTTTTAATTTAAAAACAACCTTTGTTAAAAACTGTTACAAGTGTTACAAGCAGTTTTCTTGTCTAATTATCACTATAGTTTTTGTAGGTTTATTCGAACATTTTTTTTTTATTGCACATACATACATATCTATATCACTAATTTTATCTTCAAATTGGATTTCATTAAGGTTAATATTGGCAACATTACAAGACTCTTATAACATAAACTGATATCGCCCAACACCGATTTAAGACGATATAATGATCTGCTTTGTTTTAAAAAGGCAGATATTTGAATGACAATGGATATAGTCGCCGATTGCTCTTCAATAGGGATGCATGCCAAAAGACTTGGTTTAGTCGCAAATCACTACTGTAGAAACTGTAAAGATGAAGAAGAGGAGGAGATGGCTCTTCATCTCCTTTGCAGATGCCCAGCCTTGTCGGCTAAAAGAGACACCCATTTGGAACAATATCATTTCAACAACCTCAGCGATCTAGCTGAGTTATAAAATGTGAAGAATAGTTTTTGTTCTGCAAAAAGCTCAATTTGGTTTTAAGGAGTGGTATAGAAAAGTTGTGGGACATTGTGGGATAGAAGGAGTGGGACATTGTAGTATCTGGTATTACAATGGACCAAATACGGTCTAAGTGCGCCTTCCCGGCAGCCACTTTAGTCTAACCTAAACAAAGTCTAATATTGATAAATTCTAATGTAACTAATAGAAAGTAACGGATGAATTTTTCGGAAGCTTTAAAATAAATTTATTTATTATAATAAAATGATGCTATCTGATGATCTTAATCTATTCGTTTTATTTTTTATTTTTTTTGTACTAATTCTTTTACTTTATACTATATCTGTTTCAGTTATTCATAGGATAATATCATAAAACATGTTTATAACAAATACAAAAAAAAATAAAACAGAAAAAACAAAAAAAAAAAATATGAATATAAAAATGTATATTTTAATTATGATGGGAGGGATACATAATGAATATTTATGTTGCGCCATTTAAGTTTATATTTGAGTCTTTTTTTCTTTTTTTTTTTTGGGGGAAGTTTTTATTGTTTATTTTTTATTATTATTTAAGCATTCAAGGACTTGCTCTACTGTTATAAATGATTTTAATATTACATATATCCGATTATATCTTTTATATTATAACAACTATGTATACATGTATTTTTAATAAATAAAATAAAAAAAAAACTTTAAAACAAACATAATTTACACATGTTAGTTACCGCGCGCGCAAAAAAAAAAAATAAAATAAAAAACTATATAAAAAAGATATTTAAGAAATTAGAAAAGAGGAATATGATAAAATACATTGTAATTTTAACTATGAACAATATTATTATAGAAAAAAAAAATAAAAGTAGTATTGGTAGTTTTTAAGAGCTAAAAAGTTGAATTATTATCATCGTAACAGTAATATTAGCAACAATAACAGTAATAATAATCAGACAACATTGTATTCCATTGTAACTAAAGGAGAAGAAACATCCTTTTTATTTGTTTGATGTTATCGTGCAATAAATAAAATAAAAAACATAAAAAAGAAAGAAAAAAAAATAAAATTAATAATATAAGTATAATTTTTTTTTGAAAATTTTTAAAATATATTCGAAATAAGTTATTAAGTTTAAAATGTTGAAAGGATAATTAAATTACCGTTTAAGTTTTTTTTGTCAAATTTTCAGTTTTCCTTTCATTAATAAATGGGTACTTATGGAACGATTTCGCTGAAAGATTTCTTCCAATTGATTTCAATTAGCACCTTTTTTTTAAATTTTTTTTTAAAAAAAATGCAACACTTGCAAAAGTTCAGATAATAAAGGTCTATTTCGGACCCAGTTATGAAAAACCTTAAAATGAAAAATAATATACATACTTAAAAAATTTCTCACTAAACAAAATGTTAATTCTCATATATTCTGCAGTTGAGGGCGGCGGCAGTTTTCATTTTTTTAAGTGTTTTATTATTTGATATGTAAAAAAAGTAAATAATTAGAGATGGTTTTTAGAATTGATTGCAAAAACAGGGTTTTAATAATTGATTTTGAATGGTTTACACAAATTATTTTAAACTTGAGTTTGTAACCAACTCTACAAACAACAATGTCCAACGAGGGTAGATTTTAAATAACTTGTCGTTAAGAGAAATTTATTTTAACAAAGAACTAAATTAAAGTTTGTCAAACGTATATTTTACAAAATTAAATTTTTATCTTTTGACTTTTTGAGGAATGAACTTTTTGTCAAATAATGTGACGCAAACTAGGTTTTTTGTAATGCGAATTTCGACTAGTTTTATATACCGTCATACACCGTCTATGATAAGGATAAATAAATTTTAAAACTAAAGCCTTGACACTGATCATTGAAAAACACGTGAGCATACAAATATTATTTGTAAAAAATTGCATACATATAGGCTAAATGTAGAAATGAGTACATATTTGATATTGTAATTAAAAACAATTATAGTATCTTGAAAAAAAAAACAGTTTTCTTTTTGCTTATAATTATTTTTGCATGAATTTATGCTGCTTTCATAATATAAAGGTTAGGATTGACAAATTTTGATAAATGGTAATGTATTGATAAAATGTAGTGTGCAAAATTTCAGCTCATTAGATATTCTGTGGGGCACTATATATTTAACCGTTGCACCATATTGAATAAAAGAACAGATAAAAGAATTGAATTAATATTTAAAAAAGTGCTAAAAAATTAATTTGGTTTATAACTCAAGAAACAGTGAAAGATAATATTTAAGTGAACTTTTTAATTTTTTGCATTATTATTTTATTATAATTCAAATTTTAAAATACAAAATATACATGGAACAATTTTTTTTTATATTATAACATGAAAGCCTCTCTTCTTATTATAGAGCAGTGTAACTGTGTAGTATTTATAATTTTTTTTTTTAACTTTTACATTTATATTTTATTTATGTATGCAAAAGTTTTGATGTTTTTTCTCATCTTTTTTATGTTTTTGATTTTTTATTACTCTTCCTTAATTTATTATTTAAAATATATATATTTATATATGCATAATATATACATAAAATTTAACAAAAAAAAACAAAAAAAAAAAATTAATTGTATATTTAATTTGTAATTCAAATGAGAGTGTCATCGTCTGGCTTGAAAAATAAATTAAAATTCATTTTTTTAACAGTTAATTTTAAGTGAAAATTGTTTTAAATTTAAAAAAAATTTTGGGTAAATCCTTTGGGCTTGCGTTAATTGTTTATATTGTCTTCCCATTAAGTTATGCAGGTTTTAAGACCTTTATTTTTTAATATACTCTAAAGGACAACAACTATTTGTTTATTTTATTAAAAGATTTAGGGAATTGTAGCACTTAGAATTTTTTTTTTATATTCCAAAGATTTTAAAAATAAATAAAGACAGTTTTTATTACTAAAAAAATGTTTAGTAATATTGTTTGTTTAAACTCTTGAACTATAGGTACTGTTTTATCAATCAAGTAACCTTTTTGATTAAAAGTATTTTTCATTCAATTAGGATTGTATGAACTCTCACAAAAATTACTCCGAATTCCAAATATTTGTTTTTTTTTTAATGAATTGGAAAAGACTAAACTGATTAAAAAAATCAAGATAAATTTCAGTATCCTTTTATTTAACAAAATAAATAACTTAAACGAGGATATCAGAAAAAGAACAGTACAGTGAAAAATCAATAGCAAGTAATTTTCTACAAAATTGAAACAGAGGTCGTAGTGTACGCGATTATACTATATGGCACAAATAAGTAAACAGTTATATTTGAAATATTTAATAATAAGGTCTACTGTAGAGATAACTGTGTTAACTCTTTGATACTGACACGAATGTTTGTATAAATTTTAATTATCTTTTACAAAATTTCAGATATCTGACTGAATTAAATTCCAAGTTGTATTTATATAAATTTCATATAAAACAAAGATGGCATTTATATGAAAAAATTTCAGAATCGTAGCTCCATTATTTTTATCAGACTCAAAATTCCATCCCGAGCAAAATTATAAATATATACTTCTCCGTTTCTCTTTCATCGTTTTTACAGTATTATAAGCATAATGACAAATTTAGTTTATCCTTAGAACAATATTCGTACTATATAAAAACAACAATGTCAGTTTGATTAACTATCCTAGAACAGGTCCTAAGAACAATACCAGCTTAGCTTGCAGATTATGAATATTCATTTTAATTAAGTAAAACTAAAGGGATATGAGATAACTGAATTAAAATGTTTTATAAGATTATATTATTACTGTTTAAAATTTCATTTCTTTTTAAACTAACACTAAAATTAAATAGTATTTGGTAAATTAAATTATTTTTGTTTTTTAGATTTTCCAAAATCCTTAAAGAATTTATATTAGCCCGCAACTTTTTCTAACTTATATAATACAAAAACAGAATATGAAAAAGTGATAATTTTCCATCACATAAAGCAAAATTTTAGCAAGAAAAATTCTGAATAACTTTTTTTGATTTCTTTCTTTTTTAAAGTTTTTTACTTAATTTTAAGAACTTTAATGTTTTTTTTCTTAATTTTACGTATTAATTTCACAACAATACATAAATAGTTACTCCTGAATATATAAATAAAATAAATTTCATGTAAGAATATAAATGTGATTGTTTTCCTCTTAAAATTTCGGCTTGCATTTTCCAAACGTAATAATGAAAATGGATTTTTATTTGATAATGAATTCGTCTGTGTATCATTTAGTTCATTTATTTTTGTTTAAAGTTCAGTTTTTTTTTAAGATTAGTCGTAAAATGTTATAAAATAACAATTAATTATTTTTAATTTAAATAAAACGAAAAACATAAAACATAAACAAAGCAAAACATAAAATCAAGAATTTTAATGGGTTCACTATTCCAAAATTATAATATAAAGTATTTTAAAATTACGATTATTTTTTCATTAAAATTTGTAAATTCTTTTAAGAAATTTTTCTGTAAATAAAATATTGCAAAAAAATGAAGCCAGCCACTCATTTCTTAAATTAATTATGAAAAATTGTGCAATTTTCACTTTTTAACTTTTCTCAGCTGAAATTGTTATTTTAGATGTAGAGGAAGTCAAAAAATTGATCTATCTATGCAATAATTGGCGATGCGAAAGAAAACATAACACCCCACATGAACAAAACGAAATAACGTTTGTATAAAGCGTTTGCACAATTAATAATATTGTCTGGTGGTCTATAGATACCAATTTACATAAAAATTTGTATTTTTAATGCCAATACGAAAATTTGCACTACCATACGGCTTTTAAATATGATTTAAATCTCTAAAATTTAATAAAAATGTTTCTTCAATCGCTTTGTGCAAAGTATTTTAAATATAGGGTAAACACGAATAATCTCAAACTATGTTTAATTAGGTGTACGCTAATTGTAAATCGTAATCAATTGTATGAGAAATATTATAGCTCGGTGATTGGCGTTGGTTAGGAGACATTTAAGAAAATAATTGATCAAAATGATGTTTAGAGAGGTATTAGATTGGATTCCGCACGATACAAGAAAATTAAATAAATAGAAAAGTATTACCAAAGTTTTATGCTCCTTACGAATTGACAGAATTGACGAATTATGATGTTGATGATGAAAGCTCTTATACTCAAGAGTTTTTTTTATTTATCTTACTCCTTATAAAAGTTATTTAATATTGTTAGATTAAACAATATACCAATGCAGAAAATAAAAATTAAAAAAATCTTTCGATTTGACTCAATGATTGATATTTTATCAAAGGAAACTTTTAGCGTTTAGTTTGGTTTGCCAGATACAGAAAGTAAAAAATTAATATATAATCACAAAATGGTAAATTTAATATCAGATCACAATGCAATAATATAATATTAAGTTACAATCTTTAGAATATTTTAAGAATTTTAAGACTTGAAATTTTAAGACGTCGATCCGTAACGGTATAAGCTATAGATAGGCATAAAAATGTTTGATATTTATGAACGAATGAACGAGAAAAATTAAATTTAACTCATATTTAATCATATTTAAATTCATAAAGAATTTTTTGATCTTAAAAATTTCTGAAAAAACAAAAATAAATTAACAAATTCTAAATTTGCACCATTTTTTTTTATTTAATTTTTGTTCTGATTTCTAGTACCATTAAATAGGCACGTCAGTAGTTTTTTATACTTTGAAGGCACCAAAAACAAAAGAAAAAAAATTAAAAAAAAATTTACAAAACACAATTACATAAATAATTTTCTCTCATTAAAATACATAGGATATCCATGGAAAGAATATTCCTTTATTTTTTTCATTTTTGTTTATTATTTATGATATATACATACATATATATATACACATATAACATGTTTGTATGTAGTAGTATACAAAATTTGTAAAATTATAAAAAAAAATAAAAAAAGCACCATACAAATAACAAAAAAAAAAAAAAAAAATTACAATTATGTCGAATTCTAATTGAAACTAAATGGTACTTTGGCACGCTTTGAAAGTTTCAGTTATTTCTGCTTCTAACTGTTAATTTGCCCTCTTTTGCTTTTTTGTGTCATTTATTTATTTGTTTGTCATGTATGTGCGTTACGGAACCAATGTTCTTTTTCTCTATCATTGCTTTTTTGTTTTTATTTTTTTTTTTTTTTTTTTTTGTTGAAATAAACTGTTTTTACGCGGCAAAAATTTATATTTTAAGAGTTGAAAAAAAAAAAAAAATTATAATAATTATTAACATGCATAATAAATATAACAGTTGTGATATAATATATAAAGATATATAATATTAGTTTAACGGTACTTCATATCCTGAAATTATGGTTTTTGTTTGTTGTTGATTTTTACTAATTTCATGCGTCACTTTAATTATTGTTAATAAAAAAAAACTTGTTTATATCATAGTATATATGTATATATGTACATTATTATATAAATGTACATATTGTATATATGTATGTAATTGTATATTTTTAGTAGGTTTGGTTAACTTTATTTATTTTTCTATTTAGAGCGTAAAACAACAAGAATAAAATTAAATAAAAAAAAAAAAAAAAATGAAAAAAAACGAAAAAAAATAAAAAAAAAAAAAAATTATTTTTCGGTTATAATTAAACTTTAGGTTTCGATCCGCACTATGATGAAAATTTATTGAAGTTTTCCTGTACATTTTTTTTTTGTTTCTTTTTTTTTTTTTGGTTATTTTGTTAATATTAATTTTTCACGAAAAAAAAATAAAAGAAAAATATGAAAAATATTTTGGGTAAGTGTGCTTTTTTGTTCGTATATTTTAACAATATGTCGGAAAATAAAAAGAAGTTATAATGAATAATTGTGTGTTATTTTGAGCATTTTGATGTTATTTTAAATGAATTTAATGGTAAATATTTAATTTTGTTAGATTAAACGTATAAAAAGTAGAAAAAAAAGGGGAAAACTATAAAAAATTTTTCATTTTTTGTTTTTTTTTTATTTTTTTTTTGTTTAGGATAATGACTAAAATGATTTTATATTTTATCAAAGAGGAGATTATATTATAAATAACAAAAAAAAGAAAAAAAAAAAATAGTATTTATCTGACCTGAATTTTAAACTGAGATTTAATTTGATGAAAATGAAATAATTGGTGATTTTTTTTTTTTTTTTTTTAATAGAATAGTGTAGTCTATTATTTATTAAAATGGAAATGAATAAAAATTATTAAAATAATTGAAATTTTATGAAAGAGGAAAAAAAAATGTATTTAATTTTTCAACCGGAAATGTTACTTATTTATATATAACAATATTTTCAAATGTTTATGAGCATAGCTACAATTTTATTTCAAATATCCTTCTTCAAAAAGTTACATTGGATATTGATTATTGGTTTTCAAAAACTTTCATGTTTTTTTTTCAAAATCAATTTTGTTTTTTTTTTCGCATATCTACTTGATATCTATACATTTTTTCATCATATTTAATTGTCAAAATTGTTTTATAAAATGTTTTTGTTCCGGTTAATTTAAAGGAGAATCTTATTTTTGCTTTTTTTTGTTTTATTTCATTTTATTGTAACACTTAAAAAGTTTTCAACCTCCTTCTAGAATATAACATTTTTTATATATTTTTCAAAATATAAAATAAAGCGGCAGAATACGTCATTAGAAATTCGAAACAGTTTTACAAATATAGAAGTATAGTGTCGATAGTACTTTAAAATGCAAAAGCTAAAAAACAAAAAAAAAAAAAACAGGAAAAGTAAAAAGTAATTGTGAAGTTTTAAAATTGAAATATTGGAGCAAAATATAGTAAAAAAAAAAAAAAAAAATCAGAGTAATATGGGTAAAAATAAACAAAAAAAAAACAAAAAAAAAAATGATATAAAAAAAAAAACTTTTCCATTTAAGGACAAACAAAAAAAAAAAAGATATAGAAACCAGAAGAAAAAAACTTTGTCTGTACTTTTTAGTTTTACTTTTAGTTCTTGATGGTTTTTTTTTTTTTTTTTTATTTTAAGATCAGTTTAGTGGTTGTATTCATTTTTTTTCTGTTTTTTTTTTTTTTGAATTGGTGAAAATACTAAAATTGAAATCCAGAGCAATAGAATATATTGAGAAGATTGTAAACTAAAGGATTCTAAAATAAATTTCGTATATTATAAAAAATAAAAAATAAAAATGCGGATATCATATAATATATTGTAAGTATTGCGGTAGTGCAGCTGGTCTTTTTGTAAGGTAAAAATTTATAATGATAGGAATTGGTATGTTTTCAAAAAAAGTTTTTTCCATTTTTATTTTTCATTAATTTTATTTTCGAAAAAGTCTCCTTCAACAAATAGATTTATTTCGGAATATTATATATTGTTTATAAATAAAGGATTAACTTTTTTGTTTCTATACTGTTTACCTATTATAGTTAAATTTGGTTATATATTTATTTCTTTAATATTCGATCGCAAAAGCCAATTGAAATTGACAAGAAGAAAATTAAAAAATTGAAATTAAAATTTATAAACTTTTTATATTTATTTAAGAACCAATGCAACTTATGCTAAAATAAAATATTTTTAGGTAAGTTTTAAATAAATAAAAAAAAATATACATTTATGAAATCATGAAATTATGATCAAAATTTTTTTTATGATTTTGAAATATTATTGAAATATGCTATTTGTGGTTTGTTTTTTATTTTTCAAAAGACTTGTAAAATTTATTTATAAATTTTTTTTTTTTTTTTCGTGTTCATTAAATCTTAAAAAAAAAATTAAATATTATGTTTAATATTTTTCTAGAATAATTATTAAGTTATTATTACTTTCTAGTTTATTTTATTACTGTTTTAATTCAATTTTTGTATTGATTTGGAGTAACTTTTGAAATTAAAAATAAAAACTAAGAAAAAAAAAAATTTTTTTTTCAATATTAAAAGTTGAATTGTTTTTTTTTCCGACTTTTTTCATTAATAAAATTTTCATTTGAAAACTTTTTTTAATATTTTTTAATATTCTTTTCTTGACATTTTTTTAGAATTTTGTTAAAAAACAGGAAGCTTTTTGGGTTATAAAATTTTACCAAAAAAATTTAAATGTTAAATTAATTTTAAATTTAATATTATTTTCAATAATACTTTGACAAACTATTTAATAATTTATTTTTCATTTAAATTGAAAACTTTTTGGAAATTTTTTTTATTAATAATGAAATGTAAAATTGTTGCTATTTTGTTTTGGTTTTTTTTTTTTTTTATTACAAAGTGAAAGTTTTTGATTTTATAATTTCAATACAAAAAAAAAAATTAACCTAAAAGTATGCAATAATTTTATTATTTGTATTTATTTAGTTTTATTAAGGAGGCCTGCACATTCCTTCGCATTAGTTCAAGGAGTAAGGATCGCACTAATTGAACTTTTTTCAACTTATATTAGTATTTGTATTATCTCTATTAATTGTTGCTTTTTTTGTATAAACTTGTCACTAAGCAAAAGATACTTACATATACATAGTTTCTAAAAATAAAGAAAAAGTAGTAGCTGATCCCTTTGCACAGCTGAGAAAACAAAGAAGAAATGCTTCCTTCGGGGAGCTCAAACAGTTTCCAACTGTTGGAGGAAAGTACATCTAAAAAAAGGAAAAAATCAAAAAACATTGCAAATGTTCCAACCTATATAACAAATGCAAATGAAGAGTTCAAAAAATTTTTAAATATAAAATCAACTGATACCAACGTTCCACTTAGGATGCAAAATAAATTTGTCTTGAACAAGATGCTTGAAGATATTTATCCAAAATTCAAGGCCTCCTGGGACAGAACAGGCAACATCGTGCTCGAAGTTCCAAGTAAAAGAATTGCAGACTTATTTCTTAAACAAGATAAACTGGGCAAAATTGATATCAATGTTGAGCTAAATAAAGGCTTAAATTTTTCAAAAGGCTTAATTTACGATAAAGATTTAACAAATGTTGAAACGAATGAAATACTTGCCGGATTGAAAGAAAAAAATCCAACTGTGGTTGAAGTTTTCAAATTATCCAAAATGCAAAATGGCCAAAAAATTTTTACTGGTGCCATCATTGTCACGTTCGATTCCTTTGAGCCTCCTGAGTACATCAAGAGTGGCTTTACAATCGTTGCGGTAAAGAAATGGTATCCTAATCCTATGAGATGCAGAAAATGCCAAAAGTTAGGTCATTTGCAAAAATATTGCCAAAACTCACCAAGATGTGCTGATTGCGGTTTGGAACGACCTGAAGGTGATAAATCACATATATCGATGTGCAAGATTTTCAGCTGTATAAATTGTAAAGGTGCAGCCCATAGTGCAGCATCAAACACGTGCCCATCGTACACACGAGAAAAGGAAGTTTTAAAAATAAAAACCGATTTACATTGCACTAAACGTGATGCATATAAACATTATGAATTAAGCTATATGTCAAATCAAAAAAATCAAAGTCAAACTTTCTCCCAGTTGTTCAAAACTCAACATGAGCAAAATAACCTGCAAACAATCAATAAAAACGAGCTTCCAACAAAAAGATCAACTAATTCTACAAACAATTTATCACCACTTAATTTACCAATCAACTCACCTTCAACAAGTCTGAACTCACCTTCAACAAGCCTGAACTCAAGCTTTCATCAAGAGCACTCACCACAAATCAACACAACAATTTCTGTAGAGAAAAATCACACCAAACAAAAAACGATAAGTACCATAGACACAAACCATAACATAATTAACACACAAAATAATTATAATAATAATTCTAATAATATAATTTTCAACAATAAAAATACTAACAATAATGAAATTTCAATTACACCTTTACTATTAGATAACACATTAACTAACAGCAACAATAACTTGCATGATAGTAATAGCAATATAAATAATACTATTAGTAGTAATAATAACAGTTTGTACAGCTCTGACAGCAGTCCAATTATAATAGAATAACAATATAGCATTACAAATTCATAAAAAAAAAAAAAAAATAACATTCAGTTATAGGTAAAAGTTAAATTATATTCAATTAAATTCTTATTATTTGTTACAAATTAAATTTTTATAATTAGTTCTTATAAATTAAATTACATTAAATTCTTATCAGTATTCAATTAAATTCTTAATATTAGTTAGAAATTAAATTAAATTTTTATAATTAGTTGTTATAAATTAAATTAAATTTATATCAGTAGCTCTAAATTAATCTTAAAAATATTAATAAATTAAAAAACCTTCCGATATGAATAATAATAATACAGCCAACCGCTACAAAAAAAGTAACTTAATTCAATGGAACATACAAGGCTACCACACCAATAAAGGTTTTTTAGAAATATTAATTAAAAAACACAAACCTCTTATAATAGCTCTTCAAGAAACTCATATTAAAAAAAACTTGGCTCCAAGTGAATTTCTTAACTACAATTGTTATTTTGATCATTTTTCATCAACAGGAGGTTTAGGTTTCCTAATAAATAAAGGTCTTAGTTATAAAGCGATTCACCTAAATACGACCATTCAAGCAAGTGCAATAAAGGTTAACTTTCCAAAATATTCCATTCCAATCACTATTCTAAATTTGTATTTGGAACATTCAAAAGAATATAGAAAGGAAGACTTGGAAGCCTTAGTCCTGCAAATTCAAAAACCTTTTATAATCACGGGCGACTTCAATGCAAGAAATTGCATGTGGGGAGACCGAGTATCAAATTGTAAAGGGAGAATAGTAGAGCAATGGCTCGAAGCAAATGACGAGTTAATTCTTTTGAACGACGGCTCTCCAACCTTATTCAGTACACATAGTACTCTGACCTGCATTGACTTAACCATATGCTCTCCTGAATTAGCTCACAAATTTCAGTGGCAAACTGAGCCAAACCCTAAAGGGAGTGATCATTTCGCCATTTTTTTATGCACCGAGTACGACAGAATTACATATAAGCGTAAAGTAAAATTTTTGGAGCGAACAGCCGATTGGACCAAGTTCGAAAATCTATTAGAACACTATCTTCGTGAAAAACCACAATCCACAAATATTAACAGAGAAGCAGCCACTCTTACAAAAAGTATACGATTCGCGGCAAGCCAATCCATGCAAACCTCCAAACCAATCAAAGGAAACCACCCTCCTTGGTTCAATCAAAACATTAAAAACCTTATCACGATACGTAATGTAGCTTGGAGAATCTACAAAAACGACACAAACAGTCAGAATTTAGTTAGAGTTAGAAAAGCGAATGCAGCACTAAAGAGGGAAATTAAATTAGCGAGATCCAAATCATGGGAAAACTTTGCGAATAGTATTGGAGACTGCAATAGTGACTATTGGAAAAAGGCTATGAGGGTATTAGGAAATAGGAGTAATGGAATAATAGCGATTAAGCACAGTCCAAATGGGGAACTAGTCATAGATTCCGAAGAGAATGCTGAATTCTTTGCGGAAATGTGCTATAAAAACTCAGAAAATTACATCTATACAGCGGAATTCAGAAAGGAAATAGAAGACTTTACCCTCCCAAACATAATAGCAAACTCGGAGGAAATTGATAGCTTAATAACATTGAACGAAACTCAACAAATACTGTCAAAATTCAAAGGAACAACTCCAGGCCTAGACGGAGTTTCTTATTGTATGCTCAATCATACAACATTAAACTTCAAAAAAAGACTTGTAGATCTCTATAACAACATACTCAGCTCATGTAATTTTCCACAAGCCTGGAAAACTGCTGAGCTCATACCTATTCCTAAAGGACGTAAAAACCCAAACGACCCTTCGAGCTATAGATTTATATCTTTACTTGCTACTATGTCTAAGCTTCTAGAAAAAATATTGGGAAACAGGTTAAGCTGGTTTTTAGAAAAAAAGCTCTCTGCCAAAATACACGGTTTTAGGCCAAATAGGAGTACTACCACACTGCTGCAAACCCTGGAATTCGATTTCTCTATGGCACTGAACAATAAAGAACACGGTACAATTATTTCATGCGATATTGAGAAAGCCTTCGATAAAATAGCGCGACATAAAATATTAGAACAGCTTGTAGAGTGGAAATTAGGTTTAAAATTCATTAAAACTATTCAGAGTTTTCTGACAAATAGGAAAATTCTAGTAAAACTTAATGGTACAATTTCTAGTGTGAAAAACCTTTATAATGGTATTCCCCAAGGATCCCCGCTATCAGTACACCTATTCAACATCTTCATATCTTCTTTGACAACAGCTATAAAAGAGATAAATGGCCTAAGATATCTAATATACGCAGACAATATACTCTTATATAGCATAGACAGAAATAGCGAACATAACAATATTCTGCAACTAGGGCTTAATAAACTAAAGATGTGGGCGGATTCACATGGGGTTAACTTCCCTATCAGTAAAATGGAAGCAATTCATATATGCAGTAAGAGAAGATGTGTAGTAGAACATTACTCATATTGCAATAGTGACATAAAATTAGTAAAGGATATCACAATACTGGGACTTAGCTTCACTAATAAGTTCAAATACGATCCACATGTGAACAAACTTCTGAAAAAATTAAAAAATACAAACAATCTTCTTAAACTCATTTTTCGAAGCAAATGTGGACCTCAAATTAAAATAGCCCTACAAATAGCGAAAGCGTTGCTTATTGGTAAAATTGACTATGCAGTCTCTATTTACGGCTTTTGTACCAAAACGCATATAGGAAAAATTCAAGCGCAATTAAACCAAGGTGCTAGACTCGCTCTAGGAGCGTTAAGAACAACGAATGTGGACAGTCTCATGATAGAGTCGGGTTTTGTAACATTCGAGGAGAGACGTGACATGGTAGCTACGAAAAATCTGCACAAACAATACAGTGATAGATCCCAACCTCTAAATAGGCTTGTTAATGCTTTGATAAATGAAAAAATTATAGCACCAACAAGGTCATCTTTAGTCAAAACCACGAGCATAAATACAAGTTTAGGGATCCGCTTTGACGAAGCTTTAAATACTAGTGAACATACTCCACCTTGGTCATTTAATCACAGAAAATACATAGACACGACAATATCTAACAATCTCAAATCACAAACAAATAGTGAAACTTTCTTTCAGCTTTATCAAAATCTAACCCAAAAATACACAACGGCTTATAAAATCTTCACTGATGCAAGTAAAACAACGGAGGGTGTCGCACTAGCCGTAGTGGATGAGAGTAATTTAATTTTAAAAAAACAATTGCCGAATAGCTTTCAAATTTACAATGCTGAAATAGTGGCTATCTACGAAGCGCTATTATTCTCAATTGGCAGCGCCCAAGAATCCATAATAATCTTTTCTGACAGTTTAAGCGCCTTGAATGCAATAAAAAATCTTAACAATAAACAACCCATTGTCAGGTTTATCAGAAATGCATTAGAGAACTCCAGAAAAAACATCAAACTAATATGGGTACCAAGTCACCAGGGCATAGCCGGAAATGAAAAAGCCGACGAAGAAGCAAAACGAGCCATAAAATCACCATCTACTCTCCAACTTACTTTCTTTTTAAAAGAAAAGACCAATGAATTAGAAAGAAAGTTGTTACTTCGCAGGCAACTGAAATGGAATACTTCCAACAGCTTCCTAAAATTTCATTGGCCTCAAGTTGTACCTCCCACTTATAGTGTGGGTAACAAAAGAGTTCTAGAAAGAAAAATTTGCAGAATTCGTTTAGGACACACTTTTTTTACTAAAAGACATTTATTTGAAAATAGTAACCCGCCAATATGCCCCTATTGTCAGAGTCAACTAACAGTCAAACATATGTTCCATGAATGCTATATTACAAAAAATTTTGCTCAGAGTAATTCAATAGATCTAAAGAATATCTTAGTTCCAACATTAGAAAATGCAAACAAAATCCATAAAATTTGTACAATATTTAAAATCTGGGACAACATTTAAAATTTACCTATTCTCAATTCTGTATAAACTGTAATATAATTGCTATGTTAATGTGTTATTAAACAAAATATTGTAAATAAAGTAAATAAATGTAAATAAATCTTAAATTCTAATTGTAACCACAAAACAACAAACCTAACGAATCCTAGCAAAATTATTGAACTAATCAAATATAATGTAAATACAAAAGAAAAAATTAACTTAAGATAACACTTATAGTATAATATAATATAATAAGTATAAAACATTAAACTGTAAATAGCACTGTCAAGCCCAAAATGGCCTTAGTAGCCGAGGGCTCTACTGATATTATAACAATTAATTGTATAATGTTAGAGTTAAATAAATAAAATAAATAAATAAGGAGGCCTGGGGAAACCGAAGGAGTGTGGGTTCCTAACCGAACCGAAGGAGTGTGGGTTCGATCTCTGCACAGGTTGTAAGTGTTTTTTTTCTTTACATACCCCCCTTACGACCAAATATAATGTAAATATATAGTATATAATATAAACAAAATAAATAATATTAATATGGGGCTTCGGTAGCTTAGTGGGTAGGCGTTTGGCGTATTAACCGAAGGAGTGCTCGTTCGATCCCTGCACAGGTTGTAAGTGTTTTTTTCTTTACATACCCCCTTACGACCAAATATAATGTAAATATATAGTATATTTACATTAAATTACATATTTATATTTACATTTTGTTTACATTAAACAAAATAAATAATCTATAATATAATACACAAGATGTTGGCGAGACCTTGCCAACATGTAAAAAAATATATTTTATATCTATAATAAAACACTCACACTGAATGTAAACTAAACTGGCAATGATGATATTTCTGTATATTTATTTAATAAATTAAAATATTATTACCAGAGACACAAATCTTTGACTCAAAGTATTATCAAGAGACACAAACCGTTCATTAAAAATATAAATAAATTTAGTAAATATTATTACCAGACACCAAATTTTCAACTAGAAGTATTATCAGAGACATAAACCGTTCATTAAAAGTGAGTACAGTCAATAAAGGAAAAGTATACACATTTTCAATAAAAATAAATTCAGCAAATTTTTAATTTTTAAATTTGTGGCGGTCAAATCCATTATGAACTGGTCGCAGCGGTAAATTAAAAATGAATTATTAATCTTCTGTTGGCGTTTTCAATCTTTGTTTTGGAAAAAAAAAATTAGGGGCTTCGGTAGCCTAGTGGGTAGGCGCGTGGCGTATTAACCGAAGGAGTGTGGGTTCGATCCCTGCACAGGTCGTAAGTGTTTTTCTTTACATACCCCCCTTACGACCAAATATAATGTAAATATATAGTATATCATATAAACAAAATAAATAATATTAGTATATAATTTAATAATAGTATAAAAAACATATAATGGCCTTGGTAGCCGATGGTTCAATAATATTGCATTACATTTATGTATGCAATGTTAATATAAATAAATAAATAAATAAATAAAAAAAATTAAAATAGGTACTCTTAATAAAATTAAAACGCCTGAAAGTAAAAAGAGCAAAGTTTATAGTAAGTTTCATATTTATAAGAAAAAATAATAGGCCGATTTTATTCTTGATTTTGTTTTCATTAGTATAAAAGCTGGTAAAAGCTTCGTAACAGACTTTAAAATAGTTTTGTTTATTTAGGTTGAAATTTAGATTTTTAACATAAAACATAACATAAAATATTCGACATTTTTTTATTAATATAAAATTCGGCAGACTTAAATAATTATATTTCATAACAGAAGTCTGGAACTTACCAAATATTGTAGAAATGGATATTTTTCTTAAAAAAAAAAAAAAATAACATAGAAAATATCATTTTAGAAGCCTTCTCTCACAAAAGATTCATAATTTTGTACTAATTTATTATTACACCATTAATAATATTGTTAGCCATGGCAAAAAATAAGATTTATTAATCAGATCAGATAATATAATACCAGGAATTAATGATTGAATTTCTGATAATATACACAATATTATACACACAAGATGGTGGCCAGATCTATAATAAACCACTCACACTGAATATAAACTAAACTGGCAATGATGATATTCCTGTATATTTATTTAATAATTTAAAAGTTTATTATCAGAGACACAAATCTTCGACTAAAAGTCTTATCAGAGACACAAACTTTTACTTTTTAAAAAGTACTTTCGACACAAAATTTAAAGCAAATTTTTAATTTTTAAATTTGACTGTCACATCCATTATGAACTGGTCGCAGCGGTAAATTAAAAATAAATTATTAATCTCCTGTTGGCAGTTTTCAAATAACTCTTTGTTTTGAAAAAAAATAAAAATAATCTTAATAAAGTTAAAAGACTTGAAAGTAAAAAGAGCAAAGTTTATAGTAAGCCTTATATTTATAAGAAACAAATAATAGGCCGATTTTATTCTTGATGCAGCAGATTTTAAAGTAGTCTATTAATATAAAATTCGGCAGACTTAAATAATTATATTTCATAACAGAAGTCTGGAACTTACCAAATATTGTAGAGATTTATTTATTGAGGTTGGAATTTTGATTTTTTAAGCTGTATTTTTGATATAACATAAAATATTCGAATTTTTTTTTAAAATAAAATTCGGCAGACTTAGCTAATTATATTTCATAACAGAAATCAGAAACTTACTAAATATTATAGAAATGGATATTTTTCTTAAAAAAAAAGAAAAAATAACATGGAAAATATCATTTTAGAAGCCTTCTCTCACAATAGATTAATAATTTTGTACTAATTTATTATTAGACCATTAAATTAAAAAGCTGTCGAAAACGACCGTCACAAAAAAAAGCCCCCCGAAAATTTATGAAATTTCATTATCAGAGACATGAATATTTTATTAAATATACCAAAAACCTCTTCCAAAGTACATTTAATAAAATGAATTCAGCAAATTTTTTCCAAGCAAAAAAAAAACAAATAAAAGTAACAGTACGTCGATGTAACCGACTTATTTATACCCAACACCTAAAAAATTCAAATTAAATTAAAAATCCATAAGTTATTTTAGTTAGGTACTTAATATACCTAAGCTTAAAAAATACATGTAATAATCCTTCCATTAATTCAGGTAGTAAGGGAGTCAGTATGATAACGTAAATGTTTTTTGAATCTATAGAAATTGTGCAATTGCACAGGGAATTTTCAAGTATTAGTATATAATTTAATAATAGTATAAAAACCTATAATGGCCTTAGTAGCCGATGGTTCAATAATATTGCATTAGATTTATGTATGTAATATTAATATAAATAAATAAATAAATAAGGAGGCCTCGGTGGAGTAGTGGTTAAACAAATGGCTTATTAACCGAGGGAGTGCGGGTTCAAATCCTGCACAGGTAGCAAGTTTTATTAATTGAAAACAAAAGCGGAGGCAAATATAACGTAAAATACAATAAAATAATGTAAACAAAATATTTATAATTGATATAATTTAATACTTGTACCGAGATGGCCCACATGCTAAAGGCAAAAGGGTTCTAAAAATATCAGCAGATATTTATATCTGGACAATATAATATTAAAAAAAAAAAATATCCCCCTTGCTACCCCTATATAGCGTAAGTATAAAATATATAATATAAAGAAAATAAATAATATTAGTGTATAATTTAATAATAATATTCGGCCTATAAATGGCCTTAATGGTTTTGTAATATTGCAATATCCTATCTGGTTCGTAATATTAATATAAATAAATAAATTTTTATTAAATTTGTTATATAAATATGTATTACAATTTAATTAGAATGACCCTTTTTCTTTCGGACATTTTTACATTAGTTTGTATTATTAATATATTTCTTAATCTATGGATGGATTATTTCTTTACATTTTCCTTAATTCATTGTTTTACCAATAATCATTAAATTCCAAAAGAAAAAAAACTAAAAAACTGAATTCATTTTTCTTCAGTTTACATGATCTTCCTTCTCTTGTCAACGTTTTGCTTGTTACTTTATTCTATATTGGCTTTATATATTGTCCCAAATTCCAAATAGCTCAATTCGGTTTTATCTTTATCTTGTTATTTTTATGTCGTTTTTGCGACTTTTCGTTTTGACTACTGTGATATTCTTTTTTATAAGAATAATATCTCTTATAACATTCCCGAATTTTCCTACTCTGATTGTTTCAAATTGTTGTAATATATTTTTATTTGGTTTTTAGCATTGATGAAAGTTCTTGGTATGTATGATATATGTGGGCTCTTAGCTGCCATCTTTGCTTCTTTATTCGCTTTTTCGTTACCAGGTATACCCGCATAACTTTGGACCCATATTCTGCCCTTTTCTTTTATAATGTCAATTTTTATATTAAATTTTTTTTTTTCTAACCAATGGTGCAGTGCGTAAGACACCGGTTTTTCATGCGAAAGGTCTCGTGTTCAAACCTCGTTCAGGTCAAAAATAATATATAAAATGTAATAAAATAATGTAAACAAAATATTAAATATAATTATAATTGAATACTTGTACTGAGATGGCCCACATGCTAAAGGCAAAAGGTTCCTAAAAATATCATCTGATATTTATATCTGGAAAAAAATTTTTTTTTTTTTTGTTTGAGAAAAATTTTTAAAAATTACTCAAATTTTTTTAAGTATTTAATATTAAAATAACTTAGAACATTAAAAAACATCGCCATTTTTAATTATATGGGGTAATTAATAATGAAAAAAAATTATAAGAAATTTAGAAGAAAATTATTAGAAAATAATGACAAATATAGGCTTTTTAATCTAAAGATTTCTTTTAAAAGATTCTAAAATATTAAAAAAACGTCATCAGTTTTTTGTTTTTATTTTATTTTTTTTTTTTCAATTAACGAAAACATTTTAAAAAATTATTCTCAATCTTCTTTAAAAATAAAATTTCTTTTGTATCGAAAAAATTCTGTTCAGTATTAAAGTTAAAAAGAAAAAGTTTATGGGTCTTTAAAAAAAAAAAAAAAAATAAAAAACTTTCTTGTCCAAGATGATTTTATTATTATAAATAATTAAATTTTAAAAAGATTTTCCTTATTACCGTTTTTTTTTTTTCCTTATTTTTAAGTCTTAATCCTGTTGACTATAATATTATCCTACAGAATTTAAATATTTTTTGTTTTATGCAGACTTTTAAAAAATTCTTTGAAACTCATTAAATTTACATAAAACTTAGTTTTAATGGGTTTTTTTTTTTTTCTAAAATAGCCTCTTATTATATTTTTTGTCCTTTCTGTTGCTTATTTTTTTGTTTTTGCTACTTTATTCTGATTTCATTTGTAAAAAAACTTAACATGTGTGACGTAAATGATTAGAAAAAAAGCAAATATTGTTGTTTGAAAAATTTAAAATTTGACCAAAATTATTCTGTCTTTCAATTTTATGCAAATTATTATTACAAAAAAATATCATACAGCATATATTTTTAAAAGAATCTTTTTATTTTTATTAAAAAATAAATATTAAAAATATTTTTTTTTAAATAGGGGTCTGAATGTTAATTTTCTCCATAGCGCGAACCGACCTAATTGAGAAAAATATATGTGTGACGGAAAAAAGTCCAAAGCGAAAATATTGACTTGTCTAAAGCAAAACATACGATAGAATCAAATAAATGACAGTTTCAATAATTTCAATATTAAACAAATTTATCTATTTTTTACTATATATATATATATATATATATGTATGTTATCTGTTCGTACTCTATTTTTTATAACATTTTTGCGATTAATTTTAAGATAACGGAAAGATTAATATGCTCAATTTTTGTCATGTAATGTATTAAAGTCTTTATATCTATTTTACAAAAAAAAAAAAAAAAATTAAAAAATTCCTTCAAACAAAAATTAAATTCCGTTCTAAGAAGTTTACTTGAGTTGTCTTTTTTTTTTTTTAAAATGTCCATATTATATCTTTCCTCTCTTGATATAAAAATAATAAAGCGAAATACCTTTTATTGTTAGTATCCTTGTCAAAAAATAAATATCTTAGAGCTGATACACTTTTTTTTTTTTTTTTATTACTTATTTTAAAGTGAAGCCTATTTTCAGGCGACATGACACGTATTTATCGTCATTCAATTTTTTTTAGTTTATTATTGTGTGTTTGTTTGTTTGTTGTTTAAAATATACAATACCAATAATAACTGTTATATAAGTGTTGTGTGTTGATATAATAAAGTCATTTTATTATCAGTAAAAAGAAAAAAAATTATAAAAACAATAAAAAACAAAAAGTGAAAGAAGTACTTAAGAAAAATTTTCTTTAATGTTGTCCTTTTTAACAAAGTATGTGAGTGTGTGTGTTTTGTCATTTTAAAAAGTCTTCTAAGAACACTTCAATTTTTTTAGTTTTTTTTTTTTTTTATTGAAAAGTAATATACAGTGATGAAAAGTATTGGACTGAGATGGAAAGAATATAAAACAGATAGGATCTTAGTTCAATTTACAGTAAAAAAAATTAAATTTTTTTTTTTTTGCGTCCTTTTTTAGAAATAAGGGAGAAAATATTAAAAAGAGAAGTTTTGAGACGTTGTTTGCAATGAAAGAGATGGGGAAAAAAGATTTTTTAATATTATGGTTGATTGTAATAATTTTTGTTGTTGTTGTTTTTTAATTTATTTTAATTTCTTTGATTTTTATGTGAGAACAATTAGGGACGAAATTATTAAAGAAGAAATTAAAAATTGAAAATTGCTCTATTTTTTTCCAAGATTTTTTATTTCAGCAAAAAGTGGTTAGAAGAGAGAAAAGGAATTATATTTGAGTAAGAGAAGTCTGAAGAAAAACAGAAATTAATTGGACGTTTCTCTAAGAAAGAAAAGCAATTAAATTTAAGTACCAAAAAAAATATGTCTCTGTGAAAATAATGTAGTTGCTTAGCATTCAAACTTATAACTAAAGCTAACCTGTTTACAAAAATATAATACAAGTATAATATTGAAAGCAAAGTTCTTGTTCGCTCTCTATACGCAACCAACTGTTAAAGTTGTTGTCGCTCTCCATGCACAACCAACTGCTAAAAAGTTAAAATGTATTAAATTGTATAGTCGTTTGGCAGTCATGGCAGTCATTTATTATAATTTAAGTTTTATTTTACTTAATTTTTTCGGTCATACTCATATTTGATTGTGAACACTTTTTGTAAACTGTATAAAAACTGGAACATTGAGCGGAACGACAGCGTTAATTGTAGATTCCATTAAATTAACCAATTGTGGTTTACATTAAAAATATTATAAATAAAAAAATAATAAAGTGTGCATATCTTTCAAATGAATTTTCAACCTTTCAAAAATAATTTAAATTAAAAATTAAACTGGACATAATATACTCGCATATATGGGCATAAAACATTAATTTAAAATTTTTGAACATATTTTTAGCACATTTCCAAAAAAAATTTTGAAAAAATGTGCTTATTAGTTTCACTCTGTCCGTCCGTCCATCTGTTTACAAAACTTCTACACCGTTAAAGATAGAGAAAAATTTTTTTAACCATATGTAGGTCTCATAAAAACAAAAATTTGTGGAACAACTTTTTTATGTAGCCCCATCCATTACGGAGTTACAGCCCCCCAAACTTAGCTCTATTTTTAAATGCATATATCTTATGTCCTGCTTAAGATTTTTTCAATCTGAAAACGTCATTCGACAGGTATTTTTTTTAACTTTGTAAATTAATATCAAAATTATACAATTTTTTTAAATTTACTGTTATGTGAAAACAAAATTTTACATGATTTTTCTACTTTCATAACTGCGGCACGTTTTCAGATAGAGGCTTGAAATTTTGAGGCAAGAAAGAACTTTTAGAATTAGTATAAGTTTGCTCAGAAATTTTTTTTGGGCCACCCCCTGTTTATGAGGTATTAGGGCTCAAAAATTGAAAATTTCCTATTTTTAAACACCTGTAACTTAGGAACTTGTACACATTTTACTAGATATAAATATTAAAACTACAGTAATATAATTTAACGTGTGTTAAAGGTTTATTTTAGTTATATAGGGTTCGAGATTACAGCTCTTCAAAATTGCAAAAAAGCCCCATTTTCAGATGTATATATCTCAGGCTCTGCGTAATAGCTTTGCAATCTAAAACCGCCAGAAGATCGGAAATTTTATTATCTACATAAAGTAATATTAAAATTATGCAATATTTTGTAATTTACTATTTAAATTTACCGTTATGTGAAAGCCATATTTTGCATGAAATTTCTTTTTTTATAACTCCGACACACCTTTAGATAGGAACCTGAAATTTTGAGACAAGAAAAAACTATAAGTTTCCTCAGAACACCACCACTCTCTGTTTAAGAAGGGTTTACATTCTACCTTGTTGGTTTACATTCCACCTTGTTTGTTTTATATGTGATGCGTTTGTATTCCAAAAAATTTTTTTTTAAGTTTCATCTTACAAAACCATAGTCCTCAAGAATATTTTTTGATGATTATTAAATGGTTGTTTCCGCAATTATAGCAAAATTTATTAAAAGATTGAAGTTTCTAAATGCAGTAATAATTACTTTTTAAAATACTCACGAAGCTTATATTAGTAAAAAAATTATAAATAAAATTCATAATACATAGATAAAAATTTTAACTAGTATATAATGTAAAAAATTTTATAACAGATTATCATATTATTGAGACTAGTACAAAAAAATTAGATATAGCTATTGGAAAAATTAAATCTAAAAAACCTAGCAACAATTTAAAATAATATCGTCAAAAGTATATCAAGACGATAATACTATTAAAAAGTACCTGGCAAAGCGCAAGTCTGCATGGAAAAATCGTTTTCAGCTAACTTTGAAAGTTCAATTAAATAAGAAAATTTAAAAACGTTTTTTATTCATAAATTACAATCAAGGAATATGTACCAAAAAATAGTTGTTACTATATGGGATGGGATAGGGATGAGAAGAATGCGGATAAAGGAGAATGGGAGGTAAATGAATGATGAAGTTCCACTATGTAGTTCGTAGTAGGAATGAGGAATTGCAACCTCACATTTTGGGATTATTTGAGAGGAGATAACAGTGAGTTAATTTCATTTGCGCAAATCTCATTACCTACAAAATATCTACAAAAAATAACTCTAATACAACGCATGTCAAGAGAGATCAGAGTATTAGTCTCCAGTAGCAGTCACTCTAGTGGTAGTTTGGGATTGTTTGAGAGAGATAACAGTGAGTTAATTTCATTTGAGCAAATTTTATTTCCCATAAATTACATGTTAAAAGATGGTACATCTGATAGTACGGCTGTAATAATATTAAAATAAGAATTAGAAGGGGAATTGTAACATCTTCTATTCATATTTTGTTTTTTTTTTCATTATTTTCCTTTTAACAACTTTTATTTGCAAAAATTTTTAAACAATTTCGATCACACTGAATTTAATTCAAATCTTATCGTGAATCTTTTTTTTATCGCGATTACAAAGTTCTGATAAGGGTTATAAATCACATATAATATTTTAATGTTGCAGTTGTGCTCTCATACAATCATACAATCCTATGTTTCGATTTTTTTTTTTTTTTATTGTTGAACTATAAGATTCTTTAAACAAAAGGAAAATATGCTCTCTAATAACTCCATTTACTTTTCATTTTCTAATTTTTTGTTTTATTCTCTAAAAATTAAAAATAATTTAAGCCATACCAATAAACCAATATGGATGGGGCAAGATGATAAATAGACCAATAATTGTGATATAATTTTTATATTTCTTTTTTTAGTTCGAATCAAACACAATACCACTTTATTTTCTCTTCCTATTTTTGAATTGAACACTACTAATTTTCTTTTATTGAATTTCGAATTTCGAATGTATGTATTGTTATAATTTTTCTTTTTTTTATGTGGCAACAGATGCCTATAATTGTTGAATTCTTTTTTTTTTATTCTTTAAAAAAAAAGAAAAAGAAAAAATAGAGAATAAACGAAAAAAACAAAAGGACAGTTAAAAACAAACGATTTTTTCGAATTTATTATAAAAAATTTTTTTTTTGCGTTTTTTGATTGTCTTTCTATTTTTTTTTTTTTTGTTTAGGTTTTTCTACCATTTTTTTTTGTTTTGTTCAATAAAAAGAAATTGAAATGTCCACTTAAGAGTATCTAAAGTAGATGGTACATCATCTTACTGATGGTTGTAAAAATGATAAAATAAGAATTACAAGGGAAATGGTAACATCTTCTATTCATATTTTGTTTTTTTTTTTTTTTGTTTCCTTTATTTCTCTTTTGACACTTGCTTGTGTTCTAGTTAGTATATATATATATGGGTACAATATATATATAAGAGGCGATTTATAACAGTCACCACTACTAATTTTTTATTGGTTTTAAATACCGACACAAAAAGTACTGAGTATTGCTATAATATTTCGTCGGTATCTTTTAATTTTTTATATTTTATTTTTTTTTTTTTGGGTTTTGGTTTTTTTTTTGTTTTGTTGGTTTTTGTTGATTTATTTGATAGAATTGTGAAAACAAAAAAAAAAATATAGGATAAGTTGGAATAAATGTAAAAACTTTTAATTTTTTTATTATTTTTATTATTATTTTTTACTTAAACTTTTTCTTTTTTTTTTTGTTTTTAAATACAAATGTAAAGTGGGTACAACTTTTTGTTTTAATATTATTTGTTTCTAATTTTTTATTTTTTTATTTATTTTTTTTTATTATTTTTCGTCTAAGTGGTGTTTATGGATTTTTTCTGAAGTTTTTTTTTTTTTTTTTTCGCAATTGTGCTGTTGAACATTTAAAATGTTTGGACTAAACAAATGACTAATGATGAAAATGGCAAAACAGAAAATATATATAGTAAATATATATGTATGTATTATATATGTATACATAGTATATTTTTTTTTTTTGCGAAAAATAAAAAAGTTTATTAGAGGCAATAAAGATTTTCCTGTTTTGTGGCGTATTTAAAATTGAAAAGAACAAAATTTGAAAAAAAAAATTAATTTTCAAAAAACATACAATTTTTTTTTTTTCTTTTCATATCAATATGCATCTTAAGTAAAAAAATTAGGGTGGTGTTTTTTTTTTTTATTCAAAACATGGGATTTGTAAATAATTTTTTTTTTTGTTTTTTGTAATTTTCCAAAAGATTAGGTAATTTTTGGTTTATTTTAGGAGGGAAATTTTTCGAAATTTTTATTGTTAAATGGTACTCAAATATTATACAAAAAAAAAAAAAAAAAATGTTATTGATTTTAGAGGCTTTCAAGATTTTTAAATATTTTGTGGTAATTGATTGTGGAATTAGTCTTTAAAGAAAACAATTTTGAAAAACAAAAAAAAAAAAAGAATAAAAAAAAAATTATTGATAAATTCAGTTAGAGGGGTGAATTAATGAAAATTGAAAATTTAAATTTTCTTATATTGAAAAAATATTTTTATAATATTTTAAGTTCAACTGTTTTTACACAACTATTATATTATTTTATTATTATCTTAAATTATTATTGGATAATATCTGTAAATTAATTTTTCTTATTAAATTTTAAAAGTTTTTGCTTTTCGACTAAAAATAAAATTCGTCCCATTGTAATTTTAAATATTGCTTGAATAATTTGTTTCATATATATATTACATATGTATATACGAGTATTACATAATTAATTTATATATATGATGAATAGGGGGGGGGCAGGGAAAATTGATGAAGTATGGTGAAAAAAATTATTGAAAAAAAAAAGAAATTTCATTCTTTATAATACGATAATATTATTTCGTTGTCTTGCCATCAAAATAAAGTGCATAAACAGTTATTTTAAGAAAAAAAATTTGAAACGGAGAAAAACTATTATTTCATTCTGTGTTATTTTGCGTTTTTTTTTTTTTTTTTGGACATAAAATTTTATGATATCCAATGTGTAGAATTTAATATACATATATATATATTGTTTCTTTTTGTTTTGTGAATTAAAAATAAAGAATAAGTATAAAAATTATTTAATAAAAATTGTATGCTTTAAAAAAATAAAATAAAATTCCATGTGCGTTTAACGTTATTTGTTGAACATCTGTGAAAGATTTTATGTTACTTTAAGTTGTTTTTATTGTTAAAAAAAATATATATATATATATATATTTTTTCACTTTTGGTTTTCATATATAAATACATATAATATATATTTATATTTTAAACCCTTTACTAAAGATTATCAAGTTTCTAACATTTAAATAAGGATAAATATAGGATTTGAGTTAAAATTTTTCTAAAAAATTTTAAGATGAAATGATTTAATTCATTGGTTTTATTATTAATTATGGGTTTACAATACTTTAATTCTACTTTTCTAATGGTTCTGAAATTATTTTACATATTTTTATTAGAGTATTTATAATAGTAGGTTTTTCAAAAAAGATAAATTTAAAAATTCGTCCAAGTGTTTATTCTTTTTAGTATATTCCTCTGTCACGTAAATGTGACAAGGAAATTACACTGTTCAGGTGTTCAAACTTCCTCGGTGTTTACAGCATATTTTATACGTCCTTATCCATTAGACCACCAAGGTCCCTTCGATCAATATAATTACAGTTAAAATAAAAATTAAGAATAGTTAAAAACCAAATTAGATGAACTAATTAACTACTTGTCTTAAAGTTAAAGTTCAGGTGATCACAACCTTCTACATTTATCAGCATAATGATGGAGTAACATTAGTTAGATAAATAGTCAATATTTATATTTATACGTACAAACATTCGTTTAGGATTTGTTCAGAAAGTTCAGTATTTATCTATTGATTGCTTTTTTAATTATAACATTTAACAATAAAAATTAATTTTTGTTTTGCATGCTCTATTAAATATATTATATATGTATATATTTTATTAAATATGTTATCATTCTTAATTAAATATAATTAGTTGAAAAAACGATTTAAACTGATAACCTTTTCTGTACAGCCGATTCAATCTTGCAAAGCAAAATGATGGTAAGGAAAATGAATATATGAAAATTTTCGAAAATTTTTTCACAAAATTGATATTCTCCTTAATTTTTATATGCGACCGTATTAAGCCTTATGACATAATACAATTTTTATTATTTAATCGTCATATTGGTTAAATTTGACAGTAAAATATTCTGGAAAATTTTAATTATGAACCTATTCAAATGATTCAAAATATTTTCATTTCAATTATATGAAAAATTTCAAAATAAGTAGAAAATTATTCTTTAATTTTTTTTAAATATAATAAAAAGAATTTAAAAAAAAAAACTCTAAAATAACAGCAACCAAATGTTACTTTGAAACAAATCCTATTCAAAAACAAAAAAAAAAGCAAAAATAAAGGATTGTAATTGTTTCCTTGGTTTCCTATATTTTTTCGTTTTTTTTTTTGCTTTTGTAATGTATTTATATATTTTTTATGTCTTTCTTTAAACATAACAAAATGAAAGAAAAACAAAAACCTAATAAAAAAGTACATATATAGAAAAAAAGAAAATATAAACAAATGGTCATAATTTAACTTAAAAACATATTGAAATAATATGTTTTCTTAAAATATTCTTTTTTTTTTTTTTGTTTTTATTTATGTTCACTGCAAAAATTCATTTTCATTCTCCTAAAAGTTTTAAAGTTTTTGTATTTTTTAATGAAAATTAAGAGTTAATAAAATATAAAAGATTTAAATGAACGATTGAATAAAGAAATAAGTAAATAAATTTTTAACCATATGTCTTTGTTAAATTTTAAAAGAACATTAAAGAATCGTAAAAATCTCAAAAAAAGGTAAAACTGAATTAAAAAAAAAAAAATTGATAAAATTAATATTGAAAATCTGAAACGGACGCTTCAGTAGACTGGTGGTTAAGAATGTAGCTGATTTATCAAGGGAGTTACGATTCATATCCTGTAAAAGTAGCAACTGTTTTTAATTGTAAGTAAAACTGAGGAGTAATTTTAATGTACCCGAGACTATCGTAAGGGTATAATGACTAAAAATAGTAAATTTTTAATTGAGATTTTTTTCTTTAATTTTTGAAATTATTTTGTTACAATTGAAGTTTCATTAAAGAAATTTATTTCAATATGGCAAATATAATTGTGTTATAAAGCCTAAAATTAATTTTAGAGTTGATTAGAAAATCAAGGTTTTAATAATTTACTTAGCAGAGGTTTGAGGACGGTAACCTCCACTATTTTAAATTATTTGATGTTGAAATATGTATACAAAAAAAAAAATAATTGGGAAGGACTTTATAGGTGGTTGGAAAATCAGAGTATTTCCTTTATCCGGAGAATTTATATATTCGTATATACCACATTCTCAATTAGGAGCTATTTTAGAGTTGGTTACAAAATTATGGTATTTTTCTCTTCCAGATTCTTTCTTGAAAACCATTTATAAATAATCTGAAAAGGAAAGCGTTCCTGATTTTTTAAACCTTCTAATTTCTTTGAATATATAATTTCATGGGGAATTATGTCCTATTTTTTAAGGAAGTTTTTGCTTATACTCTTCAGAGTTATTATTCAACTGTGATTTTTGGTTTGTTCGATTCATTATTAGTTCCAAAAGCAGTGTTGGTTTGCTAAGTTTTGACGCAACATTTTTTAATATATATTAGAATGCAACAACGAAGCAAACATATATCAAGAAAAATTTCATACTCTTATTTTAATCTGTGATAATTCTGTTAAAAATAAAAATATTTATATAAAATCTTTGTATGAAAATTTAATTTTGTTTGTATAGATAATTTCTTTGATGTTTTTTGATATAATTATTTTAAAATCATGTACTATATTCATGTAAACTGTGTCCAAAGTTGCAAGTCTCTAATTCAAAAGGAAGTGTGTCTAAAATAGATTTAAAGATTCCACGCCTCCTTTAATTTGGAGTAAGTTTAATAAGTTTTAAGTTATCTATTGTTAAAAGTTGTTTATGTATTTTATTTACTTTAATTACAAACCATATAGGATTATATAACATAATTAAAACTATTATTTAAATATAACACTTAATATTTATTTAATAGTAGTAAATAAATAATGACTGTTATAATTTAATAATTTTTGGTAAAATTTTTTTGAAATCTTATTGCATATTTTCAGGCTCAGAAAAATGTTAAATCTTTTTGTTAGATTTGTTTTCTAACTGTTTAATGCAAACTTTAATTAATTTATTATTTTAACAAAAATTAAAGTTATACAGTAAGAGTCATTGATTAAGGAACTAATCTAATTCTTTTAGGAAATTAAAATATGGAAAAAAAAATTCTTTCAATAGAAACTTGAACATTATTCTACCTCGTCATGTTTTCTAATAGTTTGATCTTTTCTACCCAAAAAAAAAAAAAATTCTATTAAATTTTCTAAATGGTTTTCGAAATTACAGTACTTATTTGATGACCTTTATATCCTTTAATAATGTCTTTATTTTCTCAAATACTTGGGATATTATATGATTTTTTTTTTTTTTGTGTAAGTATGAGTGTGTTAAATGTCCTTTAACATTATCATCATTATATATTCTTAATTCTATTCAAAATTACGCACAAGGGAAAATGTCCTTTTTTGATAGAATATTAAAACAATCGAAAAATCCTCCTATTTAATAGGATATATACACAAGATTTTGAAAGAAATGTTTATAAACACATATATAATATGTATTATATAATTATCCCTAGCGACTAGTTTTAGTACTAGCAAAAATTAAGATCCTATTTTTCCTTTGAATGTCCTTGAGTAATTATATTTTCATTTTATTACTTTTTTAATGATATTTACAAACGCATTGGCCTAGATATAACCGAAAATTAAATCAGAAAAAGTAGAATTTTTATCTTCTATTTACCTAAATTAATAGAACAAAAAGGAAACAAAAAAAAAAAAAAATAACAAAAATATAAAATTTAGAAAAAGAGAAAAACTATATTTTTCCCCTTTTGATTTTAGGATTTTTAGTTTCTAAATTATTCAATAATTTTCTCGATGTACGCAGAAAAATTTTATTAAAAAATTCTGAGTGCATTGACATATACATTACATGTATGTGCAAAAGAATGAATATATATAGATGTTTGTGCTGCTAGCAAAAAAAAAAGAAAAGAAAAAAATTAATAATCTGTACTGAGTATTTATCAATATTGTTTAATATTGGCTGTTCTCTATGTTTGAAACAATATAATAAAAATTAAGGCAAACATATCACAGTAATCATTGCTACCTTGTACAATTCTTCTCTTCTTTAGTTGCCAAACCATAACTGAATGAACAACGACTAAATCAAGATCTGTGTTTTGGTTTTTCTTTTGTATTTTATAGATAGGCATATTTTTTACGGTTTCTGACTTTATGAAATAACTCACCAATGGTATTAGAATGTCGAACGAATTCATACTCCTTCTCCACCAGGACAATTGCTTTTTGCAAAGATCGTATCTTCATCAATCTTATACTTATACAATTAATGGTAGAATATGGTACTACGGATTATATGATCAAATTTTTCGATTATGTGATCAAAATTAACTATCTTACAGCGCTTTATTATTGACAAAAGTTTTCGATCTATCTCTAGTCTTTGACATACCTCCACGTTCATGACACTATCCGCAAACTTTATTTTAAGCATAAGGTTGCAAAAGCTATATTTTGATAGCTTCTAATTTAATCATTAATTAAAGTAAATAAAAAATATGGATAACAGTTTTTGTTTTTGAAACTAATTTAGCTCTAGTATTATCGAAAAATATAAATGTCATTATTTCTCTTCAATTTATTCAACCGTACAAGACGCATCTCTTGATAGATTTTTAAATTAAACTTTTTCCCTTTAAGTTGAACATAGGCTAGAAAAATTACAAATTACTTGCGTTTATATTTTGTATGCGATAAAAATTCTCGCTGAGGTGAAGGTACTTTCAAAACCCAGTGTTAAAGCTTTTGAACGAACATTTTGATTAGTTTTAATCTTTTCAGGTTTCGGATTACATGGCTTTAAAGTTAAAAAATGTTTACATTTAATTTTTAAAATTACCTAAAAACCTTAATTTGTATATTTTTTAATCAATCTTTTATTCCATATAACTCACTTCCTATGGTTTGGCAAATATGAAAAAATAAAATCAAACAAGAATTAAGAATTATTTTCCAATTTATTTTATTTCTCGACAAATATAAAAATTAAAACTCCAATATTATATTTTTATATTGTGTCGTAACAGATTTTCTTAACCATTTAAGATTTTCTTAAAATTGTCACAATTTTTTTCCTACATAAATGCAATTAATTACATAAATAATATCAATGCAAAAAAGTGGAACAATTTCCCAAGGGGTATTTTCTTTAATATATGGCCTTGTTAAATTATTTTAAAAGTAATATTTTGTAAAAATTTAAAGTTCGCAGTATTTTGCAATTTTTTGATAAGTTTAGAATCATAATGTAAAGAATAAATATTTACTTTTACTAATTTTAAATCTATAGAATGTATTTTTGATACAACAAGTATCTTTTAATTAAAAAGTATTCATATGCTAATGCTCCCTAAAGGATACTTATTATTTTTTTATCGATATACTGGGCTTCTTTTTCTTTATGTGCTATTAATGTAATAACTGTATATGTATATATAATGTTGATATAAAGTGATACTTAGTTGATGCATTCAATTCATTATTACAATGTTAATTGACCCAATTTAAGAATTCACCATGCCAAGTACAAAAAAATAAAATAAAATTTATGAGTGATAATTGCAATTAACGCTCAAATTAAATTTAAATAAATTTTTATTCATTGTTTTTAAAATGAATAAATTTATGTTAATTGATAGTATGTAAAATATTTCCGAAATGTGATTTCATTACTTTTTAGTAAATGCATTGTGGAGCATTCAATTAACATTTAGAATTTTATACTTTATTTTTTTTATACATATATTAGACAAAATTTAAAATTGAAATATCAGATTATGGTCTCAATAATTATGTTATTCGAATAAAAAAATATTTTTGCTATTAAATTTCATGATCCCATATTGTTATATTGTAATGTTTATATTTGTTTTTTTTTGTTTTGTAAAGCTTGTACAAAGCTTTCTTAAGTGAAAATTTAGGAAATTAATTGCAAATAAAGCTTGGTAGGCGTGTGTTTTTTCGAATTTTAATTTTAGGCTTAGATACAAATTAAACCTATATAAATCCTTAAACCATAAACTGATTAATTGATGGAAATTATATAATTTTTCTTTACTTAAAACATATAGAAAATCATTTTATTACAAAGAATTGAACAAAAGATCATTCTAAAAAAAAAGCACAAAACTATGCACAAGAACTGAGATCCTAATTGTTATACCTTATTAAGGCTTTCACGTTATAAAATTAAACAAAAAAGAAAAACACACCAACAAAAAGTTATTGTGTGTCTCCTTAACTCTTAATTATCCTGGACGAACTTAAAATAAAATAAAATCCATAGTCAGCAACAAAGACAAAATTACAAAAAAAAAAAAAATTTCTTTTTCTGTTTTTGTTTTTTTTTTTTGGATAAAAAAAAACCAAATGAGATTTTAATGAAGGTTTTCGTTAGTTAATATTGAAAAATTAATTTTTCTCTGATAATAATACAGTAAAAAATAATTATAAAATATCAGGGATGAAGCTTTAATAAATAAATAATTTTAATAAGTAAAATGATAATGTGGTTCGATACGAAGAAAATAAATATAATGAATCTCATACTTTAATTGATCAAATTTAATTTAAATTTGTTTAAGTCTTGTAATTATTTATTTGTTGTAACTTTAAGTTTAGAATTTACGACTCAAAATGTGTCATAACATCGATATGAATTAAAATATTGTGCATTAAAAGTCTAAGACAGAATCTTTCGTGGCCGAAGTTATTGTGGATTGTTGTAGATATCAGGATTTGTAAAATTATTGTTAATTTTTCTATAGTAAAAAAAAAAGTAAACTTGCATATTTAAAAAAAAAGAAAATGTCCACTGCTCACTATTATTATATTCATTTCACTTAATTTTTGTTTTATTAAATTAAAATAATTGCGACATAAATACATTTAGTAATAAATGAAAGAAATTGAATAACAAAAACCTTCCGCCTTTAAAATGAAAACAAAAAAAAACCAAAATTAATTTATACCTGACATCAAGGACCTTTTTATATTAATAAAATTTTGTAAAATTTTTTTCAAGGATTTCTACGACCTACTTGAATAAAAAAAAAAAAAAGCAAAAAAAACAAAAAATATAAAGAAAATTCTTAAATTGTATATTGGGAGTTCACCAGACTTTAACAACGTACATTTAATTGTAAATGTAATATATACTTACTTACATATAACGCAAATTTATGAATAATTTTATATTAAAGGTAAATTCATTTTATAAATTAAAGGTAGAAATTACCATGTACGTTAGTTAATGACTCGATGAATTATAATTAGAAAGTAGAAGAGTAAAATTTGTAACATAAACGCATATATATATTTATATATTTATGTATAAATACACATAAATCCATATATAAAATTTAATGTGTAAAAAAAACACATAAAAGTATATATACCTAAAAATTTTTGTATTAAATTGTGATGATGGTGTAGTCTGTCGTCATTAAGTGACATTTAGAACACGTTTTTTGCCTTTAAATAAAAAAAAAACTATAATATTTTTTTTGTTTTCTCTTTCTTTGTTTTGCTTATTTACTTTTTTTTTTTGTTTTTTTTTTTTTGTTTATAATAAAGATTTAGCAGAACAGAAATACTTGTTATTTTTCTTGTTAGAAGATAAAAAGGCGACGACAAATAATGGTAACAACAACAATAAGAAATAAAGAGTTTTTAATGTCAAAATCCTTTTTAAATTGATTAAGATAAGTGAATTAAATACAAAAAAAAAAAACAAAATAACAAAAATGTTAGCAAAAAGAGAAAAACAAAGAGTAGTAAATAAAGAGTGAAGACAACATTATAGCTGTATAGAAAACAGATCAGCTTAACTTTTAAATGAAATAACAAAATTTGACTCTTCCTACAGTCAAAATCAAAGAGCAACAATATTAAATTTGTGATTAGAATAGAGTGGATGCAAGAAAGAGATAAATATATTGTATTATAATAAAATCTTTTTGTTATTTATTATTTTTTTTTTTTTTGTTATTTTGCTCTTAAGAATAATCCATTCTTATAGCATCTATTACTTTTTCATCATTTTTTTATTTTATTTTTTTTGGAAAAACGAATATTAAAAGAAACTTTTTAAATTTTATTAGAGGATCAGAATTCTTATTTGTGGAGCAAAAAGAAGCGCTAAATGGAGGGCTTGTTTTTGTATCATTTTTATTCTGTAACGGGTATTTGTATTCAGAAATTCCAACCATATTATTACAAGAATTTTTGTTCAAATAAGAGATATGGTAACCCATTTTGTTATGATGATTGTGGTATGTTGTTGACTAGCTATATATGTACCTATATATATATATATATATGTATATATATATATTATTCTGACTACTACTAAAAACTTGTTATTGTTGATATTGCTATGAAAATATTTAACCAAATTTAATATAACAAAAATAATTTAAAACAATAATAATGTTATAATATATGATTTATATGTATATAAATTGTTATAAGGATTTGTTATTATATAAATATGTAATATTAACTATCAGTACATGATGTTACTGTTATTGTCGTTACCTGAATTTTTTTTTTTTTCCTAAAATTTACATCTATTTCCAAAAAAACGGATATACATTTTATTCAGAAAATAAGAAATAAAAAAAAAAAAAAAAATAAAGGAAAAAAAAGAGATGTTTTCATACTGAATAATAAGATGAATAATTTGAGGATCGAAAATCTTTGTTTCAGCATAGAAATTATTGTGTGTTAAAAAGGGGCGAGAAAACAGTATGAGAACAAGAAATTGAGCTGGATAAAAATAGATATTATAGATATATTATAAAAAAAAAAAAAAATTGGAAAATTGTTTTTTTTTTTCTTTTATCTTTTTTTATGATTAGATTATTTTTTAAAAATATAAAAAACAACAACGTTACTTATAATAGTCGAAATTTTTTTGGAACCACCGTTGTTACGTATTACCTTTATTACTTTTTGTTATTGTTGTTGCTACTGTGACAATATTTTAGAATTTAATACTTTAAGAAATAACAAACAATATAATCAAATGTAATGTTAGTGTATAGGTATAACAGAAAAATATGTTAGTATATATAACGGAAAAATATTCAATGGAAATATAATATTTATATATATTTCTATACATATAGTTACATACATTTTTAAGTCTGTATGGTTTAAGAAAATTCCTTCTAATTGATTTAAAGGATTTAAATTTTTGTTGTTTTTCTTATTTTTAGCTATTATAAGGATTTAGTTATTTTTATTTTTACTTTTTTTTGTTATTTTTTATACAGATTTTGTTTATATGTATGTTGAATGTGTGTATGTAAAAATGATATAATAATAAAACCATAGATTTAATTGAAAATATAAATTAAGTTATACTTAAAAGTTCATTTGGGAAATTTTTTTATGTTGCTTAAAGGTAATTTGTATTAAAAATTAAATATTAAAATAAATAAAAAAAGAAAAAAAAAAAAGAAATTTATAATATATAAAATATATACATATATATATATAAATTTAAAATTGTAACTTTGTTTTTGCTAATGTTTTAATAAATGATAAAAAAAAGAGCTTCTAAAAAATTTTACTAATTAATTTATAAAGAATTATGAAAAATTTTAAATGAAAAAACTTAGAATGATTATTTTAAATTTTTTTAAATAAAATTTAGTAAAATTTAAAATTAAATAAAATAAAACAGCAATTGAATGATTGAAACGCATATTTTAATTTTCACTTCTTAAGAAGCATAGGTATGGCATCTACTAAGTCGCTTATTATTCATATTATATTTAGCTTCAGTTTCATAAGTCATTAAACAATTGATTAATTGGCAGTAGCTGTTTTATATGATTATAACATACAAATATTATATTATATCAGTGCATCAAATATAATTTATATACAAGGATTATTTATTTCATTTCTTTTATAAATTACTAATATTGAATATTTAGTTGATTTTTTGCCAGCGATTTGATTCTTACGCTATTTATTAGATATTTTAATTATTGTAAAATAAAAGAGCCCCAAAAAATTTTCAACAGCAAAAAATCTAAAACAATAAACTTATATTTTTATTTATTATTTTCTTATATAAAGCATGGACATTATATACCTTCTCAAAATATATTGGGAGTTGTCATTGGGAGTTATATTTCTAGTTGTCAAATCCTAAAGAATTTAATTGAATATAAAAGTAATTTTGATTCTTTTTTAAGTAATTATGGCAATATTTAGTTAAAATTTTAAAAAGAGTTTATTGTTATTAAATTGTTTTCTAAAAATTTGTTAAAAACAATTAATCTAATATAAAGTTAAACGAAATTTTATTGATTTGATAAAAAATATAATTAATTTTGTTAAATTACGTGTTAGATGTAATATTTGGGTGTGAATATAAAAAACATTATTATTCAGCAGAACCACTTAATCTAGAAGATTGTTTGTTCAATCACTCACCTGAAAAAAAAAAAGAAATAAAAAAAAATTCTTTTAATATTAATTATTTATTTATTGAATTTAGTTAGTTTTTTATTTTTAAGTTATTCCTGCATTGAAACACTCAATTTATAAAGAAAAAAAATTCGTTTTGATGCATTTACTCTTAAAATAGTAATAATCCTACCATAATTTTATTGTTTACATAATGTATATAAAATAATCAAAATATTGTTGGAAAAACTTCAGTAAAGAAAAACCAAAGAAAATATTTAAAAATAAAATACTAACGATTATATAGAAAATTACTTGTATAAATAAAATAAAAAGTAAAAAAAAAAAAAAAAGTTGAATATTTTTCAAACTTTAACAATATTTTTTTTTTTTTTATTAACAGTTTTGCTCGTGTTTAGTAAAAAACAGAAAAAAACTAAAAAAAAAATAAAAAAGTTTTTTTTTTTTTTTCATCCCTATTGAAACGAAAAAAACGTGTCAAATGGGAAAATTATGAAAATCAATGTTTAAGTTGTTGAAAAATGTTAGTAAACGAACTTTAAACGTATCCCATGTTAAATATGTTAAAGTTTTTAAAAGTCATTTACTTCTATTTAGTTAAAAAATTAAGTTTGAAGTAATTGTTTAATCCGTTAGGGAGTTAAGGGAATTTTGAAAAACTTTTACTTTTCACAAAATATAAAAAAAAAAATGACAAATTTTGTAATTTAAAAAGGAAGTGGTTTAGAAGTTTGTTTTTTTTTTTTTTTTTTTTTTTTTGTTAAATATGTAATGTTTTTCTGATCAGTTTTCTTTCCTGTATTATATAAAAATTTTTTTACATGTCTGTTATAAAGAAGCATTAATGCTTCTCAGTTTGGCAGTATTTAATTGAACAAAAAATAATAATAAAAATTTCATCCAAAAGTTTATAATTTTAATATAATATGAAGGATTGAATCATACGAATTATTATAATAGGCATTAAATAGATAATATTTGAAATATTTACTGAATAAGTTTAATGCAAAGTCAGACTAAAGTTTCTAAGTTTTAAATTTATTCAGCTTCTAGATTTCTAATTTCCAAACTAATTTATGCCATATCATTTACATTTTCTAAGAATTTATTGTAAAAAGTTGAGATTGCATAAATGGCTTTAATAGAAGAAATAAAATTTTGAAGAATCCTAGTACAACTTGTTAAGGAAATCTAATGTCACTTTTACCGTAATCAGTTTAAAAAGAGAAATTATGGCTGAATCAAAATCAGCTAAATCAAAAAATCAGCTAAATCAGCTAAATCAAAAAATTTTGTGGAATTAAAATTTTTTTCATATTTTTGATGTAGTAATTCTCATTCATCTTAGTTTAAATCTGGTTTTGGAAATTCATTTATTGTGAGAATCGTTAAAATTTCATTCAACGTGTTCCCCTTTAATAAATGTAATAGATATGGTCCATTATATTATTTCTGAACTTTTCAAAACGAAAGTGGATATGGTTGCTACGAATACATACCTCCAGCTCTAGATTATTATCCAATCTGCTTCCAATTTTTCACCCTATTAGCTAAACCTACTATAACTTTGTATAAAGGGATCCTTTGCTGGAATTTGGCTCTCGTGTAAAGAAAAAACAAAACTAAATTGTACAGATATTATATTGAAAAGATAAGTATGTAAAATATACTGTAGCAGGCAATTTAGTTAAGTTAAAGCAATTTAGTTAATTGTACAACAATTTAATCAATTGTACAGCTACTAAACTGCATTAACGTAATTTTGTAACGCCTTATTATGGAATTATTGTAGGACATGCACGTTACATTAGACAACATTATACTTTACTAGGGGTCCCTGTTAATATGTAGTCAAATTCTATGTTCAATCCCAATTCATATAATAGACAGTTGCAGTTTAGAAAAATAGAATTTATGGAAAAAGTACAATCCGTAAAAAATCAGAAGCAAAACCAAATTCGTCAAAACACTAACTGAAATTATTTGAAATAACGCCAAAACAGAATTAAATTGTATAAATAGCCTGTAGTTGGTGTACGTATATTTAGAATATTTTGTTTGTATTGTGAGTGAGGACTATTATGTCTATTTATCGATTCGAAATAAATGTTTTAATAAATGTCTATTTATCGATCGATTTATCGAGTTCGAAATAAATGTTTTAAAGGTACGTGGGGAAAACAGAATAAGTATCCGTAAAACATTCGTAAAATGCACAAACAAAGTTTGGAGCAAAATTCAGTTAATTTTTTTTATAGACAACGTTGTCTGTAACAATATTGACGTTGTTAGTTTTACCTTGCCCTAATGTAAAAAATTTAAAATCTAAAAAGACCTTATATTTGGCGTACAATCCTTGATTAAGATTGTACATGGTACAGAGGGCGAGAAGACCGTACAAATATTACCACAATTGTACAAACGGTAACCCTGCATAAAATTGACATACAAAATATTTAAAAATAAAAATTATTCAAATATAATTTTGGTTGTAAGAACTGCTGTATACTAAAATTTAAGTACTTATATGAGAAGAAAAAGAATTCAAAAAATAATACAATTAGAAAAGTTTTCTATAATCGCTTCAAATAATATACAAACATTCACAAATAAATGCAACAATTTAATAGAAAAGTACAAAACCAAAACAATTACATATTTCAATTTTAAAGAAACTCTGCCCGCTGGTCATACTTAAGTACATACTTAGATACATATTGATTATTAATATCAGATCAATATCATTCATCAATATTTAAAATTTCAATACATATTGTGATAAATGATGATTTCTATCAATTTTTAAATTTTTTTCTTTATACATGCATAAGTTAAAGTACATACTACATTTCTTACATATAGCCAAAAAATAGTTGAGCCGTTGAGATCGAGTCGACTCGAGAGGAAAAAAAAAATACACAATTTTAAAGAGAGTAAGTTATTGATGTTCAAAGCTTGAAACGGAATTCATAATACGTAGTGTGTGGCTGAAAACTACTAAATTATAATTATAGATAACTGGAATTAAAATATAATGTTATCAGTTTAAGTACTGAATTTAATAATAATTTATTTTCTGAGGAAAGTTTAGAGTTTCAATCAGTTATGAACTATAAGAATACTCTGAAATTGAAAATTAAGTGGATTCCTTTTCCTATCTAAGTTACAAAAGGCTTTCTCCATGTTATTTTTTTATTTAAATGCTCTTTTAAATTACGTAGATATTGTTTAGAGTGGATTTGACATGGAGAATATGAAGATTTTGGTTTTTTCTTATAGACACGAGTATCTACTAATTTGTTTTTATTTTTCAATTGTTTAAGTTTGAAAGTTATTGGTACTAATGCAGAATCTTTACTGTAAGATAATATATTCCAATATCATCTTCAAAATCATTATTACTTGGAATATCTAATTAATTATTATCGGAAGTTCTGATGTAAACAAAAAAATTTGATGACGAAAATTATAATATTTTTATCTTAAAATAAAAATTTCTTTAGTTGATACTATAAAGTTTGTTTCCGCAATGTTTCATATTTAATTTAATTTTTACTGATTTACTGATTGTATCAATCCCTATAATACGTATAGTTTAAATAAAAAACATATTTAGGCCTTTTTTATTCTCGATTAACAAAAAATCAAAAAAATTTTTTTTTTCTTATAACGATATTTTTGATGACAAAACTAAAATCGTTTTTCCCCCTTTTCCATTTTTCCCCCTTTTCGTACATACATATATATATGAATATATTTTTATTGATATAAATTACGATATTATTTTACTTTATGCCATTTATTTTATTTATTTATATTTTCTTTCGTATTATTATTATCATTTTTTTATTTATTTTCACATCTTTTTTTTTTTTGTTTTTTTTTAACAATAAAGTGTTTTATTGTATCGCATCATAAAAAATAATCTTCAAAGCTGAAATAAGAAAAAAAAAAAAACATATATTTTGGGAAAATTCAGAGATCTTTTTCCAACGCAATTTAAGCCTTTATCCGGTTTACTTATACATATTATATACGTGTTTTTTTCTATACATATAAAATATGATTGTCTCTTTCTTTCCATCATCATTTGGAAAAAAGAAAAAAAAAAAAACACAAAATTTATATCGTTATAAAGGCCTGTGTTGTTTTATTTTTTTTTTTGTTTTTTTTTAACCGCAAATAAATATCCCTTTTAAAACCTCATATCATTTTGGTGGAAGAGACAACAAAAAAATAATAAAACAACAACTAAATATAAAGGAAAGAGAAAGAAATAGAAAACAAATTTAGTTTTTTTTTTGTTCCTTTAATATACAATTTTTTTTATTTTCTATCCATACATTTTAAGTTGATCTTTTTTTTTTTTTTTGTATCTTTTTTATCTTTATTTGAACAGTAAATTGTAAGAAAATTGTTAAAGAAAATGATATTAAAAAGGTGTTTGTGTGGTAAAATTGAAAAAAAGTGAAGTGTAAGAGAATGAGTATTAGAAATTATAGTGGAGGAAATATTATAACAAGTTCAAATGAACCATGATATTTTAAGAAAACAAAAAACAAACAAAAAAAAAAAACAAAACAGAAAAAAAAAAAGTATAGATGTTAACTTTGGTTATTTTTTTTTATTTTCTATATTGAAAAATGTAATGTATCAGATGTATAACATTTTGCCAGAGTTATAGTTAAGTGGTTTGAGTAAATGTTAAATGTCAAGTTGTAGTGCATGTTCAAATTACAATTTGATAATTGAATTAATGAATTTAAGATGAAATTTTATTAAATTGAATTTTATTTTTTTTTGATTTACAAAAGTTTCGATACATTCTGCTCAAGATTTATGTAAAAGTTTTTAATGCCTTTTTTTTTGTGTATGTAAAACATTTGTTTCAGTCACTTTTTTTTTAGTAATTTTACTAATTATGGTAGAGTTTTCTTATCTATTAAAAATGATTTCCTTATTATTGAAAATATAAATGCATCATTGATGATTTTAAACATTTAATACATTCTTTAATTTTTTTTTTTGAGACGAGACTATAAAATTATACGAATTTTAAGCATAACAGCTCTGTATAATTTTTAATAAATATTTTCATCATTGTTTTTCTCATTAATCATCGTTCAGTCAATGTCCTTACAATTAAAAAAAATACATAATACTCAAAGTAAATATAGTAATTAAATTTTTACCTTTTAAATTTAGACTAAGAGAACAAATTCTTTTTTTACGAGCTCCATTGTTACTAGAAATTGACTTTTTTGGATATTAGATATTATTACGTATATTTATTTTCCACAGTTGAATTGGACAATATTTCAAAGTTGTCCCGTTATAGGATGTGGTCATAATACTGTTATTAATTTTATATATTTTATATTATTTATTTGAATATGATCTGGCCGAATACAGATTTTGTGTACATTTATGTGATGTCCTAACTAACAAAGTTTTTTTTTGCATTCAAAGAATTTTTGTTTTTCGGTAAGAAGATATGAAATGTATACAAAATCAGTATTGCAAACGACTAGGTAGTAGAAACAAGGACATTCAGTTCAAATATAATGCGACTAAGTAAATTTTATTAGTTATTTACAAATTCCTTATCTAATTATAATTTAAAAGACTAATATTTTGTACACAAAACTTTTTTGTCACATTTGGTATAAAAAGATGTTGTAAATGTAAATTCAATCAAGACCATGTTCAAAAGTAAAAAATCACTACCTAGCAGTCCTAAAAAAGGGATTTAAAAATAAATTCGTTCAAATGCTGACAAATAAAATGTAATATACTTAATTTAAATGGTATTTTATTTAACATGTGCAACTATGTTTTCTTCGCAGAATAGTAAATTTTGCTACAAAATATCAAGAAAATGTAATGTGTGATAAGTATACATTACTAAATTTGTGTATACAAATACATAATTTTATATCAAATACATAATATTGTAAATATACGCTTACGATTATATTATTTACTATAATATATGTATACAATATAAATTTTCAAGAATATTTGACGCAATAATAATATTATGATGATAAAGCAAAAAATAAAATAAAATACAAATAAAAAAGATGAAAAAAAAAAAATATTGAATAAAAAAAATAAATGAAAAAAAAAACTCCTTTATAGAAGATAAAAAAAAATAAAAATTATTTGAGATAGTTTTCAACTATAAGATATTTTTCGTAAAAAACATTTTTGTTCTTCTAATAAAATTAATTTCAGAGGGCAGATACTTTTAATACATAAAACTACTAAGATTATACTTTTTTTTTTTGTTAACTATCCATTTATTAATTTTATAATATACATATGTACAAAAAAAGATTGAAAGATCATTAATTGTAGACTCCCAATATGATCAAAATTAATAAAGACTTTTCTCAAAATTCAAATTCTATAGAAAATTAGAAAAACGTTAATGTTATTCTTTTAATAGTGTAATGGTGAAGGTTCAATAAATGCTTTTTGTTTGATTCACTTTGACAGCTGCAGAAAATTACAATATTTTTTATGTCTATATTCAATTTTTTTTTTTAATAAACAACATTAATATGAAAATGAACAATTTCTAATTGTCAAAATGTATGATTCAAACTTTTATGGGGCCATACTTACTTACTTTCCTTTAAAAGTTCTGCATAATAAAGAAAGCAAAATAAAACAAAAACCTTAATTGTGCCTCCATCTTAATTCAATTATAAAAGAAAACCTATTTATAACTGTAACTGTAAATATATTTAATTTAATTCACGCTGTCACTTGATAATAAATTAATGTTTAACTGAAACTTTCATTAATTAGACAATAAGATTTACATATACAATATACAAACGTAAAATTTTCTTCATAATACCATTCAAAATTCTTAAAAAATAAAAATTAAGCAAAAAAAAAAAAAAAAAATTGAACCAAATAAATGAACAAAACTGAAAGATAAAGTCAAGTTTTAGGTTTCCATAAAAAAAAAAAAAAAAAAAAAATACTAAAATATACAAAAATAAAATAATAAGAATCATATAAAAATAAAAATAATATATACTATAAAAAAACAAAAAAGCAGATAGCAATTCTATAAAAAAGTAATAATAATACCATATGAGTAGCTCAAATATCCTTAAAAGCCCCCCCAAAACATCAGTTATATAAAATTACATAAGATCAAAAGCATAAAATAAAAGTAGAAGTAAACGAATGATAAGCAAAAAAGAAACAAAAATTCTTAACTTTTTTAGCCTTTTATGTTAAAAATAATTTGGATTTAAATGTCTCAAATATTCATCCTTTCAATATTGTTTGATTATTGTTTTGTTTTGTTTTATTTGTAGCTTCTGGCAACTTTAGTACCTTTTAAATTCATATCTTTTGTCAGAGTAAAGTACATATTATTTTATTTTAGAATTAAAGGCGAAAAATAAGGTTTTAGATAATGGATTATTTAAAAATGAATAAAAGTGCGAAAATAAAATAAATTTTTGTTTTGTTTTTTTTTTTTGGATGATTTTATTTCATTTTTTATTTAATTTTTTTTAATATTTTTTTTAAGTGTTAAATAATAAAAATTAAATTTTCTTTTTTTTATTTATTGTTTGTTGTTTCTTTTTTTTTTATTGTTATTCGTATTATATAATTATAAAATTATATTTTTTTTACTGTATTAGGTTATATGATTATGATAAAGAATGTTTTCTTTTTTTATGAAATACAATATTTTTTATGATGTTATAACAATTGTGTGGTTAATTAATAAAATTTCTGTGGGAATTTTAAATTTAAAATTGAATTTTGTTACTAAATTTTAAGAAAGTAATGATCTGTAATATTGAGTTACAATTTTTTTTAGAGATATATTTAATGTAATTTTGATATTTGAATTTTTAAAAGTAAAAGTAATGAAATAAATAGTTGGTTTATCTAGATTCTAAGGTGTAGAGTGTGGTAGGTGGTTGTTTCAGTTACATAAATCAATCCTATATTAAGATTGTACTTTTTTAGGTTGTATTATACTTTTCTATGTTGTATTTTTTTGGAAAATGGAACTATACATTTATATTTTTAAACGCTGACTTAATTTTCGATGTCACGTCAAGATACTTTTGATATTTTTATTAATTTCAAAAGATTTATATTTCCTTATGTAGAGGTATAATCCATTTCTCATTATACGTACATATATTCAATCAATTTTTCAATACAGTTTAAAAAAAGAAATTAATAAATGGATCATGTTTAGGAAGTATTTATTGTTACATAACATAAAGTAACGATTAAAGTAAAAAAACCTAAAGAAACTCAAAAAAAAATTTCTTTTATATCAGTTCTACAACGTTTGCAAGTTCACTTGTTATTAATTACTGATACTCAGTTTTTATAAATAAAAAAGATATATGTATGTATATATATATATATATATATAAATAAATAAATATCCTTATATAAATATTCTTTATTATTCTGAGAATATTAGAACTATTAATTTTTAAAATATAGAACTCATACGAAACATTTTGAATTATCAAAGAAGACTTTAGATTAAATATAACCTTTTTTATAATATATAAGGTTTTACATATAATATAGAGACTTTAAATTCAAAATATATATGTATGTATATATATATATATATTGATGAAAAAAGAAAATTCCTAAAAATAGAAAAAAGTCAAAAAATCATGTACATTAATATGTGTTAAGATGCCAATTTTTTTTTCTTTCTTTTAATATTCACACGTAATTTTAATATTTTTGTCTATTTTCTTGAAATCCTTTTCAAATCTAAAAAATTTTTATAAAATTTAAATTTAAAATATTAAAATTTTACATATTTTAGTTTAGTTTTGTTTAATTTATTTTATATTTCTTGTTTTTTTTTTTTCTTTGAACATTTCTTTTTGCTTCCTTAGTGAATGTTATTCAAGTTTTGTAGTGTAGTTATTAAATTTATAGGACATATAAAAGAGAAAATTTTAAAAACATTTTACTTATATAATGTTCGTATATATTTACACATATACATAAAAAAAAATATATAGATTTCTATGTAGATAATATAATAATAAATAAATACGGATTTAATTTAAAAAATTTATTTAAAAATAATTTGCATATTTTGTTTATGTTAAAAACGAATACTATACACGATACCCTAATATATACATACTTCTCTATCACATATCCTTTGTTTCTTTTTTTTTTTCACATTGTTTTAGTTATTACCATTTTTCTAAATAGAGACTTACTTACATAATATAATATAATAAATATATTATGGTTTTGTTATTTGGGAGTTAAGCGATAAAATACCTAGTTTTTTTTTTTTGTTTCTTTTTGTATCTTTTAATCCACTTTTTTATACTTTCAATAATAGTTTAGACTCCTCTCTGAAGGTGCCTAAAATTTAAAATGCTTTCAACAAGGATAACAAAGTGAAAAAAAAAAAAACCAAAAAATTAGAAAAAAAGAAAATATATGTTTATTAAAATTAGTCCATTATCCTTATAAAATAAACATGCTTTTCTCCTTTATTTTTGTTTTTTGTTTTTTTCTGTGTATTCCCATATTACTTTTTTCTTCACAGAAGTCATTTTTGAAAAATAAAATAACAGGTTTCTTGTATGTTAGTATATAATTTTGTTTTTTTCTTGTACTTATCTGCATATTTTAAGATCAATTCAGCACAAAAAAAAAATATATATATATATATACAAATATTTTTTAACCCTAATGAAATGAGAAACACGCAGTAAAATTTCGATGTAGTGAACTGATATAATCATTTTATATATTTTAATAATATTTAAGATACATTATTTAGAAATCAAGTATAGGTACTTAAAATTATTAATTTGGACAATTTCAAAAAAAAAAAAAAACTTTAATAATAACCATGTTGAGATTGAGATTTTGAGTTTAGTTGAGAATAATTGAGATTTTTTTAAAATATACTTTTAAAAATGCATGTAAATATATACATATTTAAATATGAAACGTGAAAGGATATCAGATGTTATATATGTATTTTATAAATAAATATAATAACATTCTGTATAGGTTTTGGCTTTAAAATCCGCATAACCTATTTTAAAAATGAGAATTGCACAGTATAATTTATATAAAGAGCAACTACAAAATTTTAATTAATTGAATCCTTTTCCTTTTGATATGATATGTCTTATAAAGTATTACAGTTATTATAGCCTATCTGATTAAGTATATTGACAAAACAAAATATTGAACTTCATATATTCAATTGCTAAATATTCAGTTTTGAAATCTATTCCAAAATATTAAAGGAAGTGAATGTTAATTCATATAGGTATATATCATGATAAATAAATTTTATCTTCTACAGTTACTTCTTAGTCAAATAATCAAATTTTTGCCTTTAGAATTAAAATTGTTTAAGGGCCTCGGTGACCTAGTGGGTAAAAGCGTAAAAAATACGTGGGAAGAAGAAAACCCACGCTTCTTCTGTGTAAAATACCACAGAAGAAGCTTGGGTTTGAATCCCACACACGTCGTAAGAGTTATTCTCCTTTGCCAGTTTTACAGTCACGCCTGAACAGGAAAGGCTGTGTAATTTCCTGCTCACATTTATCTGGCAGAAAAATGCATTAAAAAAAAAAAAATAAAATAAAATTGTATACATGAAAAATTTAACATAATATAGGATTTCACTGTATAAAATCACATGTACACATCCATAAATATATATATATCTTTTAAGAAATTATACATATTTATGTATCAGTATTTTAATATAACATTTTAATGCCAATTTACATATGAATCGTAAATGGAAAATTTGGTTTTTTAGTTTTGTTTTTGTTTTTTTTTTTTTTGTCAAATCTCATTCCAATCATTGGGTATATCATATAAGTTACATTCTTCAGCACTTAAACATGTTAGGAATTTTTTTTTTTTTTTAATAAGAAGTACACAAGGATTTTAAATTTTTGTTTTTGTTTTTGGCTTTTTTTTTTTATTTTTATTTTAAAATTTTATTTCAAATAAACACGGCAAAACTTTTAAATAAATAAAATTGAAATTGACTTGTTTTAAGAAACAAAAACAAAAAAAAAAAAATAGGAATACATAAGATAAGATATAACTGGATGGATAGAGAAAAACAAATTCTTGTTTATAAAACCAGGACATGTTCAAATGCATTTTTAAGTTATGGACAAAAAAAAAAAAACAAAAATTTTAAATAAAAATTAAATTGAAGAGAACTCTTAAACCTGTTTATGTTGAATTTGTATAGAAAATTAATTTTGAGAATGAGTCTATGTTATATGAATATATTTTAAAATCAACCATGTGAATCCTTTCATCTAAGAATCAAAAAAAAAGAAAAAAAAAGAAAAACAAAAGCACACACATTACATCAAAAATTCTTATGTAAAATATTTTTTTTGAAATAAATTTGGCAGATGTCGTTGAAAGTACAAAAAAAAAAAAAATAAATAAATAAATAACTACAAAGGTATATAACTACAAAGGTATAACCACAAGAAGTTAATATAAGTATTTTATTACAAAAAAAAAATAAAATCTGCATTTTAAAAAAAAATAATCTATAAATATATTTTCTATAAATAAAAAATAGGATAGGATAACTTTTTTGATTATTGGGTAAATTTAAAAATTTTTTAAATTCATGCAATAAAAAAATTTTTTAAAAATTTTAAAGTAAACATTTTTTTTTTAATTACCTCTTAAAGTGCACCTTTTTACGGGAAACCGCATTTTTAAACAGTTACTTAAAACTTTTAAAATTTAGTATTATAAGACAAGGAACATTGAAAATTATTTTAGATTTTTATATTGCTCTTAAATTTAGTGATTTAAGTTTTTTATGTCATATACTCATGGAATATTTAGGACATTTTTTATTTTATTTTAGGTGTGTTTTGCTCTTCAACACTACTAAGAGCTTTACATGAGGTTTGTTGTACTAAATTTCTTATACAACTCCCAGTTTAAACTTTCGATTTGCTTTATATCTATATATATAAAATTTTATAAAAATAATCTGTGAAGTATAAGATTAATCAAAAAATTTTTTTTTTTTTTTAATTAAGTGATTGCTATTAGACTATTATAGTTTTCTATTTATGCCTGACATAATTTTATCGACCTTCATAAATACTACAATACAATATACATACATTAAAATATCCTTTTTTTTTTGTTTTTCTTTTTATAAATCTTATATATTTCGGATTCCTTTATCAATTTCAAATCCCAGAAATCTTTTTAATACAAAAAAAAAAAAAAACAAAAAAAGGAAAAAGAAAAAATCCTTTTTAAATGATTTCAGGTGTTTCTTTTTTCTTATTTTTATTTGTTACTGATGATGATAATAATAATCATAATGCTGATGGTTAGATCTTTTGTTGTGTATATTTTAGAACAAGAACTCCATCACCTCCATAATAACTTTTTTGAATAAAGAAAAGTACCAAGGATAATGGTTTAAATTATTGCCACATCTGGTTTTTATCTATCTTTTTGAATTCCTTGAGCTTCCTTATATAAAGTGTTATTTTACTTTTCCTTTTCTTTTCTTTCATTTCATTTTCTATTCTATTCAGTTTATTTGCCTAACAACTACCAATACTATCAGTAACCAACCACCATTCAGGAAAAATAACAATCATTGTAAAAACGTCTGTTCAAAAATATATTTTTTCGTTTCTTAGTTATTGTCAATACAGTTAACTTATCGACGAATTATAAAGTTTTTGTTAGTGTTGTTATTTCTGTTCTTGCCTTTCCTGTGTCGTGCTTATTAATCAATTTTCTATTTTTTTTTTTTTTTTGTTTTATTTTGTTTTTGTATTGTTTATGTTTTTTTATGTTTTATTATTCCATTATGGCAGTGACGTGTTGCAATATTAGGAAAGATAATATGTGAAGTATTTTAAAGGTATAAAGTTATATGGTAGGTAGTAATCAGTCAGATTTCTTTTTTTTTTATATTTTCTGACGTCTCCAGTCCAGTTTTAATAAAGAAAACTATCTAAATTGTAGGAGTATTTAATTAGGCTGTAAAATAAATAAAGTATTTCATATAAATAATCTGTTATAATTTGAGCTGTCTTAATATTATGTTTTGTTTTAGCTGTATATTATACTTTTATTTTTGTCTGTTTTATGTCATTATTGAAGGCACAAAAAATTTTGAAGGTATAAAATATCAGTTGTCTTTAAAAAAATTGAAAAAAAAAAATACATATTTAGGTTAATCTGTATTATCATATAGGTTGTATGATCAATAATTTTTGCTGAGATTTTTCCTATTCAATTTCTTATAAATTTTCGTTGTTAAACCACCAGTGCATTAAAAATTTTGAAGAGCATTTTTTATGAGGTAAAATTTCTTTTAAAAATTACCTTAAAAGTACTTTAAATAAATAAGATATACTTCATACTTTTTATATATGGCATCATTTTTAAACCTCTTTTTGAATGAGGAAAAAAATGTTTTGCTATAATAAGCTTTTGGCAATGTTTATGTAAAACGATTTAAAGAATCTTATCTTATTGATTTACAAAAGATCTTATTGAATTACAAATTTAATCGAAAATAAAAAGAAAATATAAAATAAATTTGGTATAGAAATTTAGAGTAAACAATGATTTTTTTAAATTTTTTTAATTGCACGTCAGTGTTTTACAGTTATATTTTACGTATTGAACTGAATTAAATTTGTTCTATATAATATATTCTATTTTGTTTTTATTACAAAATACAGAGAAAAAATTTTAACAAATTGTTTCATTTATTTTTTTTTTATATTTTTTGTTAAAGAATGATCCTTGAAAAAAAAAAAGGATATGTATAAAGCAATGTCATCTTATGATTATGGCATTTGGAGTATTATATTTTTTTTTGAAAAAAAAAAATAAAAAAAAAAAAAAAACTTAGTGACTAAAAAGAAAAAGACAAAATAATTTTTTGAACATTTTCTGACTATATATTGGGTATAAAGTCATTTTGTTGATAATGATATAATTTTTATACATGATGAGACTACGGAGAGATAGTTGAAACTGGTGGTGTGCCAATAAAAAGACTAACATATACACCTGCAGGGATTAAATTGATTAAAATAATTTTTGTTTTTTGTTTTGTTTTATTTCTTTACTTTTCTCTAAAATGTAATCAAGTAAAGACGAACATAGCAGGAAAGATTGAAAATTTATTGAAACTAATCCGATTCAAAAATAAATTCCAAAAGTTTATTATATATAAATTTTTTTTTTTTTTTGTTTTTTTTTTTTTTTTTTTACTTTATATTATTTAATTTTAAGCTTGAATTTTAGAATTAAAAGAAAAAGTAAAAATATTTCAATAATTTTTTTTTAAATTTAATCTTTGAGATTATATAGTTTTTTTTTGCTTTTGAGTTTATTCAACCTTAAATAAATTTTCTTTAATAAAATTTTTAAAATAATCATACTTTAAAAATGAGAAAATCTGATAAGATGTGGTTTATTTTTTAGAATATAATATTGGCTTAAAGTAGAATTAAAAGAATTTTTCTATTTACAAAACTTAAAAATCATAGAATTTCTATTTTGTGACAGGAGGTTAAATTATTTTAAATTTATTGTGTTGTCTAAATGTTTAAATTTTTGTTTTAAACTTGAATAGCTATTGTTCTGCGTAATAACTTTTAAAAATAAATAAATATAATATATATATATATATATATATAAAATGCAAATATATATGTATAAATGGAATAGAATTTAAAAGTAAATAAATACAGTAACTTTTAAAAAATGTTGAACATTATTTTTAGATTTTGTTTTTCTTTTTATCTAATTTTGATATAATTTCCTTTAGAGAAAATTTCACATAGCCATTTATTTTACACAAATAATTTCATTTGTATTTTGTATTGTTAAAATTATTTTTGGAGTTCAAAGTGATGAAATATTGATGAAAACTTTATTGAATTTGATAAAAAAAAAAAAAAAAAGTGAGTTTAATTAAAATACATTTAAGCATAACCTCAAATTTTTTTTTTTTTAATTTCAAAATAAAAATAAATTTTAACAAACGTACGTATTTTGTTTTTCTTTTAATATTGAAGGTTTCTTACAATAGTATCGCAAAAAGAATGAATTTAAAATCAATATTAAATAATTATATTTTAAAATTTTTTTTTTTGTAATTGTTATTCATGAATTCAAGAAAGAAAATTAAAAAAAAATTGTTTTATTATTTTATTTTTTCTTTTTTCCTTTTTTTTTGTTACATTTTTTAAAGAATTTATTTTGGATATATTTTAATTGCTAGACATTCATTCTTCAACACGATATTAATTATTCCCTTATTTAATATTTAACCAATTGTTTTTTTTTTTTTTCTTAAAAAAAGAAAAAAAAGATCAAAATAAAATTTTGATCCTTCATAAATTTTCATTGTTAATTTTCAAAATTGTTATTTCTTCAAGAAATTTAGCAATAAAATGTAGGCAGAAAAAAAAAATTTTTAATTTTTTTGTTTTATTCATTTTGAGAATTTCCATTAATAATTAGAACAAAGAATAAAAATATATTTCCACCCAGCTATCATAATTCGAACAAAATATAAAAAAAAAAAAAAAAAAAAAAACATGTCCACCCACCCATAATATATATTTTTTTTTCTCCTTTTTTCTTATTCTTACTTCACATATTTTAAATACTACAATTTTATACTACTTGTTCTTTTTGGCTCTTTAATGAAGCTATACATATACATATATTTAAAACATACTTTAAATAATATTCTTAACATACCCACGTCAAACAAAAAAAAAAAAAAGAAACAAATAAAAGAAAAATTAATGGAAACAAAAAAAAAAAAAAAATAGAATAAAACTTAAGTTAATTATAATCAAGGGTCAGATAATCTACAAGATTATTTCGATGAAGAAAAATGAAAAATGAAAGAAAAAATCTTTGAATCTGGCTTGCAAGCATAATACGACAACAAAAAAAAAAATAAAATAAAAAAAAAAAAAAAAAAATTAAAAAGAAGAGAAATCACATATTTGAATACTAATTTTTTTTTTTTTTTAATATTTACCATCTCTTTTCATCTTGTTAATTTAATTTCCTGGATTTTTTTTTTGGTTTTTGTATAATACTGCGGTAGTTTTTAAGTTTAATTTCATTTTGTTAAAAAAAAAAAATATTTCTTCAATATTTTTACTTTAATTTAATGTCTGAATTTAAAATTGTGTATTTTTTGTTTTAAAATTTTGGAGTTTATAAAGTGAAGCGGCAACACTCTATTGAAATTTACCTCTAACATCACTAAAAATATGAAAATTGAACATAATCAAATATCTTGACTTTTTTAACGAAAAAAATATTATAACAAAAAATCATAAGAAAAAAAAATTCATCTTTAATAACGGTATTATTAACGGAATGATAGAAGAATTTTGGTTATGTCGAATTTTCTTTTCTTTTTTTCTGATTTAAGAAAACTGGGAACATCGTAATGATAATGAAATTTGAAAATATGAAAAAAAAAAAAATTAAAAGATATAATATTATGGTGAAAGAAAGAGATAGCGAAAGTGAGAAAGAGGGAGAAAAAGAGATATAGCGGTATATAGAAGAATTGAAATTAAAACGAAGAAAAATCACAAAATATTTTTTATGAATTTTTTTGGTGTGTTGTTGTTGTTATTTTTTTATCCTCTCGTGTTTTTAATTAAGAACTTCTTGTTATCCTGGAGTACTCCCCGGGGTTTTTTTTATTTTTATTTTTTATTTTTTTTGATTATGCTTTGTTTTCGATAGAAAAGGAGGAGTAAGCATTCAATTTTTTTTTTTTACGGAAATATTATTATTGTACAGGCGGTAGTGATAGTGTCTTATATAATTGTCATAACAACATTTTGAAAGAATTTGTAATAGCAATAGCAAAAAAAAAAGTTAATAAAAATTAAGGATAAGACGAGACGTTCTTACGGAAAATTATTTGGACAAAAAAAATATAAAGGGAAACTTTTTTTTTTTGTTTTTTTTTGTGACAGGATTGTTATATTAAAATTCTGTTTTATTTTGTTATTATTGTTATTGTCACCAAACAGTGCTTAGATTCTAATTACTCTTGCTTTTTTTTTTTAGATTTTATTAAAAAAAAAAATAGTGCTGAATTCAAAAGAATATTTGATAAAATAAAAGAAAATATAGAACATAGATACACATTTTTGTATCTGTTATATTTATATTGTGTATTAAATGTTTGAGAGGTTTGTTAATGGTGTTGTCGTTGTGTTAATTCAAAAATATTTATGGAATGATATTTAAAGTAATTTTGAAAATATTTGAGTAAGCCTAAAAATTTTCTAAAAGATTTTTTTTTTTTTAATTTTATTGACACATAGAAAGAAAATTAATATTCGGAAAAATTAAGACAGGAATTTTCTTAATGAGGATTAATTTGAAAATGACAAAAAAAAAAAGGTTAACATTTTTTTTTGCTTTATTTTATTTTTGTTATATAAGTAGGATATTTTAAAAACATTTTTAAAGCTCTTAAATACTTTAATATTTATTTCTAAATTTTGTTTACAATATTTTCTATTAAAATATTATATGTATTTGCAATTTGGTCGAAAAAACTTTAATATGTATAATAACATAATGTATTTGATTTATTAATCTTTAAATCTTATAAGTGAATGTTATTATATGACTTTACCATTAAAAGTTACAAGAATGGTAAAAGAAAAAATATTCTAAGTTAGATTATGTACAAGTTTATTTTCGCAGATTACATGAATGAAATTAAAGCTATCATTAATTATTTGTTAATTATATTTGTTAATTATGTTTTTTGTTTTAAATCTAATCTTTAATAAATCTTTTTTCAGAAAACCCAATTTATTTTCGAGTTCTTTTTTTTTTTGTTTTATTTTATTTCTTCGTCTTATTCTGGTTTTGTGTCAAAATCGGGAAATTACGAATATCGGTAGATTTTAATCGAAAAAAAAAATTAAATGCAGGATTGGTTTTTTGCTAAGGGTGGTGGAAATCTTCTAAAGACAACAAGAATTTCTCCATGGTAGTGTCAGATTTTTACTGACTAAACGCAGCTCCCACTTTAGCCAATATAATGGGATGAAACCCTTAACTGCTAATGTAGTATATTGGCTAGGGAGTAGGGATAGGAAAGGATAGGAAATAGATGCAGAAACATTGAATTGGGACTGGGACTGATAAGGAAGGGACTGCAAGAAAACAATGAATCCGCCTATTATTATTACTATTTTGTCAACAGTGACTATATAGCCGTTACAACAGCTACAACATGTAGTAGTTTATAACACCTTATTGCATGAGGTAATTATTGAAGGCAACCCCCACTGTCACTGCAGCAGCTAATATTATTGGTGTTAGTATTCTTATTAATATCATTATTATTTTACTACAGAGTCAGGGCCATCAGTAGATAATAATGTGCAGTAGTATATAACACCTTCCTGCATGATAAAGCCAAAGATAGAGCTCCACTGTAGCATCTATTATTATTATTATTATTATTATTATTATTATTATTATTATTATTATTATTATAATAATAATAATTATTATTATTATTACCATTATTATTATTATTGTTATTATTATTATTTACTTTAACCATCACCAGGATTGTTTGAAGTTCGCAACACCAGGAAAAATTCCGAAAGAAATTATTAAAAATCAGAAAAATTATTTTAAAACAAAAAATTATTTTCGAATTTTTTTCTTTGTTTTGCACAATTCTTATATTTTTACACGTAGATACCCTACGTGTAAAAATCGGTAACTAAATTATAGGGATCTTGACTTGTTTATTTATAAGATAATAATTAAAAACTTAAACAATTTATATTATTTCTTATAAATATAATCGTATATTTTAATCTACAATAAATTTATAAAAAAAAATTTTGGTTTTATGTATTTAACATAATTTAATATTCACCTAATGCTAGTTGTTTTTCTTTTTATTATCAAAATTCTATATATTATACAATTTTTTTTTTTTATATTTTCATGAGCAATTAATTTTCGAAATTAAATTACCCTCAAAAGTCAGCAAATTTTATAAAAACTGTATCTTTTTTTCCAATTTTTTGTAATTTGATAATGTTTATTCGAGTATCCTTTTGGGGTATAAAATATGTCTTTTAAAGTAATTCAAAAAACAAAAAAAAAAAATATCAAAAAATTATATTTTGAAATCAATAGTTTCTCATAGTAATAAACCTTGAACGAAAATCTAGGGATGTCTATTTAAGTTGAGATTTTTTATTTATTTATTTTTTTTTAAATATTTTTATACTTTTTTTTCTTTTAAGTTTTTATACATTTTCTTTTACCCACCACAACATCAAACCAATATGAATGAACTAATAAATTTCCGAAAAAGGAATATCAACCAAAAACTGCCAATAATACGTAAAGAGATTGTGATAGAACACATACACAATTACAATACAAATACAAAATTCAATATAAAATTTACTCTCGTCTTCTTTTTTCCAACATATTATTCGGAATATTTCGGATAGTAATCTCATGCTGTTAGTTAAATAGAAATCGATTACGTTAGCAATTTTTTAGCAATGTTTTTATCTCTTTCCATTTAAGTTCTCTCAATAGTTTGACATTTGTTCTGTTTTTTTTGCGTTTCAAAAAAATTTTTTTGCTTGCAACGATTTTTACATTTTTTTTCTTGTTTTTTTTTCGTTTTCTTTTTTTATTATTTAGTATGGCTTCTCATTGATAACTCTAGAAAATTTACACAATTTATATACTAATATCTGCCCGAATGGGTATAAAAGCTATTGGCAATATCTCATATATATTTGGGATATTATCACCGAATAAATTAACCAAAACGCAAAAAAAAAAAAAAATTAATTTTTGATATACTTAAATATATGTATTTGTGTATATGTATATATATGATATGTGTATAGTATATATTAAGGTGGTTTTAAAGGTTTTGTAATCAATGTTATATGAATAATACACACCCATAATTATGTTAGTAATATATATGTATGTAAATATGTATGCACATATTGCATATTTATATTCTTAATGATTTGTGCCAAAAGCAAAATAAAATGAAAAGGATAGCAAAATTAGAATTATTTTCTTTTTGCCTTAAATATTTCTGTGGATCGTAACATTTTAAAACGATTTTTCCTATTTCTTGAAAAAAATGTTCTTCTTTGATATAAAATTATAAAAGTTTCAAGTAAAAAAAAAATCTTTAATATAGAAAATATATTTTTAATATTTCAATGTGATATAAATTGCAAAAGTGATAAAAAAGGATATGCCTTAATAAAATTAAAAAAATTTTCTTTTTTTAAATTGAAATAATTTTACTAGTAATTACAAATTTTAAATGTTTATAATATTGAAAATTACATAATATTTTTGTATCTACAAATATAAGCTTCAATCTTAATTTTTTAAGTTAAGTGTGTCGATTATAAAATATTACACTTTTAATATGTATTTGATAAATATTAAAGATTACATTAGGCTCAATCTAATATGAAGTCATAATATGTGTATTCAATGAAAGGTTTAAGTCTATAAATTTATAAAATCTATTATATTATATTCATGGTACATCCGATTAAAACCAAATTTGCAGAAAATGTTCATCGTAAACTGGAACAAAAAATTTCATCGACTACCAGTTTTTTTTTCGGCTCGTTAAGCTATTTTGGCACACCATACTTATTCGTTTTTCAATTCTCCTACCTACATCTTTACACCAATCGATTTAATTCTTCAAAAACTTATTTTTGTAAATGAATTATATCCAATTTTGCCTATAGATTTTCTTAGACCTAAAAGAAAATCTGAAAAATGTTTTTGGTTCAATCGCGTTACACAATCTTTTTAAATATATTTTTGTTTTACCGATTGACTTCAAAATTTTTAAATGTTTTCCTCATTGTCAGTCAATAGATATACGATACATATAAAAAAATTAACATCTGTTAATCCATGCCGATTTGGTAAAAAATTATTATTGTTTTTTTTCTGTCACAATATTTTATTTGTTTTTGATATAAAATCAAAACAAATATTTAAAAAGAATGTATACAATGCCGGGAGTTCTGTAAATTTAAACTTTTTTTTTGCCCTTGAAATTCATTCTTTATTTAATAACAAAAAAATAAAAAAAAACATTTAAAATTCTAAATTTAAATAGCGTATATTAAATCTTAAATTTATAAAAATATTTGGTTATTTTTCATAAAAAATTTCTTGTTTTCTTTTTGTTTAAAAATTTGACTAGGAAATAAATTCATTGTAGGTGGAATATACTAAAATATAATATAAAAAATAAAATATATATATATATATATATATTTATATAGAATTTTTGTTTAAATTATAATATAACTGCAGTTAACTTTAATAATTTAAAATAAGTTTAACCTTCATTTATAATGCTTTAGGCGACTATTTATATCTCTATAATAATGTCATACTTGAATTTTCGTAATGGAAAATAATATCTGATCATTATATGAACTAATACTTTTTTTTTTTTTTTCTTGATCGGATTAATGTTTCCATTAGTTATTTCTGTTACTATACTGTTGTTAGTATTTCAATAATGTTGAATACTAATAATAAGCTTTAATTGCGTGTCATACAGAAAATTCATACCATTTTTTTTTTTTATATCTTTTAACATGAATGGATAAAAATTGTCGGAATATCTGACAAATTTTTATAAATTCAAAAATATAATTTTTAAAACCTGTGCTGCTATAATTTTACACTATACTACACAATAACAATAATATGATAGATAATCCTGAGTAAACATCAGATTAATTTTTTTTTTTTTGTATTTTGTTTTTATTTGTTTTTGTTTTTTTTTTCAGTATTTTTGTCAGTGTCGAAAATTTGTTGTTATTAAAAAAAAAAAAAAAAAAAATCAAAAATATCTATGAAATATTTTTTAACTTACTGCAAAAATCCTACATATATATATTTTGTATCCTTTTTATATTTTTAACCTAAGCTTTTCCATCAAAATATTTTCTCTCCTTTAAATTTTTTTCCTTTCCAAAACAAAATCCTAGAAACAAAAATCAAAGTTGTTGCGGATAGAAAATGAATTGAAATTTCTATTCTATATGAAGAGGATTTTAGATGATATGAAATTCATATGAAATGAAGGGCAAAAAAAAAAGAAAAAAAAAAAAAAAAAAACAGGGCAGGGCATAAAATAATATTATGATAAAAAAAATGTTGTTTATCCAAAATAAGTATATATGTATAAAAAAACAAAAAACAAAAAAATAAAAAAAAAAACAAACAAACAAAACGACCGAACTCACAGATGAAATCAAAAAAAAAAAAAGGAGTCAAGGATATTTTGACAATTGAGTTATAAAAAAAAAAAAAAAACAACTCTATTGATGTATCCATAAAATATAGTAAATGTTGGTATTTGTTGTTTTTGTTGTCGTTATTTTTTTACAGTTGAATTTGAAAAAAAAAAAAAAAAAATTTCTAATCTATAAAAGTGTTACAACTAGATAGTTTTGAATTGTATTTTATTTTTAAATTTTATATTCAGTTATATTATTATATTGATGTTTTTTTTTTGTTATTTGTTTTCTGCTCCCACAGTAATTTTTTAATAAAAGTTGCTCCGAGCATATAAATTCAATTGAATTTTATTTTTTTTTTTCTGTTTTAACTCAACCCCAATTTACAATTAGAGTTTTAAAAAAAAAATATATTATATTGTATCTATATATTGAATCTAGGATATTTTTTTTGATTTTTTTTTTTTTTTTCGAATTTATCGGTTATTGTGAATCTATGTGAATGAAAATTTTGAACGAATTGAATTGATTTTAAGTTAATAAAGATGTTCTGAACATGAATTTTTGTTCTTTTTCTTTTTATTATTTTGTTTTAAAAAAAAAAAAAAATATATAGATTTGATGTTGTAGTTGGTGATGTTGATTATGTTGTAGAGTGTAAGATTTAAAAGAAGTCATAAACATTGTCTTGTTTTGTTTTTTTTGATATTAAGAACGACCTTTTTTGATTTCAAATTTATTTTATTTTATCTTTTACTTTTTTGTGACTTTTGATATAATCAAAGATTGTTTCAATGAATATTTAAATAAAAAAAATGTTATTTAATTTTTATTTATTTATTTATTTTTTTTTTTTTTTACATGTATATTTATATATATTTGAAATTGATTGTTTAAGTTAGTTTCTTAAACTGATGAGTGTTTTAAATTTAAAGGAAAATTAAAGGAATTTTTTTTATTTACTATTTTTATAAAAGGATTGGCGTTTGAAATTTATTTAATTTGTATTTATTAAGGATTAAAATAGTATATTTTGGGTAAGAAGTCTTCTGTACAATTAAATTACATATATATCGATTTTCGAAATGGTTTTTTATTTATTTTTTTTTTATTTAAGGGATTTAAAAAAAAAATTAAATGTTTACTAATTTTAATGTAATTTTATGACACAATGATGTCTCAAAAAAATTAATAATGTTACAAAATTTTAAACAATATAAAAACGAAATTCAGAAAGAAAATTTTTGTATAGGTAGTTAATATTGAAAAAATTCATTAATATTTTAAATCGAAAGATATAAGTAGTTAAGATAGGTTGAAAAATAATTTTACCGGGTTTAAATATAGTAAGTAATAGAATGAAAAAAAAAAAATTCATTTAGATGGCTTTTATTGTTGGTTATATTAACTTTTAAAATTTCAATTTATTAAACTAGCAAAAAAAATATAAAAGATGTATTTGCTAAAATTAGATAGAAATCATTACATATTATATGTTAGCTGTCAATGAGATGTCAAAAACAATGTAAAAAGGACAATAATTATTATACTCTTGCATATTTCTAAACAAACTGAATAGCTGCATTTAACAAATAGTTCAACTTGTTAAAAAGCGGAAGTTGTACGCTTTTTCGCAGAATATGTATGATTAATTGATAACGGAACTTTTTTTTTCTTTGGAATTTTTGTAAATGACATTTTGAGAATAGAATTTTTTTTTTGGAATTTCGCAACTAATCTATTTATATCCTATACAGATTCTGATATTTATATTTTTATATTTATGACTTATGATGATGAGTTATTGTTTTTATCCCTATCACGAATACAACTAATAATTCATTTTTATTATATAAAACAGAAAATATGTTTATTTGTTGGTTATTTATATGTATTCCTACACGTTGTACCTGATTGTAACCAAATTTTCTAAGGATATTTTGCTGAACCTGAAAAAACCCGTGCAAAATTTGTTTTTTGGATACGGCAACCGGTTCCGGCACCAGAACCTTTTGAACGTTCTGCGTTTTATCATTCTCCTATCTATACCGATTGCCGTTAATCCTTTCCGGCATGCCGATTTGTAAATTGTAAATGTTTTATTATACCATAATATGAGATTTATACATATATATATGTAAAAATCTAGAATTTTTAATGTCATACTTGTCAAAATTATATAAATATTTTGTTTTTATGGTATAACATATTAATAATTTTGAGTTTGAATTTTAGTATAAGAATTCTAAATTTTAACTGAAGACGATTTGATTGTCAAGTAATTTTCTTATTTTAAATGTTCTTGAAACTTTCTATATTTTAATTTTTAGATTTCTATTCGGTAGGATAGAAAAAAAGCTCTAGTAAACTAATATTTAACTTTTAAAATTTATTCTAAACATTATTGAATAGTATTCCAAATATGGTCTAAATGAAAGTTATTAACCAAAAACCGTATAATTCATACTTTTCATTCTTATTTTTTTTATTTATGTTGCTCCTATATATAAAACAAATATAAAAAAAATATACTAATACTATATCCTTTGTACTTTTCAAATAAATTTAATCAAAATACAGGAATTTAAAAATTAAAAATTATAATATAAATATATATCAACGCAATAAGAAAAGAAATGAATTAATATAACTTAAATTAATATTATTTTTTTTCCATTTTTATATAATGTATAAATCAGCTTATATTTTAATATTAAATTTTCCAAATAACGTAAATCGGAATAATATTTAAAACATAACCCTTAATCTCTTTCTTATTCTGTTAATTAAAAATTGCGTTAAAGAAATGGCTCTATACTCCATTGGTTTAATTCTAAGCCATTCGTTTATGACACTTTAAAACAAACCTTTCAAATTGTAATAAAAAACGCGTATATTTTTGCATTATTAAAAAAAAAAAATGATTAAATATTTATTATAAAAAATATATAAAAAAAAAAATCGTTGTAAAACAAAATTTAATATAAAAAGTACCAAAACAGAAACAATAACAAAAAACAAAAAAAAATAAAAAATTGGAAGGATCGAAGTTTATTTTTTCAATTTTTATATATATGAGATACAAAACTGATCGAATCGTATACTAAACGCAATACCTTAAGGGAATTTTATGTTTATAATTCTAACAAAAAAATAAAAACAAAAACGAGAGAAAAAAATATTTCTCAAATCCTTTGTTTTTTCTTTTTATTTTAAAGCTGTAAAAAAAAAAAACCTTTAAAATACAAAAAATAAGATGGATACTAAAAGGTTCATAATAATAATCTGTGAAAAAGAGGGATAAAAATCATAAAAAAAAAGCGGTTAGAATAGGAGTAGACTCTAAGAAATACAATAGAATTTTATGTTGTAGTAAAAATTAAATTATTATTATTTTTTTTTTATATTTTTATTTTGTTTCTATTGGTAGGATTCTAAACCCTATCTGACTCTTTTATATACTAATACTTTAAATATTCTTATATTAGTATATTAGATTCCCTTTTAGATTAAAGAAATGGGAAAAATAAAACAAATCGATAATTAGGCTGATCTATTTGAATCTTTTTATTTTACTTTAACATAGAAGTAAAAAAGGTTGAATAAATTTTATTATATTTTTAAATTAAACATTATGTATATAATAGGGTAATTATGCTGTAAGAACATCATACCACGATTTGTCAATGTTTCAAGACATAATTTCATTAGAAATTAGATATATTAATTAAATTTCTACAACTACTTGATTAATAATATCGCAAGAATACATAATTTTTATTTAAATAAATTTATAGCTAGGGGGTCATATTCTTTAATTCTGTTTATTTCTTATTTTTAAATCACTTTTGACTTATTTTTAAATCAATTTTAACTTCCTATTTTTGCCTATTTCCTTTATTTCTATTTCATTATTTCTATATTTTCAATCCCCAAACCAAACAGTCCATTTTACCAAAGATTTTAATTTAATATTTGGTTTAAATTAGAGGAGGTATTTTATTGGTGAAAGTCCAACATTATCAAAGAGTATTTTATGCGTTCATCTAATTGATGTCTTTTGAGATTCCCATTCGCAAATAAAGCAAAAAAAAAACCTACTATAAAAATGTTTGATATTTGAATATATACTTGAAAATACTGCAAAAGAATATTCAATTCCTGTAAAATAATAGTTAGAAAATCGATTCCTAAAACCCATATTCAAGTTAGAGAATTTAAATATAAAAATATAAGAACAATCCCAATAAATCGTGCTAAAATTTTTGAAGGCAACCTGTTTTAATAAAGTTCAGAAAGAGAAAATGAAAAAAGATTTGAAAATCTGGCTATAGCAAACTGAATTCAGTAAGATATTACTTGATTAAGCAAATTAGCTCAGCTATGGTGTTCCACCTCATTAATATTTACCTAGACATTTATAGGTTTAAAGTTTAAAATTTGTAAATTTATTAAATAGATTCAGCGGCATTATTTAAAACTTAAATATAAAGAAATGAAGGAGATGAACTAATGGATCTCTTCTAAACAAAACATAAGCTTCATCAAAATAATCATTAAATATTTCTGTCTATCTTAGATAGATTGTGTTAATAAATTATGTTAGAAAAATAATTTAGCAAATTTTCAAACGAAGTTTGAATTTAATTGCGAAACAAGCATTAATATTAATTATTAACTTATAGTTTGACAGTTTAAGCATTAAAAAAAAACTTTAACATATATATTATCTAAAATGGAGGTATGTAATGGAGGTAAAATGTTATAGAATGTCATATAGAATAAATTTAGCCTTAATCTCATGCAAAGATTTTAAATTTTAACTCTTCTTATATTGTTATAATTATAGAATCTTCTATTGGCAATGTGAATCAATATTTTGAACTAAAATATTATTTTGTAAGCTTAATAAATCTTAATACATGTCCTAAGCCAAGGATATATAACAAGGATAGCAGAATATAAATGCATTATGTATCCTTACATATAAATATACATAATACATTATTATAAAAAAAGCCTAAAGATTTAACATTTTATTTTTTATTTTTGTTGTTTGTTTTGAAATTCCTTTGGGAAATATAAAGCTTTTAAAGATTCTTAAAGTTTTTTTTGTCTTTTCCTTATAATTTTTTCTTTTTTATTTCTCATCTTAACACTGTTAAAAGTTTTATTTATTTTTTTTTTTCCTCGTTTGATGAGAAAGTCTATTTGGAAAAGTGAATTTTCATTTTTGCTCCTCATTCTTTTCATTTTGTTAGCCCCTCTCCATTCTGCACCTTTCCGTGTAACGTCAAAAAAAAAATAATAACAACATTTTCAAAGTTTTTTTTTTCTTTTCTGTATTTTTTATTTATTTTTTGTTCTTTTCCTTTTTATTCTTGTTGTGAATTCTTGATTTTTTATTTGGTTATGTTGAATGTTGAAAAGTGAATAAGGACCAATTCATCTTTAAGTCAATTAAGGATGAATATAAAAGTAAAAAAAAAAAAGAAAATAACAAAAAAATATCTTTATGTAAAAAAGTTTTTATTATTTTTCTTCTTTTTCATTCTTAAGTTTCGCAGAAAAAATCACAAAAACCGTGTGGCTTATAAAAAATCACAGGTCTTTTTTAAGGAAAGAACACTGTTTAAGGTAAGGAAAAATAAGAAACAAAAACAAAATATAAAGATGAAAACATAAAATTGGGAATACCCAAGAAAAATTTTTAAAGGAAGAAAAAACATTTATTTTTGCACTATTTTTAATATTCTAACAGTAAAAATTTTTTATGTATTTATTCCTTTCATAATTCTATTAAAAATGTGGAACTCTAAAAGAAGAAATTATACATTACACCCCTCGTTTTTATGAAAAAAAAAAAAAAATTAAAATAAGGACAATAAAAAAAAACAATATGAAAATATTTTTTGACATAATGTTTTCGTTGTGTTTGTCAAAAGTAGATAATAGTGAATGAAGTATTTATTCATATATGAAAAGTATAGGGTAGACAACTAATCATTGACACTTTAATAATGTTTATTTTGCTATTACCATAAATCCAATATAATTTTTATCACACATTCATTTTATGCTATTCGTTATTGAACCAATCGTTCAGTTTGATGCAACGAATGATGAATTGAAACGCTTAAAATGAATACTGTTGCAAAATTATTCTGAACTTTTTGCAGCAAAATTTTTTATTTATCAATTTTGTTGGTTGAGAAAATTAATTTAAACAAAACTTTTTGTTTTCAAAATACAAAACTGCTCTGTTATCGAAACAAAAAAATTGCAAAATAAAAATTTAAAAAGAGTATTTTCTGTCAATTAAAATGTCGCTGCTCGATAAAGCATAATTTTTTTATACTGCAATATTTATAAAGCGATTTACTTGAACGCTTGAAAACAAAACGTTGAACAACAAATTGTTTTAAGCGATTTAATAATTTTAAAGCACTTTATGCAACTAAACTGGGCCATTTATATCACATATACATACTATATAAAAGTATTCAATAATAAGATTTTGAAGATCTTAGCTTAGCGATCGTAAAATAATCGTACAAATCATTTTGAAAAATTGTTTATTTTTGTATAATACAGTAGAAGATATATTTGTATTATCTAATGATTTGTATTGAAGATTTATTAATGGTATATGGTATTAAACTTTATAAACTTACAAAAATTTATAACAACTTATTTGTTTATTTACTGCGGTTTCTATTTTTTTACATGTATATCTGTTGTTTAACTATAAGAAACATAACACTTAGCATAATGCAACATAACAAGCAGGAAAAAAAAAATAAAAACATGATCACGAAAGAGAATAAAACAAAAATATTATTTGATAAAATAATTAAAGTGTATTGGAGTATCATTTTGCATGCATCAGCATCCTAACACTTTTATATGGCTTTTATTTTATGTTTCGAACTCCTTTCACATAAAATCATTAAAGATCGTCACTGGTTAATCCCAGCAATCCGCAGCATTAATTGGTGGGGATAATGGAATTTTATCAAAACTGGTCACCACACAGTAAGCACTTACCTATAAAATATTTTTATTGAATAACTTTTAAATTTATTAAATTTCTCTGGGTGTGGTGAATCTTCATTTCTTATAAAAAAAAAAAACTTTCAGGTTTCGTGAATTTTTTTTTTGGTAATACCTTTTTGTCAAATATTGTTCGTTATACCCTGTACATACACGTATATGTAATGCATTTTAAATAATTTATTTTAATGAATTTTCCTTCAAATTTCCCTCCCTAAAATTTTCTTCTAAGTTTTTTTTTTGGTTTTTTTTCCAAATTGTAACTCATTTCAACTTTCATTGTAGGGATGGAATAAGTTACAACTTGTAATCATTTGTATAAAAGTTGAAAAAGATCCAGATAAATATTAGTTTCCTTATGTAGGTGTACTTAAGCAAGAAAAAAAAAAACGTATTTTACCGTATTACTTAAAAAACTCACAAAAAAAAAAAAAAACAAAATTTAAAAAAAGTTTTCCATTTTTTTTAAAGAAGGAAAAAATGAAAAAAAAAAACTTTTAAAACAGAATACCTTATATGACACACAGTTTTTTTTTTTTTTTTTAGAAAAAATATGTCTTCATACATTTTCAAAAGAATAATAACTGAAGTGAAAAATTGAAATTATCTTCTGAGTGAAATTTATTTTTTTTATTTTAAAGAGAATAATACTTAAGGGTAAAAATTTAAGTACAGGGAAGAAAATGAATAAAGGACATTCTCAATTTATTACAAAAAAAAATTTTTTTTTTGTTATTATATGATGGGTGTATAACATTTTGAATAATTAGAATAATGGTATTTGACAGTTTAGAATTTAATTACAAAAGTTAAAAGAAAAGTTTGCTCTTTTGAAAATAGAAATGGAAAAATATAAAATTAAAAAATGTTTCATTTAGCATTTAGTTTCATAGATTTTAATGTTTTGCAATATAAATAAAAAAAAAAAAAAAAAAAAAAAAAAATATTAATAAGTTACAAGAAAAATTTTCATAAATTTTAGTATGAAAATTATTCCTTAATAAATTTTATATTGCCGTTGTCTGTTTTATATCGTAGTATAGGCAAAACATTGAAATCAGGATAACCGCTGTAAAATAAGTATTTCTGTAGTATATAATCTCTTAATATATTTACCTAATGCTTAAGTTTTTATTCCATAGAGAATTGCAGGATTTACTATTATTTTTACAAATAAAAATTTTTAAGTGGCGCACATGTTTAAAATACAGCTAGAAAACATGGCGAGAATGGTCTTAGAATGAAACTTTTAGGACACCAGAAGATCCGTTCGACGAATAACAGCTGGTAGCAAACAAATCTTCTGCAGCTGAATTGGATTAGAGTATCATATGGAACAGGCTATAAAAATAGCAAGCGACTGAGTTTGGTTAAAATGTCTAGTAGAGGTTTTATCAGGAATAAAGATAAACTATAAGGAAAAATAAACATGAAATTAAAATTTTACTTTGTTTCCAATTTAATTTTAAATGCAATCACCAATTTTTTATGTATAGGCAATATGATTTTTAATAATTTTAGTTTTCTCAAAACTTTACGCTCGATATTAGCTAATTAAAATAATCACTATAATTATTAGTCGTTAAATATTATATTGGGTAGGCGACATGATAATACAAAATGGCAAAAACAAAAGCCGCATGGTCTTGAAGTGAAACCTCTGAAAAATTAAAAAACGCATTCAAACGCGTTCGTCCAAACAACACATGGCGGCATACCGTAGTAACGAACCAAATCAATTTAACCTCCGCTACAAATAGAGGAGAATGTAAAAATAGCAAGAGGAAACTGTATGAGATAAAGATGTCAAATGAAAGTCCTATGCTTCCTAGTGGAGGGATAATAGGTACAAAATAAAAAAAAAATATTATATTCAATGTTACAATTCTATATTGAAATTTTCTTTTAATATGATTCATTTAATCGATTTAATTTCAGTTTTCGATTCATTTATCGTTTATTGAATCACAACAATTTACAAAATAACAATCCAAAACCAGGAAAATAACAATATAATGATTCAAAATTTATATTATTTAAAACTATGTAATTTTCTTAAGGAATTCCTTTTGTTAAAATTTTATATTTATGTATATGGTACTTTTTTTTTTTTTTAATTATATTTATGTAATATAAATATTTACAGTAGAATATAGATTATAAAAATTATTATATCCATACTAGCAAAATGTTTAAATTCCCGTGGGTAATATAAATAAATCTGTGAGTCGTACTGCGTTATCCTGATGGTAAATAACTAAAAATAAAACAAAAATGTTCAAATAAATATAAAATAAGGCATTATGTGAAATTAACGGTTTTGAAAGAAGTTCATTTCTTAAACGTTATTATCATCGTAAGTTAAGTAAAGAGTAAAAAAGTTTGTTTAAAAGGCGAGCAAAATTAGAAATTTTGTTATGAAAATAATATTAAAAATTTTAATAATATGAAAATATATTTAAAATTAACTTAAATATAATTTAAGTTGAGGACGTTTTGAAAATAAAATTATTTTCTTACAAAAATTGCTATTTTTCTTTGAGTTGTTTTGTAGAGAGTATTAAACATTTTGTTTAAAGGCAACAGCTATTTTCTATAATTTAATGCCAGCATTATTTTATAAAACAAAAATAATTTACACATGTTGAAAAATAATGTTATATATTTAATTATAACATTAAGTATTTAAAAATTTAAATTTCCACATATATCGAAGCTCCAGATGCAGTTTTTCAACCACCAATTTTAACACCTCTTGAACGGAAAGGAACGCAAAAATTTTGATCTGAATTAACATATTCTTATATTAAATGTTTCGTTTCCCAAAGTTGAATTCCCTCTACACAATTTTCCCATTTAAATTTAAATACAGATTTTTAAAAAAATTTCCTGTGTTTATTCTAGATAAATCTATAGATATATAAAAAAAAAAAAACAATGTTAAATTGTTGTAAAGTTACAGATAGAAAAAGGGACAGACGGTGAGATAACCAGACCAAAACTAATAAGGACATTTTTTTATATGTTTTGAAAGTATGTTATAAAAGAATAAAACTAAGATTTCTTAAGGGAAAATGAGTTATGAATATTGATCAATATTTATAATAATAAAATGTAACTACGTTTATAATTTTGTATAAATGGAGTGAGAGACAAAATAAATATAATGAAAAGGAAGTTATAAGAAAAACATAAAAAAAAGAGGAAACAAAAATGAGTGATTTTTAATTTATTTATTTTTCTTCTGGAACAACGGTAATAAAAAAGAAGAAAAGGTGAAATCCCAATTTTCTAAATAAAAATTTAGGGTAAAACTTCAATTATACGATATCATGTGGTTATATTTATAGTTTATTACGTTTATCTTGACATTTCATAAAAAAACAACTTATGGGGGGATTTTACATTTCTAACCAAAAATTTCAACATTTTAAATTGTTTCTATTTATAACAAAAAAAAAAAAAATTTATACAAATAAAATAGTTAAAAATTTTGACTTTAAAAAAAATAAAATTTTTAATTCGACCTAAATTCCTTCTTTGACCTAAAACGAAAGTCAAAACATTAAATAGGAAATAAAATATGTCTGATATTTTGTTATGTTATAGAATTGAAATATAAATTAAAAATATACACAGCCTCAGTTCACGAGAGGGTTAGAGTGTATAAAATACCAGCGTAAACATCGAGGGAATTTAGGTTCGAATCCCACAGACGTTGTAAGAATAATTCTCCTTACGACGACACTTACATCCACGCCTGGAAAGGAAAGGTTGCGTAATTTCCTTGTTACATTTATGTGACAGGGGAATAAACTAAAAAGACAAAAACTAAATTTGAATATAAAATTTATTCGGAGTCAAACTAGAAAATTTCAGACATTTACCATTCAAAAATCAAAAAGAGCAAAACTTTTCAGTTAGAAAAATATTATAAAGATAATCTTTCAGTCAGTTCAGATCAGTCCGAGAATTTTTATTCCTTTTACGTGTGACAGAGTGCATTCAACCAAATTGATAATGTTACATTCATATCCTGTAAATACCAAACTGTACATTTGTATTAAAGGTTCTAACCAAGAGTTTGGTTTAAAAAGGGGATGGTTTTGGTTGGTTAAACCTCAAAACTATCCGAAAGAATAATGCACAATTCTTCTAGGTGACTTTTGAAGTTTTCCATCGACCTTCGTGAACAACAAAACAAAACACATTTAAAATATTTTATATTGTATTTAGAAACTTTAATTTAGTCTTAACGACAAAGGGCTATTTGTTTCACGTTCATATTGATGCTTATCATTTTCAAATCATAATGTATGTAATAAATATTTCATAATTTTTAAAAGGTTTCTAAACATATCCATGTATTTATATTTCTCAATTAATTACATTAAATCACAGATTTTTTATTAAGGTTTAAAAAAGGTGGCGCATAATAAGACCTAACGAAATAACGCATAATAGATCTATTGCCAATTGCCTATTGCCCATTAGAATGGGGAACAAAAGGCAAATCGGGAATTTCAGCGTCAGGTCTTATTATTTATTTGAATTGGAAGACATATCAAGACATAAAATGTATAATATATATATGAAAATAATTTTATATATTTGATTTTTGTAAAATAATTGTCATCAGTCTGTTAGTTCTACGTGTAACGGTACAGTGCTGCGTTTGTTTTTCTAAATTACTTATTTCTGAAATTGGGCTCGTTACGAATACAATTGGAGACATGAAACAACATTGGTTTTTAACATTGGCAGATTATCCTACTAATTTTTTTTAAATTCTTGAGTACACAATCTTGAAAAATCTCACGTGGATTTAATGAAAATTCGAAAAAATACTTTGATTATAAATGTATAGAATGATGAAGAAGTAAATTAGGATTTTTATTAAATTCGGAAGAAAAATTACAATTAAAAAAAAACCTTCTTTAAACTTATATTTACAATAAAATCTGCTGAGTTTAAAAATTTTGAAAAAAAGGTTTATTTGTTTCACCTTTTCCGTCCGTCCGTCCATCCATCCGTCCGTCTGTTTACAAAACTTCTACACCATTAAAGATAGAGAAACAAAATGTTAACCATGAGTAGGTCTTATACTTTTTCATGTAGCCCTTTTCATTAGGGAGCTACAGCCACTCAAACTTTAAAAAACGCTCTATTTTTAAATGAGTATATCTCACGTATATATCTTAACATTTTTTCAATCGGAAAACGTCATTCGACAGTAATTTTTTTACCTTTACAAATTAATATCAAAATTACACAATTTTTTTAAATTTAGTATTTAAATTTACCGTTATGTGAAAACCACATTTTGCATGAAATTTGTTTTTTCATAACTGCGGCACGCCTTTAGATAGGAACCTGATATTTTGAGACAAGACAGAACTTTGAGAATTAGTATAAGTTTCATCATAAACGTTTTTTTTAGCACCCCCGGTTTAAGAGCTATTAGGGCTCAAAAATTGAATATTTGCTATTTTTAGGCATCTGTACAAATTTTTCTTTTGCAAGACATAAAAATTAAAGCTCCAGTAATATTCTTTTACGTGTGTTAACGGGTTTTGTTTAGTTATATAGAGTTTCAGACTTACAGCCCCTCAAAATTCCAGAAAAGTCCTTTTTTCACATTTTTTCTTATTACATGAAATTTACAAATTTTTGTGCAAGTCACAATAATTCTAAACAGTTTGTTTTGTCTTTTGGAAATGTGCGCTTTTAAAAACGGTTGGTTTACATTCTACCTTGTTTTTAAATTTTTTTTATTAAATATTTTTTTAAATCATTTTATTATTTTTGAATATTACCTATTAGTAAGTACTAAGTACTAATGTAAAAGTGATCGCAATTCCCGTTTTAATTTCATTTGAACCTAATATATCTTTATTATTTACCAATTAATTGATTAATTTTAGAATTCTTGTCAAATTAAGTTTTTTATTTCACAATTTATTTCACAATAAAAAACATCAATAAAATTTCAGTAAAAGAAAAACACAAATATAATTTATTGAAAAAATTTTAATCAATCATGAAGAAAAACAAAAAAGATAATACAGATGAATCAAGAGAAAATCAAATTCAATTTTATAGTTTGATTGATAAATAAATTGTAGTTTGACAAATTATAACTTAATATATAAAAAAATTTGTATCTATATTAAAAAACAAATATTAACCGTTAAGTTTTATTACTTTTGAAAAAAAGGAGTACTATATAGTTAATAGAACGATTATAATATCTTTATATAGATGTCAAATAATACATTTGTAAAGCTCTAAAAATAACTTGAAATTTTTTTCTCTTTTCCATTCCTACATAAGAAGCATATAGCATCCGCCATCCATTAAGTCATTTATTATTCATATTTGACTCTTCAGTTTTATTATCATTATCATTAGTTCCAATAAAACCGTTCATAATTTGATGTTTGTAGATATATATATATATAAATATTGCACAAGACTATGAAACATAAAACTTTTTATTTGTGCGACATCTATTATCTTATACAAGAATTATGATTCACATTTTCTGTATTATGATATATGATATTAATTATAAGATATATCTATTTATTTATACATTAATATAATTTATTTTGTTTATATTATGGCCATGATTTCGATAGTTACATCACGTTTCATTTTTTATTAAAAACAAAATTTGAAAAAAAATTAAAAAAATCATAAAAAATTAAAAGTAGCTGATTTTGACAGTTGTTTTTTATGAATATACTCATTGAAAACGTTAAATTTTCTCATTTCGAAATTGTTAAATGAGTGTTTTTTAAAATATAGTTTTAGGAAAAAATTATAAAGTATTTTATTTATATTTATGTGAATATAGCCATTTTTATAAGCAACCTATGACTATGCGATAGCATAGGTTGCGAGAAAGCCTATTATTTTGTGAATTAGAAGTCTTTCCGACATGATTTAAAAACAGGTATTCATCGATTTTGTAGTAAAATTTAAATATCATTAAAAAAAAAAAAGTTAAGCCCGCCCCAAAAAACAGAATTCAAAAACTAAGGAGCCACTTTTCGGAACATTTTTTAATTTTTTAACTTTTTTCTATTACAGTTACAGGGAACCGACTGCTTGCTCCCAAGATACGGTGCCATCTCCAAAATAACAGCAGGTATTTATAGAAGTCAATATTTATTGTTGTCAATATTATTTGATAATTTACGTCTTACGAGCATTTCATTTTTTACTTAGCTTTTTTTTTTTTTTGTGTAACGAAAATCTTAAAATAAGAAAGTATTACCGGTTTAAAACAAAGTTTAAATTCCATTTCATTTTCCTCGACTATCGAAATCGCAAAAAATTATTAAAATCAAATGAAATTTTTCATTTTCATTTTTATGAAAGGACTATCGAAAACAGGACTAATATATTTTATATTCACACTATATTTGGTAGCAAGGGGATTTGTATTCAATTAATTAAACTGGATTGATTTGAACCCGCACTATCTTGGTTAATAAATCACGTGTTTAACCACTAGGACATCGAAACCCCTAAATATGTATATTATATAATATAAAAACGCTGTAATAGTTTATTTATTTGATTGAGTCGTATTAACGGTTAACCTAAGCAAGTCTATTTTTATGTGAATAGATTGGTTATATATGGATATAAATATATATATACATAAATATGTTAACAAATAAAAATATTTTCAATTTTTTAAATATTAGATATATTACTAGAAAATCCCCTGTGCAATTGCACAAATTCTATAGATTCAAAAACATTTACGTTATCATACTGACTCCCTTAATAAACTACCTAAAAATTTCATTTTTACATCAGCACCATTAAAAAAAACGTTGAAATCACTTACTTACTTGTAATAGAAAAAAAACATAAAACAAATCTAAACACATAAAATTAAAAATGTTAGGTACAGTTTATTAATTTATTCTCGCCGTTTTTTCGTGGCCATAATTTTTGACAGTTTTTTTATTATTGAGAAAAAATGGTCCAAGCTAAAAACACATTCAGGGTAAAAGTTTGTGCCGATATCTCAAAAATTGTTTGAAACACATGTATAAAGTGCACAATAAAAACCGGCGAAAAACCAACCAACACCAACCGCTACGACATTTATTTTTGTTACATTTAAAACACTCGCAATAATCGAAATAATTTTAATACTTGTTAAAATTTTACTCTCTATTTTTCTTTAGTTTTAAAAAAAAAAATTTTATGTCGATGAAAAACATTTGTTTTAGCCGCGAAATTACTTCAATTACCAAAACTACTTTCAAGTCTTTTGCGTTTATTTTTTTTTTGCTTGAAAAAAATTTGCTGAATTTATTTTATTTAAATGTACTTTGGAAGAGGTCTTTGGTATATTTAATAAAAGATTCATGTCTCTGATAATGTAATTTCATAAATTTTCGGGGTCTTTTTTTTTGTGACGGTCGTTTTCGACAGCTTTTTAATTTAATAGTCTAATAATAAATTAGTACAAAATTATGAATCTATTGTGAGAGAAGGCTTCTAAAATGATATTTTCTATGTTATTTTTTTTTTTTTTTTTTTTAGAAAAATATCTATTTCTATAATATTTAGTAAGTTTCTGATTTCTGTTATGAAATATAATTAGCTAAGTCTGCCGAATTTTATATTAATAAAAAAAATTCAAATATTTTATGTTATATCAAAAATTCAGCTTAAAAAATCAAAATTCTAACCTAAATAAACAAAACTACTATAAAGTCTGTTGCGAAGCTTTTACCAGCTTTTATAATAGTGAAAACAAAATCAAGAATAAAATCGGCCTATTATTTTTTTCTTATAAATATAAGGCTTACTATAAACTTTGCTCTTTTCACTTTCTGGTCTTTTAATTTTATTAAGAGTATTTTTATTTTTTTCAAAACAAAGAGTCATTTGAAAACTGCCAACAGAAGATTAATAATTTATTTTGAATTTACCGCTGCGACCAGTTCATAATGGATGTGACGGTCAAATTTAAAAATTAAAAATTTGCTTTAAATTTTGTGTCGAAAGTACTTTTTAAAAAGTAAAAGTTTGTGTCTCTGATAAGACTTTTAGTCGGAGATTTGTGTCTCTGTTAATAAAATTTTAAATTATTAAATAAATATCAAAGATCATCATTGCCAGTTTAGTTTACATTCAGTGTGAGCAGGTGTGAGTGGTTTATTATAGAAATAAAATTTTTTTTTTACATGTTGGCAAAGTCTCGCCAACATCTTGTGTGAATTGGTATTATCATTATATTGTGTATATTATCAGAAATTCAATCATTAATTTCAGGTATTATATTATCTGATCTGATTAATAAATCTTATTTTTTTCCATGGCTAACAATATTATTAATGGTCTAATAATAAATTAGTACAAAATTATGAATCTTTTGTGAGAGAAGGCTTCTAAAATGATATTTTCTATGTTATTTTTTTCTTTTTTTTTTAAGAAAAATATCCGTTTCTATAATATTTAGTAAGTTTCTGACTTTTGTTATGAAATATAATTATTTAAGTCAGCCGAATTTTACATTAAAAAACAATTTCGAATATTTTATGTTATACCAGTTCTACCGAAAATTTAGCTTAAAAATCTAAATTTCAACCTAAATAAACAAAACTATTTTAAAGTACGTTACGAAGCTTTTACCAGCTTTTATACTAATGAAAACAAAATCAAGAATAAAATCGGCCTATTATTTTTTTCTTATAAATATGAGGTTTACTATAAACTTTGCTCACTCTCACTTTTTCACTTTCAGGCGTTTTAATTTTATTAAGAGTACCTATTTTTATTTTTTTTTCCAAAACAAAGATTGAAAATGCCAACAGAAGATTAATAATTTATTTTTAATTTACCGCTGCGACCAGTTCATAATGGACGTGGCGGTCAAATTTAAAAATTAAAAATGAATTGAATTTATTTTGATTGAAAATGTGTTTTTTAAGTATGTACTTTTCCTTTTTCGACTGTACTCACTTTTAATGAAGGGTTTGTGTCTCTGATAATACTTCTAGTGGAAAATTTGGTCACTCGTAATAATATTTACTAAATTTATTTATATTTTTAATGAACGGTTTGTGTCTCTTGATAATACTTTGAGTCAAAAATTTGTGTCTTTGGTAATAAAATTTATTAAATAAATGTACAGAAATATCATCATTGCCAGTTTAGTTTACATTCAGTGTGAGTGTTTTATTATAGATATAAAATATATTTTTTTACATGTTGGCAAGGTCTCGCCAACATCTTGTGTATTATATTATAGATTTATGTATACATCACACTTTTTTAAATATTATATTATTTATGTATACATCATTAATAGTATCTATATTAAACAACATCTTTTAGTTGTATGAAACCACATTTAGTTTTTTTTTTTAAATGAAAATTGTTACTATAAAATATTCAACAAATAAAGTAAAATTTATAGTTTCGTTAAAATATGATCATATTTTTATTTGAAAATTTATTTATTTATTTATTTTTTTTCTGGATATAATTTGCATTGAAATTCTGCATTAAATAACAAAAAAAAAAAAACAGTTGTTGTTAAGGATTCAAATAAAAATAATATTGCAGTTTCGAATTTACTAAAAAAATAGAAAATAAAAAAAATTTGATTTCAATAGAGAATTAAAAAAAACTGTGAAAAAACAATTTTCAAACTTTTCATATAATAATTTTTTTTTCTTTTTGTCAGTTTTCAGTTTTTTCTAACTTTTATTTTATTTTTTTTTTTATTTTTTTCATATTTATTAAAATATATTGATAAATTTACAAATTTTTTATTAATTTAAAAAAAGAAAAAAATTATGCAAAAAATTTAAAAAAAAAGAAAAGTTTTATGATTGTTTCATAACACATATAATTAAAAAAGTAAACTAGGAATGTAATCCTTTATGATTTTTCCATATAGGTATTCCTATATATAACGGGTTTTCCAATTTGAATGATATGATTTCTAAGTGACGTTTCGGCCATTTGTAGTATGTCATGATCTGTCAATTTTTTTTCATTGTATTCAGTAATGTTTACCTTTTCATCATGGACCACCGTAAATGTCGTGAATTTGCTGATTTTGTCTTGGAACAACTTGAAAACAATAACGATTTTTTTAAGAAAATCATTTTCTCCGATAAGGCTAACTTTCACCTGAGTAGTGCGGTAAATAAACAAAACTGTCGATTCTGGTGCGAAGAAAATCGACAAATTATTCATGAACAACCATTACTTTCACCTAAATTGACAGTTTGGTGTGGTTTTTGGTCTGATGGAATCATCGGTCCGTACTTCTTTCGAAATGAAGATGATAACACTGTTACTGTCAATTGTGAGCGTTATAGATCGGTGCCACAGAGCACGTGCAACAACCGAATTATTTCGAGAAAAGTTTGGAGATTCGATTATTTTAAGAAATTGTGACATTGAATAGCCTCCAAGAAGTTGTGATTTAACACCATTAGACTATTTCTTGTGAGGTTATTTGAAGTTATTGGTCTTTAGCAATAAACCAAACTCTCTTCAAGCTTTAGAAGTCAATATTGAACGTGCTATTCATGACATACGACTTGATTTTGTGGAAAAAGTGCTCGAAAATTGGGTTCATCGAATTCGTTCCTGCAAAAGAAGTCGTGGAGGCCATTTGAATGACGTTTTATTCACAACTTAATTGCATCGATTGTACTTCACATTAAATAAAAAACATTTGAATTTCCTTAACAATTAATGTGTTTTTTTTTTTTGAAAAGAAATCATATCACTCAAATTGGAAAACCCTGTATAAGAAGTAGTTATTTAGTTTTATTTTAAATTTATATGTTTGATATGTAAGTAAATAAATAAATTGTTTAATCTTTAAATTATTAAAGTAGGTATATTATACTTTAGTTTGTGGCGTTGTTTTGTAATAGAATAAAAATTTTTGGTTGCAAAACAAAAACAACTTTTCCATTTTTATAATTGAATCCTTATAATTTTTCTTTAAATTAAAAAAAAAAAACCTTTATTAAGCAGAAGAAACTTTCTGCGTGGTTGTTAAAAAAATTCACTTCCGGTTGTCCAAAGAATTATTTTTAATTTTCAGACCTATTACATACCTTAATTGAAATCAATTTTTTTTTTTTATATTTAACATTTATATGATCATTCATTTACGGAAATTTTTCTCAATTTATCATCTTTATTTAAAAACTACTGTTGTGTCTCATGTATACACACATAACATACAATAATATATTTCCAAAAAATTGTGCAATCGTATGCAAAATGATTTCAAATGAAGCGCAGTTTTAATAAATTTTCCTCGATTTTAATACTTTTTTTTTTACTTCGTAAAAAAATTACTTTGCGTATAGAACGTTTTACATTTTTATTATATTTTAAATATAGATGAGAAATATCCTATAATTTTAAACAAAAAAATTTATTTCTGTTTAGATTTTGTAAAATTGAAAATTGAAAATGAGGAGAAAATCAAAAAAAATCATAATTCACTAAAATAAATTAAAAATAAAATAGTTTTATGTTATATTTATGCAACATTTATCGCCTATTAATTATTTATGTTCTATTTAATATGAATTAAATAGCAATCCTTTTTTTGTTAACATTATAATTCAAAGAGGTTTTCCATTAATTAGTTTAAAAATAAATGTATAACATAACGGTAAAAAAAAAGTGTTGAAAATGAAAAAAATAAAAAATTGCATCAGTTAATAAAATAGAAGAAAAAAATTAAAAAGGAAAATATTTTAATTTACGGATTTCTTTGATGGAATTTAACAAGTTATGAAAAAGGTTTAGAGGCATTTTCTTAATCTCGTAAAAGGCTTCAATAAATCTTGAAACAATTTGGAAACAAAACATTTTTTTAATGAATTGTTGTTTTTGAAACGGTTTGACAGATTGAGTGAAAAAATTTCATTAGTGAAACAGTATGACAAAACGAATAGGAAAATATTATTAGTTTTTTCTAACTATTCGATTATTTTAAGAAATTGTGACATTGAATAGCCTCCAAGAAGTTGTGATTTAACACCATTAGACTATTTCTTGTGAGGTTATTTGAAGTTATTGGTCTTTAGCAATAAACCAAACTCTCTTCAAGCTTTAGAAGTCAATATTGAACGTGCTATTCATGACATACGACTTGATTTTGTGGAAAAAGTGCTCGAAAATTGGGTTCATCGAATTCGTTCCTGCAAAAGAAGTCGTGGAGGCCATTTGAATGACGTTTTATTCACAACTTAATTGCATCGATTGTACTTCACATTAAATAAAAAACATTTGAATTTCCTTAACAATTAATGTGTTTTTTTTTTTTGAAAAGAAATCATATCACTCAAATTGGAAAACCCTGTATAAGAAGTAGTTATTTAGTTTTATTTTAAATTTATATGTTTGATATGTAAGTAAATAAATAAATTGTTTAATCTTTAAATTATTAAAGTAGGTATATTATACTTTAGTTTGTGGCGTTGTTTTGTAATAGAATAAAAATTTTTGGTTGCAAAACAAAAACAACTTTTCCATTTTTATAATTGAATCCTTATAATTTTTCTTTAAATTAAAAAAAAAAAACCTTTATTAAGCAGAAGAAACTTTCTGCGTGGTTGTTAAAAAAATTCACTTCCGGTTGTCCAAAGAATTATTTTTAATTTTCAGACCTATTACATACCTTAATTGAAATCAATTTTTTTTTTTTATATTTAACATTTATATGATCATTCATTTACGGAAATTTTTCTCAATTTATCATCTTTATTTAAAAACTACTGTTGTGTCTCATGTATACACACATAACATACAATAATATATTTCCAAAAAATTGTGCAATCGTATGCAAAATGATTTCAAATGAAGCGCAGTTTTAATAAATTTTCCTCGATTTTAATACTTTTTTTTTTACTTCGTAAAAAAATTACTTTGCGTATAGAACGTTTTACATTTTTATTATATTTTAAATATAGATGAGAAATATCCTATAATTTTAAACAAAAAAATTTATTTCTGTTTAGATTTTGTAAAATTGAAAATTGAAAATGAGGAGAAAATCAAAAAAAATCATAATTCACTAAAATAAATTAAAAATAAAATAGTTTTATGTTATATTTATGCAACATTTATCGCCTATTAATTATTTATGTTCTATTTAATATGAATTAAATAGCAATCCTTTTTTTGTTAACATTATAATTCAAAGAGGTTTTCCATTAATTAGTTTAAAAATAAATGTATAACATAACGGTAAAAAAAAAGTGTTGAAAATGAAAAAAATAAAAAATTGCATCAGTTAATAAAATAGAAGAAAAAAATTAAAAAGGAAAATATTTTAATTTACGGATTTCTTTGATGGAATTTAACAAGTTATGAAAAAGGTTTAGAGGCATTTTCTTAATCTCGTAAAAGGCTTCAATAAATCTTGAAACAATTTGGAAACAAAACATTTTTTTAATGAATTGTTGTTTTTGAAACGGTTTGACAGATTGAGTGAAAAAATTTCATTAGTGAAACAGTATGACAAAACGAATAGGAAAATATTATTAGGATAGAAAAATGTATTTTCAAAGTGAAATTAGAAAATACTTTAGATTTAAAAATGGTATCCGTAAATATCAAACTTGTTCGCTTGAACCAAAATTAATGAATTGAATCGATTTGAATTGGTTTATTTGGTTACTGACATAGTTCAGAAAATAACCTAAATTTATTTACTACCTAATCAAGTTGATAAGAGTTCGGATTTGAAAGGATTTGATTTTCGATTTCGAAATATTGTTCAATTGTTTTTCTTTTTAATATAAAGATGTCAAACAAACAAAAAATGTCTACAATATTAAATTATTAACCAATATTTTTTATTTTGATAGAAAATTAAAATTAGGATAATTTGAAAATGGAGTTATTGTAAAAAATTTTTGTGAACATAATATCTTCAAAAATATCATCTCTTAGTTAAAATAACAATCATGAAGCGTAGTTATTTCAAATTTTGTTTTGTCGAATAAAAACAATTAAATATAGAGCTATTTATATAAGAGGAATGGTAAAACAAAACTTAGCAGAGCTATCAAAAGATGACAAAAGAAAAATTTAATGATATTCTAGAAAACTACTATATATAATAACTTTAATAATTCACTCAAAAATTTTTAAATAATATACCTCAACATCCTATTAGTGTTAAAAGGATTTTTAATTGATCAATTCCTGCTTAATTACCACGTAAATAGTATATACAGGACATTTTAAATAATGCACTTTATATATTCTGTTGTTAGAAAAATTATATTGGAAATAATATCCTTCGTACTACACGAGTTTTTATACACTCGTAATATAGTGTAATAAAAGAGCAATAATGGATCATGTATAAAAGAATCGATCAGATCGATATCTCTGTATAATTGTTATAAAATACCAGTATTAAGCAAGTAATTAAATTGGCACTGGTACACAAAAACCTTAACGCTCTTTTTATTATTAAAAAATTATAGTTTTAATAAAATCACTCTAAAAATTTACATTTTTTATATACAAAATTATTCTAAATCTATCAATAAATAGTCAGTCAGAAATAAAGGTTGTACTTGTTTCGTTTTCGTAACCGGGATCGTTTCAGTATATGCAATTAAGACCAACGGCAAAACAAATAATTGTATATAAGTTAATGTTATGGAAATTAAATATATGTATTTTCTACTTAGCCAAAAATTTGATATTTTAATTAAAAAAAGTATTTTTTATCATTACATTAAAGTATTACTAGAATTGCTAAAGAAATATGTAGCTGGTTTAAATAGAATTTTTTTACTTACTTGATGTTAGTTTATTTTTCATAAGCAAAAATTTGTTTGCAGGACTATAATGGATGAAACCAATGAATTCTCTTTTCAAAAAATCTAATTTTAATTATTTTTTATATACGTATTAACGAAACACTAAAATATTTTTCTTTTTGCATTAAATTTGAATTTTTATAGAATCTTGAAGTTTAATAGCAATATATTTTAGGATTTAGAAAGGATAAATTTTAAAAAGCTCATTAATTTCTTATTAGGATTATAAGAAAGTAATTTAAATGTCATTGTTATTTTCGATTTATATGGCCTTTCTTGATAGCATAAAATTAAAAAAAAAAAAAAAAAAAATATGATTAAATTTTTATAACAACATTAACATTTTTAAAGTTAATTTAAAAAAAAAATTTAATTTTAACATAAAATAATAAAGTTTATTTATTATATAAATTCTTATAAAGTTTATCTAAAATTCAATTTATAGTTTTCTTTTAAAAAACAAAAAAAATTTTTTTTACTGCTTTTATTGTTTTTCCTTTTAATGTTTTTTTTTTTTTTTTGCATAAAAAAAAAAACAAAAAACTATCAATATAAAAATTATTTTTTTTTTACGATCAAACTGTCTTTTGTATATTGTATTTTAGTTTTATGTTGCAAAAGTATACACAAATATTATTTTACGTTATTATTTTTTTTTTTTGTATCCTTTAAATAAAGAATATCCTTTATTCTTTTTATAGATACCGATATTTTCCTATATGTATATGTATATGAATACATATATATATAAATAATAACAAATATTGACCATTTTACTGTATATAAAATTCATTTTCTAAGAAAAGAGAGAAAAAAAAAATCCATTCGATTTACCTCGAACTACAAAAGTTCAATTGTTTCCTTATATTTTCTTAATATAATACTATACCCCAAAGTTTCATCCCAATTTTATATTTTATATTATGTTCAATATTAATGTTCTAACCATTTTCTTTTTTGTTTTTGCAATAAGATTATTAAGTGTTTAGGAATTTTTCGTAACCCCAACCCATCCATATAAAATAAGAAATCAATAAATTATCCTTCTAAATTCGAATGACTTTTTTGTTTTTTGTTTTTTTTTTTTTACCAATAAATTTTGCAATATCATAATAATAAACTTTGTTTATGTACACAATGCTTCACTAGAGTAAACAAGAGGAAACAGTTTGCATTCGAGAAAAATTTTTTTTTTCTTTTTAAAATGAAAATAAAAGTAAATTTTTTTTGTTTTTATATATTTTATAATTTGACTATACAAATGTTTTACAAAAACAAAAATGTGAAGGACATTAACATTTTTCTTCAAAATATCTGTCCTATAATTTTACTATTCATACTCCATAATATTAAAAGTTCCCAAGTATCATTTCAATAATCCTTGTCCCCAAAAAAAACCTATACATTTGTGTTAAAGGTCCCATCCTTAATTTTGGTTTTAAAAGGGGTTGTTTTACTTGTTGCTTAATTAAAGTGCAACATTCTCTAGACGAACCTTTTAGAATTTCTCTAAATGATATATTGCACTGATCCTTGTAACAAAAAAAAAAGATAAATAAAATCAGATTAATATTAATTTAAATTTTAATGCTGTCAAAGTAGAATGATTGTGCTACGACCATTATTTAAATTTTCCATTTTTACATATAAAGTTTCATAATATCAAACATTTTGTTGTTATCAAAAACTACCATAATATCATTTGAAGGAAATTACAATTAAGAATACTACTTTCGAATAACTCTTTAAAACGACTTTTTTTTTTTTAGAAGGATATGTATACATTCATAATATTTTGTAGAATATAAAATTTAATAAAAAACAACAGTGACACCAACAATAAAAACCATATAAGGATAATAATATAGAGTTAAGAAATAAAAAAAAGAAAATTTTAAGGAAGAAAGTCGTTATTTTGGAAAATTTATAGTCTCGAAAAAAAAAAATATTATTACTACCCATATAATAATATAGTACTAAGAAATACAATATGAGTTTATTTAGTAAAAAAGAAAAATACAATACATTATGTCAGTTTAGTGTTGCCGTCCTCTTATTATTGTTAGTTTTTTTTTTGTTTTTATTTTTTTATGGTTCTTTGTTGAATTCTGGTTGTTTTTATGTTTGTTGTCATAGAGTCGTACAAAAAAAAAAACACTAATTAAAGGCTTTATTAACAACTGGACACATTTATTCAAACCCTATTTTTATCTTCCTTTTGCTTTTTAGCACATTTTCAAAAAAATTTTTCTCCGTCCATTCGTCCGTCTGGGTGTTTACAAAACTTCCATACCGTTTGTAATAAAGCAATGAAATTTTAACTATGTATAGAAATCGTCAAAAAACTGATATTGTGGAACAATTTTTTTCTGTAGCTCCCCCCGTTACGGAGGTGCAGGCCTACAAAGTTCGAAAATGCCCTATTTTTACATTGTTATAACACGCGTTCTATTAGGTATATTATCAGTCTGGAAACGCCAAACCTTAGCTGGTTTAATAAACTTTATAAATATATATAAAATATGTGGTTTTACCATGAGTTTCCCGTTACCGTTATGTGAAACTCAATTTTTGCAAAAATTTGTACTTTTTCTATCTTTTAAATGGTTCAACTTAGAAGTCTGATTTTGAGAGGAGTTATAGCTTTGGAAATAAGTATAGATCATTTCAGGAAATATTTTTGTATCGCACCCCATTTAGAAGCTGTAAGGGATCAAAAACTGAAAGTTCTTTATTTTTAAGCACCTGTAACTTGAGCGTCTAAATTTTTTTAAAGTAATATACAAAAATTAAAGCTCCAACATTATATTTTTGTTTGTGTTAATAATTTTTCTTAATAATATAGGGTTATCTTATAACTGATGAAAGTGTGATTTGATTTTTATTAATTTTTTCTTACCAAAAAAAAATCAAACAAACATCAATTTATTATCAAAATTTATTTTCCAATATATCAACTCTTTACTCTAGGCTTATTATGAAATATTTTTTAATTTTGGACGTGTTTTTTTTAAAACCCTTGGCTTTTTCTATTACTTGTTTTTTTTTTTTCCCTACATTTTTCTTTATATGCATTATTATATGTATAAGTATATGTATGTGGTAGGCAAATGGTTCTTTTAGCTTTTACCATTTGATAAAATTTCTATCTAAAATTTTGTTAAAATTTCAAGGATCTATAATTGGTAAAAAAAAATTCACAATAACAAATTTCATTCAATAATTTTTTAAATAAAATTTGTAGCTTTTTATTTTGATCCTCCTTTTTTGGAGATTTTCGCTCCTTTTTTGTTGAATAAAATACAGAATAACCATTTGCCTACGACATAAACATACATATAGGTTATAAAGAAAAGAAATATTAATATATTTAACAAAGTTTTTATAACATTTTATAAAAAAAAGAAATAAGAAAATTATAGATCAAAAACAGAAGAGATAACAAAACAAAAAAAAACAAAAAAAATAAAAACAAACAAAAAGTAAAATTCTAAATAAAGAAAGAATAATTTAAGAACAGAATGAAATTTAATTAAGATAGAGGGGTTAGTGATCATTAGTAAATATTCTTATTATTTACAGTCCAGACAGATAATGCTAAAATTTGTGTTTTTAATTATTAAAAGTTTTGTTTTTTCCGTTAAAGAATTTTATTATGAAGCTATAAAATATTTCAATTATATATATATATTATTCTTCTAATCTATTATATATAGTAATATTATTTTTATGCTTTATAATACATCGTAAAGTTTTCATTCACATTTAATTGTTAAAATATATTAAGATCTAGTTAATGTGATAAAAAATCAATAAATATAATCTTTTAGTATAAACAATTTTATTTTATGTTGAAAAAAGTGTTAACAAGAATAAAGATTTAAATTTATATTTTTTAATTGTTTTGTCAAAGATTAAGAAGAAATAAAGCAGAATGTAAACTAACGGTTTTTAAAAGCGCACATTTCCAAAAGATAATACAAACTGTTTAGAATTGTGGCTTTGCACCAAAATTTAAAAAAATTTCATAAGTATAATAAGAAAAAAATTTGAAAATAGGACTTTTTTGCAACTTTGAGGGGTGGAACCCCATACAAAATTTCAAGTCTCTATCTAAAAGCGTGGCAGAGTCATAAAGGTAGAAAAATCATACAAAATTTAATTTTCACATAACGGTAAATTTAAATACTAAATTTCAAAAAAAATGTGTAATTTTGATATTGATAAAGGTAAGGAAAAGTCCTATCGAATGACGTTTTCAGATTGAAAAAATGTTAAGCAGAACATGAGATATACACATTTAAAAATAGGGCTTCTTCAACATTTGAGGGCTTGTAGCTTCGTAAAGAATGGGGCTAGTTGAAAAAAGTTCTACAAAATTAGTTTTTTTATGAGACCTACTCATGGTTAAAATTATTTTTCTCTATCTTGAACGGTGTAGAAATTTTGTGAACAGACGGACAGAGGAACGGACGGACAGATTAAAACTAATATGCACATTTTTTCAAATTTTATTCTGGAAATGTGCTAAAAAGGTAATTAAAAAGTGAGCTTAACGTTACATTGACGTCTGTTTAACGTTTTACAGTACTTTTCTTTCTCTTTCTCTTTATCGGTATGTTTAATTGTATACATGTTGAATTTTTTGCTATACCTTTAAGTTAATGCATACATAAGAAATTCGTTTGTATAAATTTAATTTTAATTTCTATAAGAAATGATATAAAAATGATGATATTGCTGTTAATAGTGGTATAATAGGGCAATATATGGTCCGAAACTTGACTACTCCCGAAAGTTTAAGCAAAGTTTTATATTTAAATGGCAATAAATCAAGTACTATATACTTGATATTTTATTTTAATCTAATAATGCTATGTGAAATCAAAATGCTGCAGAATCTTGGACCCCTAGCAATTTTATAAAGCGGTTACAGCTAGAAACTTGAAATTTTGAGAGATCAAGATCTTTATGACATATAAGTTACCTTACAATTTTTTGTTTGTTTCCCACTGAGCTATAAGTGCTCAAATATTAAACATTTTATAATTCTAGACACCTGGAATAAATCGACCTGTATACATTATGAGGAGCGTTTTTCTAAGTTTTTACATTCCGATGGAAAAAAAAATTAAGAAAATTTAATTAATTAAGAAAAAGTTTAAAAATTTATAGTGCTTTATATTAAAACTTTAAAAATATGAGCTTTTTAAAACCTTTAGTGTTACCTTCTACCTTGATTGTTCATAAAAACTTTAACTGCAGCTAAATTTTAAAGTTTTAAAACAAAATGCCCGCACATGTGTTCCCAAAAGTTGGTAATTCATTTGTGTACGATATATCGAAATTCAAGAAGAACACTAACATCTTTCTTCAAAATAACTATCCAAATTTTTCCCTTCATCCTCCATAATCCCAATTTTCCTATATTCAAACACCCAAGTATTCCTTCCCCCATCCTTTTCCCCAAAACCAAGCTGTACATTATATTATTATGTATTAAAGGACCAATCCTATAGTTTGGTTTTAAAGGGGGTGGTTTTGGTTGGTTTAAGTCCAACACTACTCAGAGGAACCTCGTGCAGTTCCTTTGGGTGACTTTTGATGTTTTCCACCGTCCCTCGTAAAAAAAAAAAAAAAAAAAAAAAAACAAAAAAAGGTATATTGCAATTATATTAATTTTTAAAAAAATAAGTATATTATATCTTCATTTTTTAAGAGGTGCGTGTAAAACTTAATTCATTTCTGGAATTCAAATTGTCTGAGGTTATAGTATATTCATATAAAAATGATAACTACAGAAAAGTAAAAATAAAGAAAGCAGATATTAATTCTATTCTAATGTTAATTTGCAATCGTTTTACTTTTCATGAGCATTCTCTAATTCTTAAGAGTTTATTATGTATGTTTTTAAATTGAATTTAAAAACTTTCTAGAACTTCGTTTAAAAATCTAATAACTATATTATCTACTATACTAACCCTATTAATACAGTCTTTCATTATATCCAGCCAATATAGGTTTCAGAACTGAAGCTTGGTCAAATATGAATAATAAATGACTTTGTGAGTGCCTTGTGCTTCTTATAAGAATGGAAAGAACGAAACAAAAAAAATTCTACTTGAATATGGTATTCCAAAAAAAAAAAACGCATGAAAAATCCTTTAATCGCCTTAAACTATGCAAATAATTAAAATAATTTCAGCTTAATTTTAATTATCTTAAATATAATTTTTTCAATTTGTACAGAATAACTTATTATGGTTTTAACACTCTTTAACTTAATATATTAATATAGAAATTCTAGGAAATCAAAAATGTTTTATTTATAATTGAAATAAATTTTTTTTATTTAATTTATCATGACATGTATACCAAATTTTTGTAGATATTTTTAGAGACTACTTAATTCTTTTTTGTTTTTTGTTTTTTATAAATTATGGGTTTAATTGAATAAAACCAAACAGTTTCCACATGTTATGTACATCCTTTTTCCAGTAGAAAAATTAAAATACACCGAAAATTAATTCAAATGACTCTGTAAATTTCTATAAAAAATAATCATATGATGAAACAACTCCTTTATTATTGGACACATAGAAAAAGAAGGGACAAAACAAAAATCAAAACAAAACAACAACCTTAAAAGCATTAAAATCTCATTTATACAATAATAAGAGTGAAGGATAACATACAGGACAAGATTTTTTTTTTGCTTTGTTTATTAAAAAGTATTTGATAAATACAGAAAAAAACATACCGCGAGTTAAAAAAAAAAAAAAAAATAAATAAAACAAACCAAGGAAGAACAGGATAAACCAAAAATAAAACAAAAAATTCACAATTCACGAGAAAATCCTTTTTTCTAATTAATTTATTCAAATTCATTCACGCTTAAATTTTAGTCATGTGTGTTTGTATTGTGGTTTTAATTCACATGAGGTTACATACAATATAATATTATAAATAAAATAAACAATGTTGGCAAAAAAAATTGCAACGTTTAATAATTAGTTTTAAAAAATAAATGTTATATTTTTAATAGAATATCATAGTCTTGAGTAGTCTTTGCAAAATTATTACCTAAAACAGTTCACCAAGCTTTTCAAATGAATTGCTATAGTTTACAATAATTTTTTGCATTTTTATCTTTTTTAACTTTTGAAAAAAAAAAAATGTAGAATTTAAGTGCTTACTGAACTAAAAATTTTAATTTTGTTTCAAAATTTTTTGTTAAGTCAAACTCTCTAGCACTGCCGTGCTTATTATCAGAGATGAAAATTTTTATGTCATTTTGAAGAAAAGGCATTCCACTAGACATCTTTCTCTAACTTTTTTCAGTTGTTAAAGAGTATTGTTCTATATTAGGCTTTGTTTGGATGATTGCATCTTTCTCGTATTATCACGTTAAAGCTAATTTCATTAGCGTTAAATATTTGGTTATTAATCTCCCATTAGTGATTATTTAGTATTTTAGTACTTGAAACGTTATGGTTTGATTAAAATAGTTTTTCATCGATTTCGAGTTTCATCATCGTAATATTATCATAATCACTGTCATAGATTCAGTTTCTTTAGTGTTCCCGTGTGTATACCTATATGTTACTACCTGTTAATATTTAATAACAATACTTTAGTACTATTGATAGCGTATTTTATTAAAATTTATCAAAATTAATTAAATAATTAAATAAATGTAAAAAAAAATAATATATTTAAATATCAAAATGACACATTCTAAAGCAGTAAAAAAATAAAAAAAATTATGAATGGATTTTACCATACATATACGATAATAATTCTCTTTAATTTTTGTAAATTTTCAGAAGTAAGAGAAAAATATTCGTCAAAACACATCTGAAGGCCACAAAACATATTTTAAATTTCACAATTTCTTAATTAAATTATTTAAATTTTAAAATTAATTTTAAATAAGGTGTATTTAAATTTATAATATTTTTTAAATTGCCATTATTGAATTCAATACTGTACTAAATATAATATAATTAAATGTAAACATGTACCTATATAATATGTATATGTATATATCTCAAAAAAAAAAAATTCCCAAATTTTTTCTTGAATCACTTATATACATAATATGTATATATAAATCGTAAAGAGTGAAACTAAAATCCAAAAAAGGATATGAATAAAATTTACTTCTAAAAATCTAGAACCTTACATTTTCATATTATGTATATATGTATGTATGTATCTATAAAATGCTTTATATAATATATTATATATTTAAAATATATACATACATATACATAGATATATAGATATATATATATATATATATATATATATATTATATTTACCGTTCAACATGACCTCCTACTGTTATTTCTAACCGTTATAAAACAGATTTTCATTTTTACAATAACAATAAAAACAAAAAAAAAAAAACAATATTTTATATATTTTCGACTTTTTGAAACATACACAGAAAATTCTTATTATCATACTGTGCCATATGATTTTTTTTTTTTTTTTTTATAATGACGATGAGTTTTTGTATTCTATATAAGCACATATAAGTAGAAGAGTGGTGGAAGTTGATTTTATATATGTATGTATTTTTTTTTTTTATTTGGTAATTATTATTATCTAGATCGAGCAGCCTATTCACCATTCACTGAATTTTAGTTTTCCGGAGTATTTTTTTTTTTGGTTTTCTTGTTTTTTTTCAAATATTCTAAAAAATTCACACAGCGAATGAAAACTTATTTTTGGTTGAATAATTTTGAATAGAAAATGCTATTAACCATATTCATATTATATTCATTACAAATACATAGGTACTATAATAAATACACAATATTCATGTGTATGTATTTATTTTCATCGCTTTCATTCTTGCATTTTTTATTGTATTCGATCACTAAATTAAAAAAAAACAAAAAAAAAAAAAAAGAGAAAACAAAAAAAAAAGATGTTTTGTGCGTGTGTAGTAAAATGTTTATAAAACAAAAGTCTGATTTTTTTTTTTTCCAGAATAGTTAAGGTCCAAAAAATATGTATTCAGATTTTAATGAATTAATAATATCTTCTTCTCTTATAAATATTTTTTCATTCTATTTTTATTATTTTTATTAACTCGAATAAGATTATTTTCGGGGATTATGGAAGGTGTATATTATAAGGTATACATTTAAAAAATAATGCATTTTGTTTTTTTTTTTTTTTTTGTGAACTGATATATGTACATAGTTTGTAAATAATATATTATAAATATGTATGTAACAATTTGGAATTTAAGTTAATTTAGAACGCACAGTAGAATGAATTTAAAAATATATAAAAAAAAAAAAGAAAAGAAAACTGTTGCTTTAGATCAAAAATGTATCATGGAGTGGTGATTTTAATGGATAGATGAATAATATAAAATTGAAACAAAAATAGAGAAATATAATAACGATATTTTTTTTGAAAAATATTTAGATATCTACTCTAAACAAAAACAAAAAAGAAAAAAAGAAAATGTAGATAATGTTTTCTTTTTTGTTTCAATGAATAATTTAGAATATTACTGTAAAAGTCTATATTATATTATTTATGTAAATCGGATAGTATTTAAAATTGATGGGTGAATATTGTGGAACAGCATGAAAATAAATCTGCTGTTACAAAAAAAAATTTTTTTTTTATTTTTGGCTGGAACCACAAAAAAAAAACATACATACATATATATATTAGAAATAAATGATATACATATACATGTATATACCTACTATGTAAAAATATAATATATAACTAGATGAAGGAAAAAAAAATTCATAGAATAAATAGTAATAAAAACGAGGAAGAATACAGTTGCCTTTGTCAACTCTTAGATACCCGTACGAACCGTTAGTATGTTCACAGCCTGTCTGCTTACAATATTATTTTTTTAATATTTTAGTATTTTAAAATAATTTGGGTGAATTTTATAATTTCTAGAACTATGGGTTGGATATATTCAAACTATATGTTTATACATTCTTTAAAAGCAAATTCTAACCTTCCACATAACGATTATCAATCCAAAAGTTTTTCAAATATTCTATAGTACCATTTAATTCTAAGCGGTAAATGTATATTAAATTTACTTAGTACAAAATAGTAAATATAATTTTAAATATTATATTATATTATATTTAAATATTCCATTGACAGAATAATTTCTTATAAGTACAATAAAATACATATATGTATGTAAATACGGCGCTATATAATATACATCTATACTCTTATCATTCATTCACTAGTGACATATACGATATCTAAATAAACATCATATTATATAAGTATGTATATATATCAATATCATATAAATAAAAATTCTTCAAGCAACCGTTATGTTGTTTATTTATTTACATTTTTTTTGTACTACGCATTATATCCTCAACAATTTCAAATTATTGAGTAAAACAAAATGGAAAAAATTCGTTTTAAAGAAATTTGTTAGAAAATTTGAAAAAATCAAGTAACTCTTTCGTCAATTGTAAAGTAACCATATATTGTTAAATAAAGTTGTTAACAGAAATAAGAGTATAATATTGAAGCTTTAATTTTTGTGTATTACTTCAAAAAAATTTTAACAGGTGTTCAAGTTACAGGTGTTTAAAAATTGGAAATTTTCAGTTTTTGACCCCTTACAGCACCTAAACGGGAGGTGTTACAAAAAAAATTTCTGAAATGACTCATACTTATTTTCAAAGATCTAACTTCTGTCAAGTTTCTAAATTAAACCGTTTAGAAGATAGTAGGGTTAAAGGACTGTGCAAAATTTTAGTTTCGCATAACGGTAAATTAAGACACCGTATGCCACAAAAATATATTTATTGTATATATACTTTTAAAGCTAATAAAAGTAGTAATCGTTTGGCGTTTTCAAAATGAAGATATACCTTATACAACTTGTGCTATAACAATTTAAATATAGACCTTTTTTGAACCTTTGGGGAGCTGTAGCTCCGTAACGGGTGGGGCTACAAAAAAAAGTTGTTAAAAATAAAATTGATATTTTTGTGAGATCTATCAGCAGCTAAAATTTCATAGCTCTATTTCAAAAAAAATGTGGGCATCTAAAAGTTAGGTGTTCGAGAGCTACCCTAAGTTTTGGTCCAAACTCAACCAAAAGAAATAGGGAACCTACAAATTACTCCCAGAATAGTTTGTGTTAATTTCAAGATTCTAGCTTTCTTAGTTTTTGAGTTAGCGTGCTGACGGACGGACGGACGGACATGGCTCAAAAATCTTAGAATTTTTTTCTGATCCGATCCATACCTTTGATGGTATATCTAGCTCGCTTATTTCGAGGTGTTACAAACGGAGGAGTAATTTTATTATACCCGATCCTATCGTACGGGTATAATGAATATCTACTTATTTTCAAAACAATGAACTTGTGGTATATAATATATAGGTAGATATGTATACCTAAATGAATGCGTACATTTTTTTTTTTTTTTTCGAATTTTAAATTAATCATAAAAATATTTACCGTTATTTGCCATTATGATAATTTATAAGTTTAAATAATAAAAACACAAAAGTTAGTGAAATTGTATAAATTTAAAGATAATTTTTTGGTTTTTTTTTTTGTCTTTTATTAAAACTAATTATGAAAAATTAATATTCCGCTTTTGGTAAATTAATATTATCTTCTTTTAATTTAATGCATATTGGATTTATATCCGTAAAAGGATTATATAGTCAAAATGTATTTTAATATTCAATAAATATTATTTATATGTATTGTATTAGTGTTCATTTATAATACAATATCCTATATATATAACAATATAATATATATATATATAAAATCTTTACTTTAATAACATTAATTAAAGGCAACCTATTTGTTTTTGTTATATCTACAGTTTTTCCCTTTATAATGGTAGGGACACTTAATAAGAGACTTTTTTTTTCGTAAAATTGTACACTCTATTATAGTCTGTTATATTGGTAGTTCAAAATACGATGAATGTTTCTGTAAAAAGGGAAGAACTAGAAGAAATTCTATAACAAGGATGTGTTCTTTTTTAAAAAGTTATTATATTCAATTAACAAAACATAACAACGGTCAAAAAAGACTATGAATAAAGATCTATCTAGAAAAAGATAAATACTTTATTGTTATTATGGATAGCTATTTATTCCTTTTTTACGTCACAGTAATTTCTAATTATTTTCAAATCACAAAAATTTTTGCAAAAAAATAGAATTAATTTTTTCAATCAAAGTTTGAATGTTGTTTTTTAATCAAACGAAAATTTATAAGAAAAGTATAAGAATTTGGAGAAGAATACAAAGAGTTAACACATACAAAAAAAAAAAAAAAAAAAACGATGGCTTAAATATCATTTTAAAAATGTCAAATTAATAAAATAAAAAAACAAAAATGAAATAAAAATTCAACAATAAAATTAGAAAAATTTTTTTTTTTTTCGTAAAAATAATCTGCGATTTTTTTTTCTTTCTGCTTGCTTATAATTTCTAAATTAATCAAAAACTGAATCCTGTCAAAGAATGCCTATACAGTTTGTCATTTATGCTGTTAAATCACTTCTAAAATAATAAAAAAAGAAAATATACACTAGCTATATAATAGATATCTATATACTATATAATATAAGAAAAATTCAGTTTTTTTTTTTATTTGTATAGGCAAGAAATTTTTCCATAAAATGACAATTTTTTAATAAGAATTTTTGATGTTAGTTTTTTTTTTTCATTTATTTGAAATTGTAAAGAATTTCTATGACTTTATATATAATATTATTATATATTATGTAAATAGGTACTTTTATATCTAGAACATGTGTGTTTTTTTATATTTTCTTAAACATAAAAATCTTTCATAATGTAATTTTTCACAATTTTTTTTATTTTGTATATATATAATTTTAAAGGAAGAAGGAGTTGAGCTTTCTAATACACTTTAAAAACCACATTTAGATAAAACCTTTTTAAATTAATTATCAAGATAACAATAAAAAAAAAAAACAAAAATATAAAAACAACAAAATAATGAAAAATTTGGTCCTTTACCAATTTTAACTATATTATTCTATTTGGTTTTTTGTTTTTTTTTTCGACGACAAACTGAATGTTGTTGTAATTTATATCACGATTCGAACTTATTATAAAAATCGAAATAAAAAAAAAGCAAAATAAAACAAATGGTATATTAACAATCAATAAGTTAAGGAGGAGTAAGAATTTTTCTTAAAAGTAGCAAAAACAATAATATCAAAAATAGTAGCAAAAACATCAGTGCCACAAAATAAATGTTTGATTTGGCACTTTGGCAGCAATCATCAGTCAAATTTTCTAAAATAAATGGTACAAAAAAAATATTACCAGTAGTAGAAGTACAATTCAAAATACACCACCTACAAGCATTTTCCTTTCTAAGAGTAAAACCAAAAAAAATGAAACGAAACCGTTATTTTTATATTTATTCTTATATCCTGAAAATATTTCTTTGACGATTGATTTATTGCTTTTTGACGTGCAAAAAATTTGGAAATTTTTCATTTTCTGAAAAAAATAAAAAAACAAAAAAAAAAAAAGAAACAAAATTTTCTATTTGCAATTTTTTTTTTTTTTTTTTACTTTACTGTTATATCCACAAAGATTTTCTGAGACTACAATAAATAATATCGTAGTCAAAAAAAAAACAAAAAAAAAAATAAATAAAAATCTAAATTATTTTTATGCCTTCATTTTCGCGAAAATCAAAATCTACATTCTACAGAATCAACTCAATTTCTGTTATAGTAACTATAAAGATTTTGAATTTTGTTATGAAAACGTAAAGATCTACCTTTAAATTCTTAAATTGGAAATTACTAGTATCTATCTTATATTCGAAAATATTTAACAAAGGAAATTTTGTTTTTAATGATGTTAAAAAGGAAAACTAAAAGCCGATACGGTATAGTTGAAAATTTTAATAAGATTATAATAAATTGAATATTGTATTTCTGTAATAATAAAATTGTTTGATCTGTTGAAGACATACCAGAAGTTGAAATACAAAAAATAAAAACATATTTCAAAAATTCGTCTTCTTGACGAATGAAAGAAAATTTTTAAAAATACTGCTAAATAAAAATCATTTTAATTTAGTCTATTGGTTTAGTAAAGCTAGTGCGTCCTTTAAAAGTCCTCTTATCAGATATTCATTTTTATTCTATTACACACAAAAAAAAAAAAACCAAAAAGAAAAATAAACACGTTAAATAAAAATTTAAAATTTTTACTGTTATAAATGAAGTATCGAATAACGGTGATATATTATCAAATCTCAAAAAATATGTTTTATTCTCTTTTCGGGTTTTTCTTCTCTTTTTCCCCTCACCAACAAAAAAAAAAAAATAATTTAGATAGGCACGTTTCCTTTTTATAAGTACGTGGTAAAATTTTGTAAACAAAACACAAAAAAAAAAAAAATAAATAAATAAACACAAAAAAAAAAAACCCAATGAGCAAACGAGAATAAGTGAAACTGAACTGAAAGTGAATTGTATACGTGAAAGGTCCTTTAAAGTGATAAAATACTTTTCTGTTGAAGAAAAATTAGAGGTGAAATTAAGAGAAAAAGTATAAAAATATAAAATAAATTCATTTTAAGTTGAGTTTTATATTATTATATGTATATATGTGACAAATAGTAAAAACTTTAAGTATAAAAATCTTTTAAAAGATTGAAAAATTTTCACAAAAATTGTTAAAAATAATGGAAAATAAAATAATATTTTGTTGTGGGTGAAATGAAACATATTTTTTACAAGAAATTGTATCAGATGTTTATACTATTAGTGGTGAGAATTTTTATTGTTTTCATTTTATTTGTGTAAAATTTTAATCATAAATTACAAAATTTTATTAAAAAATAAAAATCAATTTTAGAAAATTAAAAAAAAATTTTTTTTTTTTAAATTTCAAAAATAAATAAATGAATAACGCGTTTACGTCTATATACATAATAAATACTTTTTCATATAGGTTAAAAAAAAGTGAGCATTGCGTTTGTGTTTTATTATAGTACATATTTACAATAATATATAAACAATTTTTTAAATGCGTATTTTAAATTTATTGTATTAATAGTTCTGTGTTTTTTTTTGTCATAAAAAGTTGATAATTGCATTTTTGTCCCTTTTTTTCTAATAGTAATTTAAATGTATTTTTACGTGTTTTTATTCTTTTGAAACGCTTTTAACTGAAAAATAACTATGCAGATCTTTTCAAAATAAAATAAGTTTTTTACAAATTAAATAAATTATTATTTCGTTTCTTTAAATTTTATTCGAAAGAAGTGTTATAGATATGTGCATTATCAAGTTGTATTAAAATAGTAAATAAGAATTTTTCTTTCTTTTGTTTAGTTTTCAACTAAAGTGGTTATCTGCATTTTAATATCGTGGACAAACACTTCTTTTATAAAACTATTATACAAACAGTACAAACCGTTATACTGGATTCACCCCTAATAGTTTGGAAGTGTTTTTTCTTTCAGAAATAACTTTAATTTTTTGTGCAGAACTTTTTTTCATCTGTCATTTTTTGAAAAATTTTTCATTGAATTCATCAAATAAACAAAAATTTAAAAATAATTTAAATGCCATTTTCAAATTTCAGCTGTCAGCTGTCATTTTTTTCTTCAGCAGAAAAATTGTTCTGAAGTGGTGAATCGTTGTTGAGAGAATTCTCCTTTTTTAAAATAGTTCAGAAGAATTATGCGAAGAAAAAAATTTAGACAGCTTCAATTTGAAAATGACATTTAAATTATTTTAAATTTTTGTTTATAAATGAATCGAATAAAAAATTTAAAAAAAATTTCTAATGTATTTTGTACTCCAAAGTATATCTGTACTCCACCTGGTAATACAAGGGTTAATTGCATATGTATAAATATTAGAAAAAATCCAGAACAAAAAATTGTTAATATCAAATATGTAATAAGAGTTTGTAAGTTGTAAACAAGAACTGAAGAATATGCAATGAGAGCTTGTAATCAACGGATAACTGACAATTTATTGTTCTGTAATCGTTTAATTGAAAAAAAAATTTTTTTTAAACATTAGTAGTAATTATGTTTATTTCAAAGATTTTTTCGAAAATATAATAGAATATTAGAAGAATTTTCTATAATATTGCATTTTTAAAAGTAAATTTCGGTAAAAATACAGTTGCTTACTTTAAAAAAGAAAAAAAAAATTGAAAATATTTCGACATCAAACACAAATGATGAATTTTACTAAATAATATCGAAATGATTATATAAGAAATTGTAGATTTAGTCATTAAATTTTAAATCCATTTATTTCAGGCTGTCGGATTTAATACTGGAATTATCTTTTTTACATTTACAGGTATGTTTATAATAATATAATTTTTAGATTCAAGAACTTTCAAAACATCAAAGATTTTTTTATTACACTTAATCACAAGATCCAGGTTTAATAGTATATATGTACATATATACGAAAAGCAAAAGAAGAACCAATAAAAGTGTAAACAAATGAGAAATCAATGAGAAATAATTAATTTTCTGATAATATGATTTTAATTGCTATAAAAATTCTGTATTTCAAATTTAAAGAGATGCAAAGTCTCTTTTTTTAATTACATGTTTTCTTCTATATTACAGATTTAAAAATCAGATTTGTTCACCACAAGACTGACCGCTATTATAAAACTGTAAACAAATACAAAACAAACATAAGACTAATATTAAATCTGCTAACAAAAATTTTACAGTTTGAATTTTGCGTCATCAACAAAAGAACATACATATGTACATATATATAAATTTTTAGTATGAAAACAATACCTATACCTTATACATAATCATTATATAATTATTGTATGCGGTCGATAAAAAGATGAAAAGTCTCTTTTCAAAATCAAACATATCTATAATTATAAAATAATATGTAAAAAAAATATTTTTTAAAATATGCTTTTATCGAAACCAAATTCGCCCCCTAAAAAGTAGAAAATAAAATTGATTGCAAAACTTTAGCTTTTTTGACTGTTATAATATAAAAGTGAATTGCTAGTGCAAGCATTTTGGACTGTTATAATATAAAAGTAAATTGCTGGAATAAGGTTAAATAAAAATCTAGGAAATTTGAGGTTCGTGTTTCTTTTTTATTCCAGCAATTTACTTTTATATTATAACAGTCCAAAATGCTTGCATCCTTAATTTTTAACGCCATGCATAATCAATATGCAATAAAAAATATTGACAACAAATATTCTTATTTAAATCCTAAACAAATGTTTTAAATCAAAATAATTTAGCAACATAAAAATATTATATGTACCTATATATGTATATTGTGTTTTGCTAAACCCTAATACAAAACCCATGTGCACATCAAGATTGATTGAACTAAATTATTGTAGCAGGAAAGATCAAATACATGTGTATTGTATGCATGAATTATGAATAAGAAGAAAAATAAAGTTTTGAATCTATTATACATAAAATTTTATTTAAAAAATATTGATGAATAGAGTTAAAAAAAAAAAAAAAAAAATTATACATATACGAATTGGATTCGAACCACAGTCCACACATTAACACTCACTTTCAAGACCTGTACACTGTCCTCTGCACCATATATGCATTAATTCAATATGCATTAAAGAATGTTGACAGCAAATATTTTGATTTAAATACTAAACAAATGTTGTAAACAAAATAACTTAGCAACATACATAAAAATATTGTATGTATGGATTGTGTTTTGCTAATTATGCTAATACAAAACACCAGGAAAGATCACAAATGTAATGTGTATGTTTGTATGCATGAATAAGCGATAAAAATGTAAGTTTTAAATTGATATATACAAAAATGTATACATATTTTATTCAAAAAATGTTGATGAATAGATAGTTAAAAAAAAAAATGTTCCATGTGAACTGGATTCGAACAACATGATCCCCACTTTTGAAACCTGTACACTATCCTCTGCACCATACTACACTTACAAATGTTGCTAACAGATTACGAAGATAATAAAAAGCGTGACAGAATGACAAATAAATAAATAAATAAATAAATAAATAAATAAATAAATAAATAAACCGACAGCGACGAGTTAATATAAAAGCATATAATTTAAAAGTTTTCGGCCACACACTATACGTATTATGACATTCCGCTAAGTTTTGAATACAAGTATATATAGGATAGGATAGGATTTTTCTATTAAAAAATCTACATATAATGACATAAAATATGTATAGTATATAAGATTTATTATTTTATAATGTTGAATTTTATAAAATAATATTTTTAAATACAAAAGTCTTTTATTTTTGAATTAAACACAAAAAAAAAATTATGTTTATTTTAATTTCTTTTATTAAAATTCAATGTTAAACCTTACGAATCTAGACTTAAACTAACTTTTCCATTTTACAAATTTTATAATTAACATTCAATTTTAAATATTGTTTACTATTAATATTTTACAAAAAAAAATAAGAAAAAGAAATTTATTATATTTTCAAGTGCTTTCGATTTCTGTTATTGCACTTGAAAAGGAAATTGTGTAAGAATTTATTTTTAAATAAAAAAAAAATGGTCTTGAGTTGTTTGTAATTCGATCTTTTATTTTTAATTTAATAGCTTAATTTTAGTTTTTGTACTGGAAAAAGAAATTTTGTAAGAATTTAATTTTAAATAAAAAATTTGGCCTTGTCTTGTTTGTAATTTGATCCTTTTTCATTTAATGACCTAATTTTAGTTTATTGTACTTTTAAACGAAATATTGCTTTTTACTTAATAGCGGTCTACGGTATAAAAAGGAAAAGAAGAACAACACAAAAAATTACATATAGATTACTTATTTGTTAATACTATGAAACATATACATACTTAATATGAGAAATTATAACTCCGATGACTGAGCCAAAAGTCCCCTAAAAAATAAAACATAATTCACTATAAAATTGTGTTTTCATATATATTCGCCCATGCGATATTCTATATTAGAACGTAGGAGGAGTTTTAAAGTTGGTTACAAAATGAAGGTTGCCCCGTTTGTCAAAGTATTTATCTTTGATCTGGAAAAAGAGAATATGGTATACTCTAATTTCTAATTCTAAAATTCCTCCTAGTTTCGTCTATAAGAGATTCTATATTAAGATGGATTTTAAAGTTGATTAGAAAATCAAGGTTACCGCTTTTTTCAGAGTATTTAATTATTTATAAAAAAGGGAGTACCCTGATTAAAGGGAGTACCCTGATTGTACCCTGGATAAAGGGAGTACCCTGATTTTGTATCCAACTCTAAATATTGATAAAGGCAAATATGTAGCATGCGTATTTTTGGATTTTTAAAAGATCTTCGACTGTGTCGACCAATGAAATTTTACTATTAAAACTCAAAAAGTTGAATTTCAGTTCTGATCAATTAGTTTTTTTTAGATCTCACTTATGCAATAAACAACAAAAAGTGCATATAAATACTAGCTTTAGTCAGTCTAAAACTATAGAAAAAGGTGTGCCACAAGGATCTATTCTTGGACCAGACTTATTTAAAATCTATATTAACGACATTTCCTTTTTAAATTTGAAAGGCCAAATACAGCTTTATGAAAATGGTTCTGTTGTGAAATATAGCTCTGATAATGAGCAAGATTTAAAGATAGATATAGACTTAATTATAGATAGTAAGCTTAAATGGAATGAGCATGTTGATAATATAATTTAAAAAATTGCACCTTATGTTTTTATTTTAGGCAGATTGCAAAAATATCTTAATAACAATGCTCGTTATATTATAATATTCTTCTTATATTCGGTCGCACATTTACCTATTTAAATCCAATATGGAGTAAAACGCAAGTAAGTATTCTTAACAAACTAGATTTACTTCATAAAAAAGCAATTCAAATTATACACAACCATCCAATTAGATATCCAACTAATATGCTATAATATAATATCCTATACAGGTAGGTACATGAGCCTTTCTTCTGTAATTGTATATGACGACGTGGGGCCTCGGTGGCCTAGTGGGTAAGAGGGTATAAAATACGCTGTAAACACCGAGGGAGTGTGGGTGTGAATCCCACACACGTCGTAAAAGTTATTCCCCCTTACGGCATTTACAGCCACACCTGAATAGGAAAGGCTGTGTGGGCAGGAAATTGCATTGAAAACAAAAAAAAAAAATATGATGGCGTTTAAGGTAGTAAATAATTTTATCAAACATAATTTCATATTAAACAGAAGAATTGATGTGCATAACCATAACACGCAAAATAAATCAAATTTCTAATTATCCCTTTTCAAAACAAATCATCAGAAAAATATCTGCTTATGTAGCTATAACTGCTTAAAATTGTATAATGAATTACCAATTGATTTGAAGATTATAGATACTGTGAGCATATTTAAAAATGAAATAAAAATATATTTACTATGAAGAAATACTTGACTACTTAATTAGTATTTTATACGAGGCACTTAAACTACTTTGTAATCAATAATTTTATTACAAATTAATTGTTTGTTAATTGTTTTAATTTTTTTTATTGAATTAATAAATTAAATTCAATAAATGAATATTTTTCTTTTTAGTTTTTAATTATTTTATTTTCTTTTAAATTAGATTGTAAGACGTCTGTATAATTCATAAGTAATTTTTAACATATCATAATTTGGTTAAATACCTATATATGTTTTTTTTTTGTTTTTTTTTTTATTAATTAAATTATTAAATTATAATTAGTAATAAAATACAATATAAATAACAAATAAACATATTAAACTGAATTAAATATATGGATAGTAAAAACACACAAAACTATGAAAGCCAGACAGCTATTATAATAGCTTAGACTTATAAGATATATAAGTTTTTCTAAAACTAATTTTAAAAACTATCACTAAAATATATGGTAAACTTAATGAATTTCTATTTTCTTGTATTAGGTTTAGAAATTATAATAATAAAAAAAAAAAAAAATAAAAAAATAAGACTTATCTACGCACATTTTCACCGAATTTTTTTTCAAAATTAATTTGTCCTTTATTAAAATCACTTTGAATTTGTAATCCTTTTAAAGTTGTGTATTATCCTTTTAAAGTAGATTATGATCCTAAATGATTGATATAAATTTTTTCAATTTTAATAAGGTATTTAATCTAGAAATTTACTATTTACCATTTTCCTTAATTATTACCTTTAAAATTAATTAAAAAAAACTTGAATTTGATATAAATGCAACTAATTATTAAACTATGATGTTACTTTTTGATTCATTGTTCAGTCAGCTTTCAGATTTCCTTATAAAATTTTATTAAAAAAAATTGTTTATTTTTTCTTTTTTGTTTTTCATTCTTCTCGGATTTTTTTTTACAAATAAAAGAATATTTATAAATTTCCTAAACACTTTAAACTTAAAAATTAACTAAAAAAAACTCCTTTCTATTCATTTATATTTCCATTGTCAAACCACAAACTTTACAAGTATCCTTTTTTTTTTTTTTGGTTTTGTTTAATTTTAACATTTTTTTTTTTTTTTTTTTTTGTAAAATGGACATTTCGTATATCACTTAAGCGTGATAATAAACTAAACTAAAAAACAAAAAAAAAAAAAAAAAAAAGTAAAGAATTATGTTAAAAAAGTTTTTAAAGCATAAAAACAATTTTTTTTTTCTTACTCCAAGTAAAATTAAAATTTTCTCGTTCATTTTTATTTCAACAATTTTCTCACTTCATCCTATTATTTGACAAATTCATTAATTTTGTTTTGTTTTTGAATTATTTTAGTGTTTTAGTTAAGTTTTTTTACCTATTTGCCTCTTTTTTCTTTTTTTGGCTTTTCTCTTTAAAGGATTCATTTCTTTTTGTTATCCCTTATCTTTTACAAATAGGGATGACAAAGGCAAAAAAAAAAAAATAAAAATAGAAAGTAAAAAAAAAAAAACCAACAAAACACAATAAAACCATGTAAACCGATGTAAAAAACAAAAAAAAAATAAAAAAAAAAGAGTTGAAGTCCAAATACAAAACAGTATGAAACAGTTAAAAAAAAAAAAAAGAATAACTAAAAAAAAAAAAAACAAACCAATAAAACCAAGTTTTGAGGAAAAACTTAAATTGGGAAAAAAAAATATCTCTTAAATGAGCACAGAAAAACTGTATACTTTTTTTGTTTTTGTTTTTTTTTTTTGGTGAATATCCTTTTATTTTAAATAATTTCTTTTTGTAACATTTGTATATAAAATGTGTGTATTGGATTAAAGTGGGACAGTGTCCTTCAAATAAATAAATATATTTAAAGGAATAAAAAAAAAAACTGTTATAAAAATATATGCCACTAACATAATAGTCAATAATGAAATTTATAATTGTATGTGCCAAATCTTGCGATAAATAGTACAGTTAATAAATGAAATAAATGACAAAAAAACTAAATGAAACAAATAATCAATAATTTGTGGCCATCAAATTTTACACTAAAGTTCAAATAATAAAATTTAATGTCCGTAAATGGATTAGTACCTAATATGTATGTATTATTAACTAGTTTACCATTTCCACTTTAGGTTACTATGGTTTCTCTAGTAACTGAAAAATTAATAAAGAGAAAAAACTTAATTACCGTTAGTTAAAAACTTTTCTGTAAATTCTTATGGTTATGGTTATGGTTATAATTCCATTAATTATATATTTTTGAATTATTTGATTGATTCTATTTGATATTCTATTCTATTTGATTATTAATAGAAAATTTTTAAGACATATTTTTATGAAACTCATCATAGGACCTATAAGACTCTCCAAAAATCTTTTAAGATTATTTTGCTCGTTCCTTTATCATTAAATTTAAGTTATTTTGATGTCTTCTACTTTATGTCTTTGATGTCTTCTACGAGACACGTTTTATAATACACATTAATAACTGATCAATATTGTCATACACATTTTACTTTATCAATGATATCTTTTTATTTGTATTTTGAAAAGTTTCTATAGCACATGTAGTTGTTTTTAAATTAATATTTTACTTTTATTTTCCTAAAAAAAAAAATTAATTTTATAGAATATTTCAAAATTATTTTTTAACTTTATCGAGTAAAAAAAAAAAACTTACAAAAGAAGAAAAAAAAGTCATTTTCTTTCTTTAACGCTAACCAATTGTAACATAACTTAGAAAAAATAGAAAAGGAATAAAAAAAAAAAAACAAAAATAAATTTTAAATCTAAAATTTACCGTTTAATTCAGTTATAGGTACATACCTAAATAGATGTATTATATTTGTAGATACATAAAAAAAAATCTAGTATTTACAGTTATTTGCTTTATAATGATTTTTGTTTTGGTTTTTTTTTTTTTTTTTTATATTTTATACCCCTTTTGGGTGTCATTAATATTCAATACTTGTTTTGAATATCCGTTCCAATTTTTATGCTTACGTGTGATCTTTTTATTTATATTCGAATATTTTTTAGTATTATTATATTTTATAAAAATGTATATACATATATACGTATATACATATATTTTATTTGTATTATGTAGGTATATTGTATATTTTGTATTTATATAGTTCTAAAAGTAAGAAATTATTTTTTGTTATACAAGTTTTTTTTTTAAGACAAATTTGAAGCCTAAAAATATGCTAAGATATTTTAATAGTTGTCTTGATATTTGTCAGTAAATGTGGAAGAAAAAACTTATATTCTTTGAAATTTTAAAATTTAGAAATATCAAAAACTATTGATATAATAAAATAATAAGGATATATAAGTTCAATTATTTAGAATTAAATTAAATTTTATCTAAAAATTATTATTATTAGTTCATAGTGTATTCGAATTTCTTAATTTCATATAAATATTTATTTATTAATAAGGCAAACATTGAAGTGTTTTTCTTAAATTGATTTGAATGGAAAGGAAATATTTAAATTCTTTTCTTATAACAAAATATTGAATTACAGTTTTTTTTTAATAATTATTTGCTGCTGAATTTTAAAATAAAGTTGAAAACTAAATGTGTATAGAAATATAATATCGTTATATATCTTTTATTCTGACAAAAATATTTTAGTATTAATAATTAAATATTATAATCTATTTATGTTAATTTTGATATTAAAAGTATATCTAAGACCACTAAGCTATACATATGTATGTATTATATGTATATTTCAATTGCATTTTTCCTATATTTTATTTGATTCTTAGTTTTTTTTTCTCCTTTTGACTTCTATATAGGCTATAAGAAGAATAGTGCACTCACTGGTTCATTTATTATTCATATTTGACTAAGTTTTACGATGTTGAAACATTAGTTTGACTAATAACCGTTGCTTACTTGGCTGTATTGCTACAGTACAAGGCTGAAAACCGAAGCATTTTCTTTTTGCGCCATCTATTATCTTATACAAGAATTGTGGTATATTACATCTACTTTTCTTATTATTATTCTTTCGTATTATTGAAGAATAAACTTAAAATTCAATCAAGAGAAATCACAAGATACTAATTAGTTTTTAAATGAAACAGAATCTATTTATTTAAAATAGTCATTGTTTTTGAGTTTCTTTAGGATTTATGCTACCATGATATTGGTCTGACAAAAAAACTATCAATACTACATATTATATACCTATTAAGAAATGTTCAAATTTTCTGCTAAAATGTTCATAAAATATTTCAGAACGCCAAAATATCATTAAAATTTCATCGGAAAAGTTGAAATTTTAAAACTTCGTTAATTTTGTTCACAACTCGAAAAGACAATTTTTTAGTGTTTGCATATTTTCAACTTTCAAGTATTAAATACTAAAAAAATGTTTGCTAGTATGCGGATAAAAAGTTTAATTTTTTAACTAATTACAGTTTTTTTTTTTAAATTTTTTTGAATGTTGAAACTTTTAATTTTTTTTTTTTTTGGAATGTTTATTGTTTTTATACTGTAATTAAAAAAAAAATATAAAAAATAAATTTAAGCAAAACCTTGAAAATGTCCTTCTTTTAATAGAATGCCTCGAAAACTTCCTTAATTTCATAATCAAGTTTTTTCCAAAGGTATTTTTGGGTAACTGTAAATTATTTTCTAGTTTTTATTAAAGTATTGTTTAGAATATTTTTATTACTTTGATTCATATTGAAAATATCTTTAGTTAAAATGAATAAAAAAAAAAAATGAAATAAAACAATAAAAAAAAGGAGCAGTGGATTGAATTATAATATATACAGGACAAAGAAATTTTGTACTCTTATTTATCTTTGTTGTGTTTAATTTTTTACTAGTGAATAGAAAAGAATGATTTGTTTTTTTTTTTTTTTTTTGTTGGTTTTTGTTTTTATGTAAGTAGGTTGGTAAACAGCAAAAAAAAAAAAAAAAAGGGATAATAAATTCGATTTGCAGAACACATAAAACTTGTTTCAAATACAAAAAAAAAAAAAAAAAAACTTGAGAATAACTTTTTTAATGGTTCTGTATTTTTTTTTTTTTTTTTGTTTTGTAATAATAAATGTGATTAATTGGTGTTTTGAGCGGAAATTTCTGTATTTTTGCTTAAAATAAATATATAGAGAATTATTTATATAAAAACAGTAAATATATATTAGAAATAAATATATAAAATAAATATATTTATAAAATGAAAGTTAAAATTATAAGAAGTGTTGAAGTTATATTTTCTTTTGTATTTTTTTTTTTTTTTTAATTTAAGAAGAAAAATTATGGAGGTTCTGGAATGTTAAATTTGTGGTATATTATAAAAATATAAATTTTTTTTTAAATTTAATTTTTACTTCTTTATTTGAGACTTTCATTTTTTTTTTTTTTTTTTTGAAAAATGTTTTAAAGTAAATCAAATTTGTTTTTAACCTTTAAAAAGACATTGTGCCATATATATGAATATATATTTTTTAAAAGAAGGTTTCACCTGTTAATTATTTCACCTGTTATTAATTGGAAATACATAAAAAAAAAAAACGTTTTGATCAGAATTGATCCTTGTTAATATAAGGATAAAAAAATTTTCATTATATATGTTCAATTGAGTTCCTGAATATTTCTTTTATTAAATTTTTAAAATCGAATCAAAAACAATATAATTATCAATTATAGGTACATTTGAACATATTTTACGTTGAACGTTTAGTTCTTTAAACTTATATGTTCACATTTAATAATTCATTGATAATGTAACATATCAATAATATATTATTTGTTTAAATACTTTTCATTTCATTCATTCTATGATAATTTTTTTAAATAATATATTTTGCAAATTTTCATATAACGCTTTAATTTTCCAATTTTTCGAGTAACACTGTCAATTAAATACGGTGTGCTAAATACTTTTTTGGCTGATATTTTTATAATTATTTATTTATTTTTTTTATTGCATTTGTCTGCCACATTAATGTGGACAGGAAATTACACATCCTTTCCTGTTCAGGCGTGAGGGAATAACTCTTACGACATGTGTGGGACTCGAACCCACACTCCCTTAGTGTTTACAGTGTATTTTATACACTCTTATCCGCTAGGTCACCCTGGCCCACTTTTTATAATTATTTAAATAATTTCTAAATATGTATTATAGAAAAGTTGTCGAAACAGTTGAAAAATACTTACAATTTAACGTTTTAGTTTATAAATTTTAATACACAAAAAAAAAAAATCCATTACCAATTTTATATTGCGGATTTATTACAAATTTCTGAATGTAACTCACCTGAAATGAAATAAAATAAATGAAATGTTATTAGATTAATTCATTTTATTAAAAATTATATTTATATTCAGTAATGTATCATATTTTTAATAATGTTAATTAAAAGGATATCTTAAAGTAATAACAGTATAAAAAAAATTCTTTTAAGCAGAGTAAAAAAATATGATAGATTTTCAGTCGAATGCATAAAACTGAACGTAAACTCAATCTCACATTTTCAAACAAAAATTACGAGTTCAATAGTGTAAATTTTGTTAGAAAAAATGAGATTTAAGTTCACGTTCAGTTTTATGCATTCGGCCCATTGTTCTCAGAAGATAGTTGTTGTTGAACATATTCGAATCAATCAAGATTATTTTATATAAAAGTTATTGTTTTATGCCCCTATATTAAAGTTTTCTTCCTAAGGAAGGTAGGATAATTTTTCAAAGATACCAGGAATTTCCCCTTGGTAGTGTCGGATTTTTATTGACTAAACCTACCTCCCCCTTTAGCCAATATAATGTTATAGAACCCCTACCTACTAAAGCACTATATTAGCTAGGGAGTAGATATAGGAAAGGATAAGATAATAGAATGAGATGCGCGGAAACATTGAATTGGCGTGTGGAAGTTTGGAGTGTAAGGAAACAATGAATCCGCCTATTATTTTTATTATGTTAAACTTGGTTTTGAAATTTAATTTAAAAAATAAATTTTTTAAAAGCTTCTGAATATAGAAAAACATTTTCTGAAATGTAGTTAAAATATTTTCAACATAAACATTAAAAAATTTTTTATTAAAATATTTCTATCTACATTTTTGTTTTTTTTTTTTTTTTTTTTGTTAAATATAACTCATATAAAAACAATATAACATATAACATATACATATAATTATTAATGTTAAATAGTCCAAATACCCAACAGATATAATATAATTTAATCTAATATCCCAAATGATTTAAACATCACTATTTGAATTATTTTGCCCTTTAGATATTCGGATCACACCTTCTCCGATTACTATTACTAATAATTGCATTATCCTTTATTCTTTAGTAGACAAAAATAAAAAAAAAAAATTTTAAAAAAAAATAAAAAAACAACGGAAAATAACACTTAATTTAATATCCTTCTTATCCTGAAAACAATTTAATTCTTGCCTTTAAAATTTTATCCCAATGGCATAACATTTAATTCTAAAAACAAAAAAAAAAAAATTTAAGTTTTCATGTTCTAATTTTAAAATGAATGGTAATTTTTGGTGTTCTTCCAGTCATGAATAGTAAAGTTCATGAAAGAAAAAAATTGCTTAAGGCATTTTTTTTTTTTTTTTATAAAATAACCAGTAAAAACTTAAGATTGTTTTCGTCGTCGTACAGTATAAAAATTTTTAATTTTCTATAAAGTAAACAAACCTAAAATCATTTCACAAAACTGATGCTTTTATTCCAAAGAATAGCAGGAAAAAAAAAAAAAAAATTATAAAAATGAAAAACACAAAATCAAAAGAAAAATTTTTTTTTTTTATAATTAAATTTTTACCCTAAAGCCAATAGTACTTTGTTTTAACTATAACATGCAATTATGTTTTTAATTTTAGAGAATTAAGATGGCGTTGTTAAAAACTTCACTAAAAAATACAACAAAAAAAAAAAAAACATACCACAAGGTAAACGTTTAAATTTTATCCATTTTATGGTGTTATTGAAGGTATTTTAAATTGAAGAACTGAAGTAATGATGAATAAAATATAATAATTTTCTTAATAGTTACTATAATGTATTTTGTATAAGAGGAGTTTTTAGTTCAATTTTACAGATTTAAATTAATTTTTTTTTTGTTTTTTGGTTTTTTCTATTGTCAGTCCATTAATTCAAACGAAAATCAATAATAGATTTACTAAAAAAAATATTTCAAATTGATAACATTTTAGATGACAAATATTTAAGATAATATTTACCTTTTTTAACTTTAACTAAAGACATTTTTACTTTAAAATGAAGATTTTTTTACTTTAAATTGAGATATTTTTTACTTAAAGTGAAGAATTTTTTTTTATTTCAAATGAAGATTTTTTACTTTAAGTGAAAAAATTTGCAATAAAAGTTAATGTAAGAAAATTCATATAATAATAAATATATATTTATATATTATATCAATAATATCAAAATACATAAATATCTAATCCAAATATATTATGTATATCTATTAAGTAATTAAATTAAATATGTGTTTTATATGTATGTATTATATATATATACATATATAAATATTAAACATTTATATAATAAAAATTATTGAAGGAAGTAAATATTCTTCGTATAAAATTAAAAAAAAGTATTCACTTAAAGTAAAAAATATTCACTTAAAGTAAAAAAGTCTTCAGTTAAAGTAAAAAAAAAAAGTATATTGATTTTATGCCAAATCATATATCATATATGTATACTTAGAATATTTTTAATATTTACAAAAATTCATCTTTATGATAACTTTGAATTTTTTAATTAATTAACCGTTACTTTTCATTTAATATACCTATACACTCTTTTTATTTAATATTTTAGTGATTGTTTAGTGATTGTATTTTCAAATTTATACACTTTTATAACTATAGTATTTTTCATCCGAAAAAAAACATTTTTATCACTATTTTACACAAAAAACAAAATTTTTTTGTTTTGTAAAAAAGTTTTAAAGTATTTTTTTTTTAATTATCTTTAAGTTCAAACATTTTTTTTTGTATTATCCTTATATTTAATTATGTTTAATGCAATTTTTTTTTTTTTTTATTGCAATAGTTTAAAAAATCATAATAACAAGAATAGTTTTTTTTATTTTCACTGGAATATAATAAATACAAAGTGTTAAAAATTTACTAATTATAAAAGATAATTTTCGTTTTAAATTTGTTGTAGTAGTAGTTTTTCTTTAGTTCATTCCATATCAGTATAAAATTTAATTTATAAACTACTGTTATTATGAAAACAATGAAAATTTTCCATTTTGGTATACCATTAGTACCTATATACTTGTACATATTGCGTTTAATATAATAATAAATTTTTTTTTAAAATATTGGGAGTTTCATTCATTTGCAAAATAATAATTATAATTTTCACTTGGAGTTTTTTTTTTTTTTTTTTTTTTTTTTTGTAATTTTAAGAATAATTTTACATTATAGTGTTGTTGTAAAAAAAAGGAAAAAATTAAATTTGGTTATTAAAATTAGTTTTGTTTAGCTGAAGGTGAAAAATTAAAATAACAATAATATATTTTCCATTATGAGTATGGTATATGCTGTATGGAAAGTTTATAGAATGTGAGATTGGAGATTTAAAAAAAATAGGTAAGTATAAAAATTTCTTTACCATGGAGCGGGGTATACCTCAAATATAGTTCTTCAGTTAATATAATTAAAGATGAAAAATTCTATACAATTTTACAAGAATAATTAATTGAATATTATAATAATTATATTGCGGAATTTTAAAACACGAATTAATATGAAAATATTTTTGTATTGTGTTCATAATTCAAATTCAAAGTTTTAGTATAGTGGATTTTTCAAAAGTAAAAAATGTTGTCCTTTTTTGTTAAAAAAAAAGTTTTAAGTGATTTTAAAAACTTATATGAAAATTATAAGTTTATTGTTTAACTTTAATGGTTTGGTAATATTAATGTTTTCTTCTATATATATCTATCTAAGGTATTCTTTGGGATCTATAAGCTTAATTATATTAAGAATTATAGATATGTACGTACAAGTACCCGGCGCTATGTACTCACAAGACACTAACTTGCAAAACAAAAATAAATCAACCCTCATTTATTTTTGCTAAAATTTAACTTGGCGATTATTTAATTCTTTTTTTTTTTTTTTGGGGTTGTTTGAAATGTTTGGAAATTGGAGATTATTCTTATGAACTAAACTCTCACTGTTCCAAAAATTGTTTTGGCGATTAGTGCATTTATTTTGGGGATTAGTTAATGTTTTTTTTTTTGAGTTATTTAATTTGTTCTGGTGAGCTAACGGAAATAATTTCGTTCCTATTTTTAATCCTTTTATGTTGAAATATGTGTTTATGTAAAAACAATAACAAAAAGTTGAAATTTGATTTTTTTTTTTGTATGGAGTAGGTATAAAGGTAAGTAGCAGTTTTGAGAGGTTATTTTATTTTAAAATTTATTTTATTTTAGGGGATTCATATGAAAAAAGGCTCCAAATAAAAAATGAAAGAAAACCTCAAAATAATGAAATATTTGGGCCTGATAAAATCCAGAAGGGTTAATTGGCCTTTAATTAAAAATAATTAAAAAAAAATTAAATATTGTCCTAATTTTTGGGGTATTCTTGCATTGTACTTTTAAGATATGGGAGATTATTTCCTGAATAATTTTTTTTTGGGAGGCTATTCCAGTTTTTGGTGGCGGGATTATTTCTTGGTCTTCTTGGGAGTATGGTTCGAAAAATATTCGAAATTCGAAAAATTATTATCAGGGTTTAGTTAATTTTTTTGGTGGATGAATTAATTTTGGAGGTGGATTGATCACAATTAATTTTGGAGGTTATACTTATATGATTAGTTCAATAACGAAGGTTAGTCTATTTTTGCTTTTGAGACTTAGTAACATGGAGCTTAGTTTATAGCGTCGAATTTCTCTTTGCCGTTTAAGAATTGGGTTTAAATCATTTAGTTTTCCAATTTTTGAGTTATTTTGATCACCCATATATTTTTTACCTACCTTAAATTATACTACAGACGGAATAAATTTTGAGAAGAAATTACAATGCAAAAATAAATTTTTTTTTTATATTTTATAAATTTATACTAGAAAATATAATTTAAATATCAGAGTCATGTTATACAATTATTGGCAATATTTATGTAAACTTTTAATGAATAAAAAATTAAATTTAAGATGAAGAACAGTGTTGAAGAATAATAAAAAACTTTCTGAAAAATTCACTTTAAAAATGTGTTGAAAATAAAAATTGATTTTAAAAATTAAAACTGAAAAACGTATTTAAAAAAAAAAACTTAAAAAAGATTAAAGAAATCCGTTTTTTTTTTATTTTGGCAACTTAATTTTTAATTTTACTTATACTTGTTTTTTACTTATACTTATAATTTTATTTTTACTTGTTCAAAACTATCGTTCCTTGAATCCTTAACTTTACGTGTTAACATATAATAAAAAATTTTAATTTACATTGTGATTATTAACCACCATACCATACTTTTTTAACTTTAATTATATACTTTTACCAAAAATTTTTTAAAAAATAAAATAAGATTATTGAAAAATTAAAAATAATTATAAAATTACACGATACTCTTTGATTTTAAATGTGGTTAACATGAAATGACCTATTAAGTGTGAAATTTGTTAAATTTTATTTTGATATTTCATTATTTTTGTATTTAAGATATTTTTATTTAATTCAATATATAAATTTACTAATATTTAAAAAAGAAAAAAAAAAATTGTTATATTTTGTAAAATAGAGAATTTAACCCCTATTTGAAATTTTAGTTGAAATTTTCTGACTATCACTCTGTTTTCAAAACTTCTATTGCATTAAAGAAAATTTAATAAAATTTTAACCAACTTTCTTTTACGTAACAGCAGTTTTAATAGAGCTATGGGTTCTAAAATTAGGAAGCAGCTATTTACTGAAATGATTATGACCCAAATTCTATTTCTATTGAACATTTTGGAGGGAAATTACTGGCAGGCGTTGTTCGTCAAATCCAGCTGAGCTTAACCGATCAATAGACCTTTAGTTTTTTAAGCATTTCTGCTTTAAACTGGTTTACTATGATTACAGTAGCCTCAATTTTTATATACTGCTATTATAAACATATCTTTTTTTCTACACCGCTTAACTTTACATTTTCATTTATAATTTGGAGATAATAGAGATGCAAATAAAAGAGGTTTCCTCAAATTTTTAACCTTTAGTTATGAGCAATGGACATATTGGCAATGAAAATTTGATAGGGGAATTTAAAAATCTGAAAATTTCATTGATTGATTCGAGAAAATTTTTTTTTTTATAAAGAAAAACTAAATGGAATTATGTTTTATCAAAAAAATAATAGGTAATTTTTTTCATTTACATTAAAAGTTATAATACTTGAAAGTTTTATTGTTGGCATATTTTAACCCTTTAATACATATTCTACGAAATATTATCCAGTAAAAGTTTGAATTGCAATCATTCATTACATAATAGGAATCTTTAATAAATTAGGTCGATTAAGAACGTTCAGGATTTGTAATTCATTATATAGTTTTAAAACAGTGTTTTTATTTTGTCATTGTTGAGTTGTATTAATGTAACGGTATTATCCCATTATATTGGCTAGAGAAGGAAATGGAATTATTGAGCAAACATTTTGAGCAAACTACCATAGAAAAATAAGTTTTCTTGGCGTCTTCTGTAGATTCTGATCGTCTTAAGAACCAAAATAAAAAAAGAAGTTAGTTTTACCAATATGTTTTAGATCCTACTTTTCTGTAGAAGACATTTTGGAATGGATGATTTTATTTTTAAAAAAATGCTAAGTGTTTGTAAATATCAGTGTTTAACAATTTTTGATATCTCAAAATATAGAACATAAAGTATAGAAAAGCGATCATTAGATCTCCTTTTCTAAGTCTTTCTAATATAATTTAATTTTAATCGTGTACTGTTCTAATCTGTTCACATCTCATTTAAATCTATTAAACAAACTTATTATTTTAAATTAAAAATTCATATAAGTAACTTTTAAAGAAAACAAAAATTCAGTTTAGTTGATAGTTAGTTAATAAAAAAAAAAATACTTCAATATCAACTAATCTTACTTATTTTCATTATTATTAACTGTTAAACATTAAATTTTATAAGAGAGATTTTAATCGAACTATCAACAGATATACTAACTATTCTTTTCATACTATTTAAAATATTAAAGTCAATGTGACGTCACAACAATGGAAAATAATACGAAAAAAAGCTTGCAATTGAAAATTTAACGTTTTATATTTTTCACTTTTTAGTTTTTTTTTTACATAGTTTTAAAATAAGGACAAAAAGTAACATTTCATTTTTTATTTCTATTTATTTTACTTTTTATGTAACTGTTTTATTCCTTAAAGTTTTGTAACAGTATTTTGATTTTGAATGTATGAACAAGTGTAAATTAAACAAAAAAAAAAAAAATAAATAAAACTAAATGAAAAATATTAAAAAAAAAAAAACTCTCGTAGGATTTTACTTTGTTGTAAGTGTAACTGTTGCTTATTTTGCTGACTTTGTTGTTATAAGCCATCGTATTTTTATAAATATTCTTATGTTGCGTTTCATTTGTTCTTTATTCCAATGATTTTATACTATATAATATCATTCTATTCGTTTAAATTGTTTTTAAATTTACTATTTAGTACACAAATGTTCATACATATAGGTATCTATAGCTAGTTATAGGTTATATTGCTGAGTGTTTCTTACACATTTATTTTATTTCCGTTAGACTTTAAGAAGTAGCATTACTATAACACTTTTATAATAGTAATAATTTTTTTTTTTTTTTTTCTATTTATTATTTAACAGTTACATTTTGTTATAGTAACAGTGAACGATTCATAATTTTCAAATACTATCTTATACACCTTGTGTTAGTTAAGAATAGCGTGCTTTAGATTAGGAGTCCTTTGTATAAATAAAATTTTAAATTAATATTAATAAAATATTAAGAAAAAAATAAGAACAGTAATGTTAAAATGTTTCTGAAAATAGATTATCAAATTCGGATATTATTGAGAATCCAGTTAAACATCAAGCAGCTATTTAAAAAAACTGTAAATTAGTTATAAGTTAAGGTAAATTTTGATATGTGTCAAAAAAAATTTTTAAATTTTAAAAAGAAATATTGAATTTTGAATCTTAATTGAAACAAAAATTGAAAAATTGTAAAAAATAAATTTTTTTTTATTAAAATTAAAGAATATGATTATCTGAAGATTAAATCATCAGAAGTTTTTAAATAGCAGCCATTCCAAGAAAAAATTTTATGGTACAAAAAAGTATATATTCTGAGAACTGTATATATTCTGTAAATATCCAACAGAAATATAGATATGACTCTTTGTTTTTTTTTTGTATTTTCCTTGACACTCCTATAAGGAGCATAGGGCATCACTAAGTCATTTATTATTCATATTTGATTAAGTTTCAGTTTCTGAAATCATTAATTTCACTAAGCCGTTGATTACTCGGCTGTAATAAAATATGACTTAAAGTATGTTAAAATGATTAGAATTTTTATTTTATAACCCACCCAAACCTTTAATAATTTAATTTAAAGTGGGAACTAATCTACACTTCCGTTTAATTATTATTAAATTTCTGATTTTGTGGTCGAACTCTAGTAAACACAATTATATTTTGGTATTTTTATTTTATGACCAAACATTAAACCAATGTAATAAAATGTATTGTTTATTTAAATTTTACCTTAACCGTAAAACGGTAAAACGATATTTAGATATAAAATTCAGCTTAAATATTTCAAAAATCTTCAAAGAAATCAGTTCAGTTTTGCGTACAAAAATTTTTTTCAAAAATTTCCTCCTAAAAACCGCTATTTTTTCCATTCAAAATAATTTCGTGACCCCATTTAATTATGTACTATAAGTGATGAGCTGAATGGACAAAACAGGGAACCGTTTCAAGAAAAATTAATGAACTTACGCTTTATAAAGAAAAATTTGTTTATGTTCTATGTTAAACTTACATCTAATAAGACACAAAAATGGTAAAATGAACATTAGAAATAAAAGAATTGTTTTTTTTTTTTGAGATCGACTGTATTTACATACATTTGTATGGTAATGGTAAATAAAAATCAGAGTGGCTTGATTTTCTTTTTACCCAAAAGGGAAAGTCATTAATGTAATTTGAATTATTTCTGAAAAAGTTTTCTTTTTCTTTCTATTTTTATTTTTATTCTTTTTCTTGATAAACTCTTTAAATCTATTATCTATTTTTTATTTTGTCTTTTTGTGTGTTCTTTTAAAAAATAATTTTTTTGCCATCTTTTTAACTTCTAAAGAAGATGTTTGATTTGTTTTGGTTGTTGGCAGATGCTTTGACTGTATATTTATTTTTTGTTATAGTCCTTATGTTTTTTTTTTTTTTCATTTAATTATATGAGTAGAAAATTAAGTTTAAAAGAAACTAAATGGCAAATAAATGTAAATTTAAATAAAATGTTGATGAAATTTTTTTTTTTTTTTTAAATTTACAAGAAAAACTGAAATTATTTTTAAGAAATAGTAGCTTTAAATTGAATTTAAAGAGGCTTTAATGAATTAATGGGGAGAATTATAGGAAAAATATAGAAATAGAACCAAATATTGAAGGTATTATATTATTGTAATTACGATGAAATTGACATTATTAAAAATATATACTTAAAAATATCAAGATAGAAATTTTTCGGGGTTGGTTTTAAAATTCATAGTATGAAATTTTGGTTAAAAACTAATAACTTTTCTAGGTAGTATTATAGTGCTGTAGAAGCTGTCATTACAAATCTTTATTTCAAATAGGTTCTAGTATAAGCAAATTAATTAAATCAAAAATATATTAAATAATTATCTAAACATACATAGTATAATTCTTTCATCTACAATTAAACAACATAAATTAAAACATAAAAAAATTAGATAAAAAAATGAATTTTAAATTTAAAACAGTTTAAATTATAAATTCAAAAAAGAATACTTTTCCTACTTACATTTAAAAATTTTATAATTAATCAACAATTGTCAACTTTAAAATTAAAGTTTATTTTCAAAACTAACAATAGTTTTTTTTTTTTGACCAAATTTTATTCCTTAAATTAAAAGTAAACAAAAAAAAATTCAAACTTTAAATGCAATTTTCCTTAAATTAAAAGTAAAAAAAAAAAAATGAAACTTTAAATGTAATTTTCCTACTTTGATTTTTAACTTTTATAATTAACATTTTAGCGTTCCCTTTCTTTACATCTCATTTTCATTTTAATCTTAAAATTTTCTAAATTTATCATTTTGACACTTTTCATCTGCTATGAAAAAAAAAAAAAAATCTTTTTCCTTTTTTTTTGCTATAGTAGATATAAACTAAAGTATTTTAACATACCAGAGAAATCAAATTTTAAAACTGACATGTAAAATGAAAAGCAGAAAAAAAAACTTTTTTTTTTTTTATTGAAAAGTAAAGGAAATTAGAAGAAAACAAAAATTATAAAAACAACAAATAGAAGAAAATTGTGGTAAATAAAAAACATAACCAGAATATTTTATCATCATTTCAACAATTTAAAAATGAATAAAAAGGAAACGACCAAGTTATTAGAAAAAAAAAAAAAAAAAATCACAAAATTGAAAAGTTATTATAAATTGAGACCGGAAAAGTGGAAAATTGTCTTTAATTTAATAAAGTTTTTTTAATTTTTTTTCTTTTTTATAGTTAAACGAATCAAATTTAAAAACCAACAGAATTGTAAGAGAAAAATATCTAAAAATATTTTTTTTTTACTGTCCTTTAATTTAATCTTCCTCTTAAAATTATTTAATGTTTTCGTGTTTTCCTCTACATATACCTTTACTGAATCATAAAAATAAGATAAAGAAAATTTTTTTTATTCTAGTACATTAGTGCGTTCGTTACAAATGAAATCAATTCATTTAGTTGCTTCTTCCTGCAATGTGCTATTCAGAACAGCCTCTTAATTAAGGTAAATTGTTAGGAAATTAAAAAAAGATGTATTAAAAACTAAATTAAAGCTGTACATTTTATATTATTTTAATTTTATTACTGTTTTAAAACTGTATTAAATTGCTTGTAGATTAAAAAAGATCTTGTTATACAATTGAAAAACAATTTGTAATATGTATAATAAACTGAATTTAATTTTTTGAATAGATTTTTTAAATTTAATATCTAGAAAATTAATTTCATTTTATTTTATGGATATTCCTTTACCACATATAGTAATGTGATTGTAAAAGTACGTCAGCATTTGCCCTAAGTATGGCAGTGATGTACAAAATATTTTAATTTTTAAACTAAAACAATTAATTTTATATTATTTTTTATTAAAAGAAAAAATTTTAAGATGGATAGAATCTTTTTATTATTATTTTATAATATTTAAAGGACGCCTGTACGCCTTAACTTATGCAATTTGTTTTAAAAAATTTAGTTTTTATTTATTTATTTCGTTTATGGAGCATTGGTGGCCTAATATTTAAGTAATTGGTTTATTATCCGAAAAACAACTTATGAGATGGATAACACCTTTTTATTATTATTTATAACATTTAAATAACTTAATACACCTTAGTTTATGAAATTTATTTTAAACAATTTAATTTTAATTTATTTCGTTTATGTATCAGTGACCGAGTATTTAAGTATAATTGGTTCTTTAACCGAAAACGTGCTGATTTAAATCTTTCAAAGGTAGTAAGTATTTTTAATTGAAAAGAAATCCGCCTTTGTTACAAATATATAGTGGAAATTATTATGTAATACAAACAAAATAAATAAATATTACTGTATAAACTAATAATATAGTATTTAGTTTATAAAGTAGCCTTAGTATCTGATCCTTTAGTAATATTATTCCATTATCTAATGCGTTTTATAATATTAATACAAATAAAAATTAAATAAAATTTCATTTATTTACATTTAAAATAAAAGTTTTATTTCTTTTAAACGTCTTACAGTTGTTAATGAACAAGATATTAATTTATTTTTATAAAATTGAAAATGAAAAGACAAAAACAATAAAAACAAAAAAAAACATAAAGAAATTATAATAAAAAAAATTATAAGAAAATGATGAAAAATTTCTATTATATCCTTTTAATTGTTTTTATGATCTTTATGACGATTTTTATTGCTGCAATCAAAAAACTTTTTTATACTCGTACCATTCATATTATATTTTTATTTTTTTTTTGTTGTTTTTCTATACTTTTAAATTTTCCTCGTAATGGTCTTATGTTATATGGGGCAAAAAATTAGCTGAGAAGTTATGGATATAAATATTTTTATGTTCAGAAATATAAATATATTTGTTTGTATATATATATATATATATATATATATATATCTATATATATATACTTGAATGACCTGAAATAATAGTCATAATTTTTATTGCTTTAATGGGATCTCAATTAGAGTTTGTAGTATAGGAGATTATGGTATAATTTTTTTGATACTTTATTATATTATTTAACTTCTTCATTAAATTGGAATGAAAAAGAGGCAAAAAAAAAAGAAAATAGAAGATTAGTTTTGATTTTTGTTTTAGTTTTCGTTTTTGTTTTTTTTTTTTTTAAATTTAACTTTATTAAAGACGTAAATATTTTTTTTTCCTTATACATTTATAAAATGAAAAATAAATATTTTTCTTTTAAATGTTAAATTCAGATTATTTTTCTATTTTAAGATAGTGATTAATTGCAATTAAGTTTTTAAATTTAGTAGTACTTTATTATGAAAAAAAAAAAAAATACATAAGGACATGATTAATTATAAATTAAAACTTTGTTTTCAATTTCATAATAACAAATTTCTTTATAATTCTTTTAAAACTTTTATGAGTAAAACTGTCAGATACAATTTTATATTTTTGAAAATTAAAGTTTTGTACTTTGTATGTATATATAAAATAAAAATGCTTGAAGATTTATATGTAAATATATATTTTTTGAAATTTTAAGATAAAATGTAAAATTAAAAAACTTAAATACCAGGAGAAAACTTTACAAGTTATTTTTTTTTTTTTTTTTGATTTAATTTATTCTCTTTTTATTGTTCTGCCTTACTTTTTTCTATTTTAAGATAATGATTAATTGCAATTAAGTTTTTAAATTTTATTTATTTATTTATTTATTTATTTATATTAATATTACATACATAAATGTAATGCAATATTATTGAACCATCGGCTACTTTAGGCCATTATAGGTTTTTATACTATTATTAAATTATATACTAATATTATTTATTTTGTTTATATTATACACTATATATTTACATTATATTTGATCGTAAGGGGGGTATGTAAAGAAAAAAAAACAATTACGACCTGTGCAGGGATCGAACCCACACTCCTTCGGTTAATATACCACACGCCTACCCACTAGGCTACCGAAGCCCCCTTTTAAATTTAGTAGTACTTTGTTATAAAAAAAAGGAAAAAATACATAAGAACTGTTTATATATTTTATATCTTTATAATCATCAGATTTATTATATTCTATTTTTTTTTTTTTACTATTTTTATTTAATTTATCGCAAATATTATAATATGATATTTTTATATGAATGGTTGTCTAGTCAATAGACTTAAGTCATTATTCGTAATTAATTTAAATTTTTCTAAATATATTATTTATTCTACCAGAAATTAAACTTTACTCTTGAGCAAATCTTATACCTACTACTATATTTAATACATATGTATGTATGTATGTTGTTTTTTTTTTTTTACTAAAGATTATTATATTATTTTAAATGAATTCAAAGAATACTTTTATCAGATTTCAGATTTTCTTCTTTTATATACTTGAAATTTTTGAACATTATTTTTAAGAACATATTATCTTATTATCCTTAAAGATTTGTCAAATATCCAAAAATTTCAAATTCAATTCCTAATTGATAAAAAATTATTTTGTTTTTGTTTTTTTTTATTTTTTTTTCTTACGAAATAAGAAAAAAAAAAAAAGAAAAACGAAGTTGGGGAACCTAAAAACTGCCAAGTTAGAAAAAAAAAAAAATTAATCAATATCACTGTTAGATAAATACGATCCTTCGAAACCTATAATCTTTGTTCTCATTTTTCCGTTTAATGTTTTTTTTTTTTTTTTTATATTTTTGCAATATCTGTATAATTATTTATATATAATATATTATATAGGAAAAAGAAAAATCTTTTCAACCATCAAACGATAATTCTATAATATCAATGGGAGGAACCATATTATAATAATATATAAAACAAAAAAAAAAAAACAAAAAAATATTATTTTCAATTTTTTGTTCTGCCTCTGTCCTCATCCTAATCATAAAAACATTGTAACCTTCCTTTAAATTAGAAAACAAAAAAGATAAAAACACAGAAACAAAACAAAAATATCTCTATATAAAATCAAATCTAAAAAAATTAGTTGAAAAAAAGAGATAGATATATTTGGGGGAAGAACTTTAGTTACAAAATCATTAATTTTGTTTTTTTATTTTATGTTATATACATACATTGAAATATATGTACTTTAGATGTTCAAAAACCCAACGATTTCTTGAGAAATTGTGGGTTCTCCACCCTTTATTTTATTATTTGTTTTTGAAGACACCAAATACGTCTAGGGCAAGAATTATATGTTAGTGCACCAGTTTGTGATAAATTATTCTTGAAAACAAAAAAAAAAAAAAAAAACAAACAAAAACAAAAATAAAAATAAAAAAATGTATGTTTGTGTCTATGAAATAAAAATATTAAAACATCAGAAAACAAAAAAAAAAAAATATAGAAAATAATAACAACTTTTACATTAAGGTAAAATCAATAAAATTCTTTTGATAACCAATCATTTACAAAGTCATTAATCCTTATAATAACAACAAAAGACAACCAAAAGCCTATATATATGTATAATATATATATATATAATAGGTATATAATATAAAATATTATAGAAAATATTTGTGGGTTTTTTTTGTACTTTTGTATAAAAATTTGTTGTCCTTTCAGTTATTTAGTGCTTTAGCTTTAAGTAGAAATTCGTCGTTTCTTTCTATTTGGGTTTAATTTATAACCTATAAAAAAAAATGTACAGGTTGCCTTTCAAAAAAAACGAATAAATATTTACAGTAAAATTAATTAAACATATACAGTAAAAGACAATAGTGTCTTAAGGGTTCTGTTTTAAGTTTAATATATTTCAATATTGTATAATTAGATAATCGTCTGGGAATTTGTATATAGAAAAGTTTTTGACAGATTTAATAATTAGATCATATTATTATAGCGTGGATAGGAACATCAAGCTTAAAACAATAATAGAAAAATATCTCAAAGTTATTTAAATTCAAATTTTACAGGCAATTAAGTCTATTTTGTATGAATTTAATGAAAACTAATTATAAATAAAAATGTTAACTGGGGTCCTCATAATAACATGATTTTTAACATCCAATCGATACTTTGTAGTTTCAATTAATTAAAAAAAAGTTCTTAGATAAGTTTTTAAGGACACATTTAAACTTTGGGTTGAATGTATAAAACTGAGATTGAATTCAAAACTAACTTTTTAAAGAAAGTCTACGAGTTCAACTAAAGTGTTTGTTTGAAAATTGAAGATTTTGATTTAAGCTTAGTTTTATGCATTTGACCGTTTCTTATATGATTTCTACTGTTATTTATGGTCTCAAAATCAAAATTAAAATCAAATAAAAACAATTTAAAATTATAAAAAATGACGGGGGCCTCGGTGGCCTAGTGGGTAAGAGCGTATAAAATACGCTGTAAAGACCGAGGGAGTGTGGATTTGAATCCCACACACGTCGTAAGAGTTATTTCCTCTTACGACATTTACAGCCACACCTGAACAGAAAAGGCTGAGTAATTTCCTGTCCACGTTTATGTGGCAGAAAAATGCATTGAAAACAAAATGACAGTAATAAAGTAAAACGTTTTAGCATAAATACGTAAATACGTAAAGTTGTATGGTCAGCTCTTACATAGAATTTGAATATAAATATGAATTTAACAGCACCTGTATAGAACAGTTAATATTTTTAGAAATTTAAAATTTAATTTAATATGACTACTAACTTTTCTGACTATAAAGATTAAAGATATATTTTATGTGTTATTTTATCTTTTATATTATGGTCATATCCTTTTAAATTCTAAAATACGTAAGAATATAATTTTTTAACATCTTGAATATCCCTATATCCCTATAAAATATTATCCAACAAAACAAATCAATATAAATTCATATTATATGATTATAATGATACATCAGAGAGTTCATTTACAATTTTTTTCATTTCATTTGCTACAATACATGATATTGTTGAAATCAAATCCTTACAAAAAAAAAAGAAGGAATATGAAATTTTTGAAATCTTCCGGAATCTTTTCACTTTGAAAATATATATATGAAACAAGGCAGTATATAAAAGCAAAGATTTTTCATTGAACACATTTTTAAAAAGACAATAAAAAGATTTTAGAATATTATTATGATTATTTTTGCATAAAAAGTTGTTCTTTTTATTGGAATTATTTATGGAAAGAAGTTGTGAAAAATGAAAAGATACGTACTTTTTTAAATTTTTAACCAATTTTCACCAAAGCAGAAATTATATGGATGTCAAAAAATTAATTTTCAATTTTTGGCCTCTAAAACCATGGGGTATTTACAAAAATGTTTTTTTTTTTTATGATATATTTATGTAAATTTTAAGAGTTATATGACAGTTAATCGAACCGGCTAGATCGAACAAATCAAATTTTTCTGAACTTTATTTAATTTTAAATATCTATCCAGACCATCGAATTTTTGCAGAGATTGTTGACATAATTTAACATCTTTTGATAAAATTTCAGATATTTAGCTTAATTAAACACTGAGTAATGCTCATATCAAAAAAGAAGTTGTATGGTAACTAATCAAACTTACTGTTGGAACTTGTTTGATTTCAATAGTAAAACTGGAATTTATAAAAAATGAAATGGTAAAAATTTTAGAATCCTAATCATCGTGAATTCTGGAGACGGCGTGAAGACCGCGAATATATCTAAATCTAGTTAGAATCCATATCCAGAGCAAAAATTATCTCGTGTTTCCTTTAAAGTGTCAGTAAGATAATGGGGAAATTTTATACTTTTAGAACAATTGAAAACAGGGCGTTTTCCAACTTTAAAGGGCTACAGCCGGTCGTAGATTAACAACATAAAATGGTTGTTAATATTTTAGAACGCCTAATAAATCTTTTTATGAGACTCAACAATACATAAAATTTATTGTTTTATTTTCCCGGAGAGACGGATAGACAGAGTGAAACTAAAAATGAAATTTCAAAATTTTTTTTTTTTTTTGTAAATGTGCTTAAAATGGTTGATATCATTATAATTTTTGATTTAAAGTATCTTTTTTTTTTGTGCCTTTTAATGATTATAAAAAGGTTTAGATTGTTGTTCAACAATTCAAAATTATATTATTATTTTGTAAATGTAAAAAATATGACCATTTTTTTTTAAACTTACGATTTTAATCTAATACATATTTTATTAGGAAAAGTTTTTGTAAAAATAAAGTTCTATATTATTGAAGATTGTTGAGTTTTATCTGGGAAATTATTGATTGACAGACTTGTAGATATTTCGACTGAACATATACTATATGAATATAGTAATTTAAGGATCAAATTAATTTTAGATGCATTAAAATTTTCGTCAAATTTATAGAAATTAAATGCGTACGTATTTAATAAAATAATTTCTTATAATTAAAAAATTCAATGAAAGCATGAAACATGATGATTTTTTTAAATTTAATTTCTTTTTTTTTATCCTTTAAAAAAATTTTTTTTTTTTTTTTTTTTAGTTTATTTTTTTTTATTTTTCTTATTTCAATTCTAAGTTAAACAATTTTCACTGATTAACAAACGATGACTTAAAGAAGAAATTAAATTAGGACAAGAAAATTTAAAATTAAAAAAAAAAAATATTTAGTCCTTAATTTTTTTATGAAATGCATAAACAATACATTTTGAATTTCAATAATACAAAAATATCAAAAAAAAAATGATGTTCAAAATTTATTGTAAAAGTTTATTAGTTTTAATTAAGTAATTTGTAAATTAAGTGGTGATAACTAAAGAAACCAATTTTTCAAATAATATTAAGATACAAAAAATCGAAGTTATTGGAAAAAATTTATAATTACTTTAGAAAAATTTTGGAAATTTTTTTCATAGATGTAAAAAAAAAAAGTCTTAATCAAAATGTGGATAATCAAAAGAAAAACAATTTTTTTATATATTTGAAATGAAGTCGAAAAAAATCAAACAAAGAAATTAATTATTTTCTGTATTCTTTTAAGGGTATTATTTTATAACGATTAAAAAAATGTAATTTTATAATTAGAAAGAAAAATATCCATATTTAAACATTTTATTGGTTTTTATGAAAATGTTCTTTAATAGTCATGTTCGTAATTTTTCAATTTTGCTCCAGACCAGATTCCGCAACTGTACTTAATAAATTTTCCAGTATAAATTCAGCTATTTTATATATATTTCCACCGAAGTTTTTTATTTGTATTGTAATTTCGATTCTGCAAGTATCAAACTACATTTGAATACCGAATGTATTTTTAACAACGGTGATGATCATTTTAACATTTTACAATTTACCTATAAATACAATTTTTGGGAGCACTACGGAATGCTCGTATGAAAAAATTTCGTATTTTTGCTTTGTTTTTAAAAATTTCGTTTTCTCAAAATTTCTTTTTGTAAAAAATTTCACTAAATTATTGAAATTAAATTTCGTTAAATTTCGTTTCTTTTCGGTCAGAAAATACTTTATTTTTACGGAAGTCCTCAATGTTTTCAATATTTTTTTTAAATCATTTAAAATTTCTTGTTGAAATAATTATCTAAAAGAAAATTAGAAGAGATTTTATAGTTGGTTAGAAAATTAGGAATAGCTTTTTTCGGAATACACGTATTTGTACATATGTATATGAGGGTTTCACGCAAAAACTTCTTGAAACCTTCATATACATACAATGTTGCACGTTTCACGAAATAAAGTTTATTATTAAATTTAAAATTTTTAATTATTAAAGGAAAAACTAACCGAAAAATAAAAAATTAATAATATGTAAATTAAAAAAAAAAAAACAAAGGAGAATGAAAACTAATGGTTTTAAAGGTGGACATATTGAAAAGACAATAATGATCTACAAAAATAATTTTTTTAAAAGACCTAGACATGGTTCAAATTTCATTGCTCTATCCTTACCGGTGTAGAAGTTTTGTAAGCAGACGGATGAACGGGCAGACGGATGAACATAGTGAAACTAATAGGGAAATTGTTTTTTGAAAAATGTCCTAAAAAGCGATTTTAAAAAAGAAGATTTTGAGAAACAAGTAATCCGTAACTAACACAAATTTTTTTCTTGATTGTTTTGTTAAATTATTTTATAATTTATTATGATAATAATCCTGTAGATTTAAATATTACATATCTTAAACAAAATTACGAAAAGAATAAGGATTACATTTTATTACATTTTAATTGTCTATAAATTTTCGCCATACACTCAACATATAATCTCAATTCAATTTTCGTTATGTAATAATTTTTTTAATTCATGAGTAAAAGTATATGGAAATGACCATATTACAATTATTTCAACAGCCTTAGTACCCTACCATGTAAATTTCAGCTAAAAGTTTTAGTAATATTTAACATATTCAAAATTGTTTTTCATTTGAATCGAAAAAATTTCATTGCAAAAAGTTTACACGAGAATTGTCAAATTTTTCGAATAGCCAAAAAAGATTAAATATAAAATGTCGAAAAAAAAATGTCGAATATCTATGCTTAAAAAAGATTTCAACTTCAAGTGATTCTGAATTTAGAGGGATTTTAGAATTGTATTCAAAAGAAGAGGTATACGCTTTTCTAGAATATTTATATATGTATGTATATGTGAAATTCCGAAATCCGGGTGACTTTTACAGTTGTACATACAATATTAATTTAAATTTGAAAATTTGTTTGTGAAAATTTTTGTTGTGGAATTTTTTGTTGTGGAATTTTTTTGTATATCTAAATTTTTTTTTTTTGGATTTTCATAGCCACCCAATCTATTTAATTAATGAAAAAAATTATTTGGTTTTAAAACGTGAGATTTTGAGACACGATGTTTTCAGACACGAGATTTTGATATATGCGAGATTTTAAAACGTGAGATTTTGAGACAGGAGATTTTGAAGTGCGAGATTTCGTAGCCAATCCGAAATAAACACAAATTATATATTATAGTTTTGTACTAAATAGGAAAATGTATTAAACTAAATTTAGAATATTATAACAATCATAATGTTCCGCAGTTTCAGTAAAAGCTTACATTATGTTCCGACTTGTTATATATATTTGAAAAAAAATATAATATGAAAGTGGTGAACAAATACTTAAGTACAAACTCTTTGATATTCAATTTTTGTTATAATATTAAATTATTTTTATTTCCTATTTACTAGCATTTTATTATTTAGTTTTTTTCTTTTTTTTTTTTTAAATGAGTCCTAGAAAAAAGGAAGGCAAAAAGGAAAAAAGAAATACATAATATTGAATGGTTCAAAAATATTGTTTTTCTTTATTTGTTCCATTTTTCAAGATACTATTATAGATATCATTAATGATAATGTTTTGAAATTTTCACTATATTGAATAACGAAATTTTTTAAGAGAATTTTTATCAAGGATCTATTGATTTAAACTAACGTTTTTCTTTTTAGTAATAAAAAATATACATATATGTATATGTGTATATATACGAGTATATATATATATATTAAAGTATATTCAAATTCAAATTTTTTATATTTCTTCATTCAAATCATTCAATTGTTATGCAACATAAATATTAAGATAAATGAGTGAAGGTAACTTAAGTATTAGAAAAAAAAAAAAAAAAGAGCAAATTAAATAAATTAAGAACGGTTAGCTTATATCAATTTTAATTCAAAGGAATTTTGTTTGTTTAACTTTTGCAGTTTTCAATCTCCGAAAAAAGAATTTTTATTTAAAAAAAAAAATTTTTATTTCTTTTTCATCAATTATTATAATAACTGATCTAAATTTAAGATACTTTTCTATTTGAATATTTAAAAATATCATAGCTAATAAAGAAATTTATTTAAGAAAGAAAATATTTTTTTTTTTTTTTGACAAATGTTTTCAAAATAACATAATCCAATTGACAAGAGAACTTTAATCCATTTTAAATACATAATTTTTAAATTTGAATTTTATTTGTTTATTTATTTTATATAAATTTTTTTTTTTATTTTTATTAATTAAGTGTAGTTTTTATGTTGAGTTAAATACAGTCACTACAGCTCTATGAATTTTTTCAACTTTTATGCATGACACAAAACTGTCATTTAATTAAAATGTTTTATTTTTAAATATTTCATTTTCATACAAAATATATTTTTTTTAGTCTTATTTATATAATTTAGTTTTATATACTTATGTATATATATATACCAATTGCACATTTCAATTGAATTTATAATTTGTTTTTTTTTTTTTTCATTTTTGTCACATTTACTGTTTTTCTTTTTATTTTTTCTTTAGATGAGATTTTTTAAAAAAGTTATAATATATAAAATTTTTTTTTTTGGTATTTAATGAGTTTAAGATATTTTTTCTTAGTATTTTGATAGTTTTATATTAAAAAAATTTAAGATATTTTTGTTTATGCAATTTTTTTTTTCAAAAAATGCATCTATTGAAAAAATAAAACAATGATAGATAATCAGCATTTTTAAATGTTTCAGATATAATTTTCTTTAATATGATTTTCATTTACTTAAATAGTGATGAAATTTTTTTTCTAAAATCCAAAAAAATAGCCTACAAAAGCTACACTATGAAGTCACTTTTTTAAGAGCTGTTTAAAAGGTTGCGTAAGTGAGTGCTAACAAAATTTTAGTACTCTTCCAAATTTGGTTGATGAACGGGGTTTTGTGAATCAATCATCATGTATCACGTCACCATTTTTAAAAATTTTTCTGCTATATCGAAATGATTGATAAGGAATTTGTAATTGGAACGTAACAAGAGTTAAAGGATACGGTTTCTTTTAAAGAAGGACATTAACAAAAAGAATGTTAAGCAGATTCAACAACTAGTTTGTTTAGAAGTAGAACATTTAAAAGTTTAGAATTCGGTAAAAATTAATTAACAATTTTTATTTTAACTCCATGGAATGACAGGAACAAAGTTGAATTTTCTAATTTAAGGAAAACAAAATTTCAACTTTCCTTAAAATGTACAATTAATATTTGATTTTGTTTTCTTTGTTTGAAAAAAAACATTTATATTCTACTTTTATAAATTTATAAAAGTGGCCCGGCCCTAACAATTAGGTATAAAAAAAAAAAAAAAATTTAATTAGGTATACTAGAAATTTAATTAAAAAAATTGAAAAATTTATTCTGTTAAAAACAAATCTGTCGAATTGCATTCAAAATTTAAAAAAAAAAAAACAAAATAAAAAAAAAAAATTTTTTATTTAAGGCTCAAAAAATCACTTAATGCATTAACAAACAGATTTTTTAATTAAATTTAAATTGGAAGATTTTTTAAGACGCGCACGGATTTTAATTTTATATTTTTTTTTCATATTTAAAATGAATTTTTTATTTTTATTTAAAAACAAAATTTTTTTTTTTTTTATTGTTCGTCAATCCTTACATATAAAATTAAAATAAGCTTTATATATATATATATATATATATTTTTTTTTAACATTTTTGGCCATTCATACATAAACAGAATTTTGAATTTTCTATATATGTTTTTTAGAAATAACAACCTGGTAATAAACGGAGTAGAAGATTTTAAAAAAAATATATATCATTTTAATTTTTTTTTTTTGTTTGTTTGTTATAAAACATCCTCAGAAAAATTTTAATCCTTGAGATTTTAAAATAATTTTGAAAAAAATAAATATGAAAATATATAATTCAAAAGTATTTAACAAAAAATCAGAATCACTGATATAATCCTCTTATAAGTTTGTTGTTACGTCTGTATACGATTAAAATCATGAAAAAAAAGGATTAAAAAACTAAAAATAAAAAAAAAAAACAATAAAAGATGTATACAAAGAAAAAAATAAAACATAAAAGTAGCAAAATAACTGTAAATATAATAAAAATAAAAAAAAAAAATTGAATATGATAATTTTATAAAACTTTTCGTCTCTTTCTCTCTATTTTAGATTAAGTCTTATTTAAAATTCTATATACTGACTATTTTATCTAAGACAATGTCTAAAATCTAAAAGTTTGAATATTATATGTATTTATGATTTCATAAAGAGTTAAAAACTCTGAAAATGACAGGAATGAGATTTAAAAATAAAAAAAAAACAGTCTGTCTAGAATTTATCAATTATATCTGATGATTTTCAGTCAAAAGTTATAAAAATGAAATTTTTTACAGAAATTTAAAAAGATTTTTATGAAGGAATTGTATTTTCTGCTTTTAGAAGAATGAATTTTGTAAGGAGATTCTTTAGTTAGATGTAGATTTTTAGAATTCTATCAAAAAAATTGATTTCAGGCCATACCAAGGATTCGTTAATAAAATCGAAATATAGTTTTAAATTGCCTTTCAAGGACTATGCGCAACATTTATCAAGCCAAACATAAAATACCGAATCAGCTCAAGGTCATGACAGATAAAACTAATTATTCGATATATTCGATTCAAATCATTTTAGATTTAGATTTTATTTTAATTTATGTTTTATTTAACAGATTAAGCTACAATTATTTTGTTTGCAAATAATTTTAAAGAATTTATTTTTAAAGATGCGTCATAGAAAAAGATAAAAATTAAATTTATATCCTTTATTTTATAAATCTGGTCCTTTTTTTTCTGTATGATTGTAGCGATTGTCCTGTCCTGTAAAATGTCAATGGCTCTTTTATGATTTATAACGAAAAAGAATGATTGTTAAATATCATATGGTATATTGGGTACCCTTATAAAAAAAAAAAACATTATATTATGTATATCCGTTTTTTTGCTTTTTTTATAAAATAATTTTACATTTGATCACGTTTTATGTGATTTAGTTGGTCAAAAATGCAAAAAGAAAAACGGACCATAAAAAAAAAAAAAAAAAAAAATAGATAGGATTTTGATACGTGATAGCTTTCTTCTATTTTTTATTCTATATAGTCTAAACAAATATGAAAAATTGTACATATGTTTGTATGTTTATGTATTTATTTATCTAAAGATATGTAAATGATTTTGTTCAAGTATATCTAATTTAAAGGACATTTTTGGAGTTTATTTGATAAAAATTTAAGAGTCATAAAGGATAAAAAAAATAGATAAAATTTAATGTGAATGTAAATTACGGATAGTAATACTAATAAAAAATGAGTAATTTTTAATGTCGTTTTTAAGTTTAATATAGTACCTATTATAGTTTTGAAAATAACAACAAAACATTTTCTAATTTAAATTTTCCTTTAATATAATAAAATTTTTAAGATCTTATACATTAGCATAAAAGATAGGTTAAAATAGTTAACTTTCAAGGGGTTATATATTATAAATACCGTTCTTAAAAATATACATAAATGTTTATTAAATTTTTAAGTATGAAAACTGACCAAAACAAATTTAGTAAAGCTTCATTTAAAATTTTCGATCAATTTAATTAATAGTCATTTAAGCCTATTATTTTTAATGACTATTCAGATTTGATTAACTTGAAAATTTATGTTTTTTAATTTAAAATTTTTGAAAGTTAATTATATGTACCTAAGAGAAAATACAAAAACTTTAAAAATGCATTTTAATATGATATTTCATATTACGATGCAATAAACAATTACCTGTGATATGACCATATAATATTTTTAATGATTGTTAAAAATTACAAAAATTATTAGTGAAATGTTCTGAAAATTGTTTGTGATTTCATCAAAATACATATGATATAAAAAACACAGGATATTATCAATTTTTAACGAAATTGTTACTGTTTAAAGGTCCATTAACAGCACTACGATATCTTGATGTTGATCTATTATGTACCACCTGTTAATAAATGTTGTAGATTTTGCCTTCATTTGTAATACAGTTCTGACAGTTCTACTGTCTATAAGAAACTAAAGTTCTGGGATAAACTTCCGCTAAGGGGTGAACATAGATTTAAATTACATCATTACATAACAGTACTTTAAATTTCCAAGTTTCCGAATATATATGCCATTAGTACCGATGCCACCATCTAGTGGCCGAAAAATGCAAATTTTCTTACCATTTTGCACTATTCTATTTAAACCGTTATATTTTTCTCATAAGACAAAAAACTCGAACCATTTTCTACAATATTGTTAGAGTATACTGTCGTTAATATACATCTTGATTTTTATTTCATCTTAATCGGTACTACCATATTTCTGAGATATTGCAGTTAATAGCGGGAATTAAAAACAAAAAAACCACTTTTAAATATTTCTTCGGCAGTCTCAAAAGAATATTTTTTAGTTTTCAATTTTTTTTTTATGAATTCATAACAAATTAAAAATTGAAATTAAAGATATAAAATATGTATTGTATATTAATATAAGATTTACGTGGATGTAATATTATTAAGGCAACCATATAAGTTTACATTAAAATTTTATAAAATATTATTGCATTACTTGAAATTAGTCAAAATATCATTTGAAACTCCTACGGTTATTAAAAAATTTATGTTTTTATTGCTTGAAAAATAAATCCATATTTTCTTTTTTTTCGATTTGAATTCGAATCATATATTATATAACCTTCAAACATAAGGTTCAAGGAAATTGGTATAATACATATATATATATATATCAAGTCCAAAAAAGTTTAAGGTAATACAATCTACACCTACATGCATTATGTCTTAGACTTTAAGTTGAATAAAAAAAAATGGAATCTGTAAATAAAAATTTTGTCATCCAGATGGGTTTAAAATATCGTTTTGCAAAAATGTAGTAGGCTAAAGTTAGGTAAGTAGGCAGTAGATATTTCCTGTTGAAAAAAAAAAAAACAAAAAAAAGGTTTAAAAATGAAATAATAATAACATTTTTTCACATAAAAATTTTTTTCCCTTCCTCTTTTAACATTTGAACTTTAGTTTGATTTGAAGACTTTCATTTCACAATTTAGATCATTAGTACATATTTCGTGCATGCGGTTATATAAAATACTGAATGTTACAAAATAACAATATAATACACTTAAATAAATTAAGAAGAAGAGAGTCGAACAAGAAACTAATGGATTTCTTAAAATTATATATTACCATTAAGTTGTAGGTGAAAAATAACTTTATAAATTTAAAATGGCCTTAATTTTGATTAATTTTTATTTAATTGTGGAAATTTTAATTTGAAATTTTTCAAAAAGAAACTAAAACTAAATTACAAAAATTATTTTATCGCAAATGCACAAAAACTAAGTCACAAAATAACAATATTTTGAATTAGTAAACATTTTTTTGGAAAATTTGCTTATAAGTCCATTCCTTCATCTGTTTATGAAATTCTTTACCATTTAATATGAAGCAGTGAAATTTTAAGCCAATCCATGTTCATTAAAAAATTAATTTAGTGAAAGACGTTTTTTATGTAGGACCACTCATTACAGAAGTGCAGCGCCTTTCAAAATAGGAAATAGGCCTATTTTCAAATATTTAAAGTTGGGCTTAATATTTTTGCAATCTAAAGACGTCAAATGACATGAAATTATATTTTTTTTAAACTAAACACTAACCACAGATTCCTTTATATTAAGATAGGTTTTTAAGGTTTAACTAAATGGGAGAGGAAAAACAGGAAGGAAATAGGTTAATAAAGTTGAGTCGAAGGGTAAATGATAAATGAACCTAAAAATGTTCTTTTTGAATTGTAGAATCTTTGCAAACTGTAGAATGCAACATCATTGTCAGAGGGGAACACACGGTGTGTAAATATCTTCCACATCCTAGCAGTTCACACAACGAAAGAGTTTTCATAATCAGTTTTAAAGCATTTTTTCACTGTGTAGAAATAAGCACTTTGTTGCTTCTCTAGTGGTTCGTAGGGTTAGTTTCACGGGAGGCATATTTGACTTTAGTTCAATAAAGCAAGTGTAATGACAATTTACAAAAGGTTTTATAATTTAAAATAAAAATTATATAATTTTTTGGAATTAAGTATTTTAATTGACCGTTGTATGTAACTAGAATTTTAGGCAATTCTGGTTTCTTTGTATCTTCAGATGGTGTTAACTGTTAACTCTAGAACGTGTCGCCAGAGCGTGTTAACTGTTAACTGTTTTTATATACTGGTATTTATAAGAATCTGCTTAAAATTGAAAAACTGTATCTTAATTTTACACTATAATTATTTAGAAAAAAAACTGCTTTTATAGTCTTTTTGAAAATGTACGCCTTTAGAAAACTTTTAATATCACATACTGCCCTGTTTTTCTTACAATTCATTTATTCAATTCTAAATAAATTTTTAACAGTGTATTGTCGATATCAAATTTATAATCACAATTATATTTCCATCTTTTTTAAACACCGATCAAGATTTTATTCAGAAATCAATCTATCTATTATTTGACTACCTTTAAGGTGAATAATTTTTCAAAAAATTATATAAAAAACTGAGGAGCAATTTTAATATATCCGATCCTTATCGTATGGGTATAAAGAGAAAATTGAATTTTTTTTTTTTTAGCATAAGATTGCTTTCAGGATTCAATGCTTTATGCTTTAATCTTAGATTATTTATTGTCGATAGATATTACTGTTATATGAGCAAAAAAAAAAATACAAGTATGTATAACAAAAAAAAAAAGGAAAAAATCTGCGAAAATAGCAACGGGTATTGTCATCTGTTCAGTTTAATTTTTTTAATATAAAAAAATTAGAAATATTTATGAATAAACGGATTATGCAAAAGATATACAGAATATATACACATAGAAAATGACGGATACCTTAAATTTTGAATTACTCTTGTATTGAAATTTTTATTATTTTCTTAGATTGGTACAAAAATGGTATAATACCTATACACTTGTAGAGCAAAATAAAGCCAAAAGTTTAAAAATAGTTTGATATAAAATGTATACCCTAAGTGTCAAAAATAAAATAGTTTGATTTTAATGAAATCTTTAATAAAACATTTTTATATATGTATAGTGATTAAATAAAAAAACTAAAACACGATTGTACTAAGACAAAAAACTAAGACACGAATGTAAATAATGTTGTATAATGATTATAACATAACACCAACTCATTTTATATTGGTTTCCCCACATTTAAAGGTGCACTACGGACCTGGACGTGATTGATGAAGGGATAATATATAAACAGTTCAAAATATTATGTTACTGAGTTAGTGCCTAAATCCACAAACAAAAATCCGTAAATAAATCTAAAAACGAAAATCCATAAAAAACAACAAACCACAAGCTAGAATCCACAAATTTAAAATGCCCAAAACCCTAATTTTGTACCAACCAACTCTAAAGCCTTTCCTAATTATTATTTTTCCATATATATTTCAATAACAAAGTATTTAAAATATCTATGGATTTTTTTTTTTTGGTAAAAATCATTATGGATTTTTTTTTTTGTGGATTTTTTCCCCTACCCCTATATAACGTTTTTAATTATTTTTAGAAAATTTAATTTGTTAACTTTTAATTCGAAAGAAATTAGAGGAATACCGTTATATTAGATTTTTTTGACATTATTGAAAATTTAATTTTAGCAATTTTAGTAATATTATCTTTTAGGAGAGAAAAATCAAATGTAGGCTACTAGCAACAAATTAAACTATAAAAAAAATAAAAAAATAATGATATAATTCAAAGGATTTTTTAAATAATTTGGTAGGTATATGTGATTTGCTAGATATAATATTTGGTCTACCAACTAGGATAGAGATACTAGGATACCAACTAGGATAGCAAAGTTTTAATTGAATAAATTTTGAAGATACAGAAGAGTGAACCAATTTTTAAAACCAAGAAAAGCTATATTATCACATAACCGTAAATTTTAAATACCATATTGCAAGTTAAAAATTATGTAATTATACCCGTACGATAGGATCGGGTATAATAAAATTACTCCTCCGTTTGTAACACCTCGAAATAAGCGAGCTAGATATACCTTCAAAGGTATGGATCGGATCAGAAAAAAATTCTAAGACTTTTGAGCCATGTCCGTCCGTCCGTCCGTCAGCACGCTAACTCAAAAACTAAGAAAGCTAGAATCTTGAAATTTACACAAAATATTTTGGGAGTAATTTGTAGGTTCCCTATTTTTTTTGGTTGAGTTTGGACCAAGCCTTAGGGTAGCTCTCGAACACCTAACTTTTAGATCCCCACATTTTTTTTGCAATAGAGCTATGAAATTTTAACTAATTTTAATAACTTTTTTTTGTAGCCCCACCCGTTACGGAGCTACAGCTTCCCAAAGGTTCAAAGAAGCTCTATATTTAAATTGTTATAGCACAAGTTGTATAAGGTATATCTTCATTTTGAAAACGTCAAACGATTACTACTTTCATTAGCTTTAAAAATATATATACAATAAATATATATTTTTGGCATACGGTGTCTTAATTTACCGTTATGCGAAACTCAAATTTGGCAAAATTCTTTAACCCTTCCATCTTCTAAACGGTTAAAGTTGGAAACTTGAAATTTTGACAGAAGTTAGATCTTTGAAAATAAGTATGAGTCATTTCAGAAATTTTTTTTGTATCACCCCCCGTTTAGGAGCTGTAAGGGGTCAAAAACTGAAAATTTCCTATTTTTAAACACCTGTAACTTGAACACCTGTTAAAATTTTTTTGAAGTAATACACAAAAATTAAAGCTCCAACATTATACTTTTATTTTTGTTAACAACTTTTTTTAATAATATAGGGTTACTTTATAATTGACGAAAGTGTTACTTGATTTTTTCAAATTTTCTAACAAATTTCTTTAACGAATTTTTTCCATTTTGTTTTACTCGATAATTTGAAATTGTTGAGGATATAATGCGTAGTACAAAAAAATGTAAATAAATAAACAACATAACGGTTGCTTGAAGAATTTTTATTTATATGATATTGATATATATACATACTTATATAATATCATGTTTATTTACATATCGTATATGTCACTAGTGCATGAATGATAAGAGTATAGATGTATATTATATAGCGCCGTATTTACATACATATATGTATTTTATTGTACTTATAAGAAATTATTCTGTCAATGGAATATTTAAATATAATATAATATAATATTTAAAATTATATTTACTGTTTTGTACTTAGTAAATTTAATATACATTTACCGCTTATTACCGCTTACCGCTTATATTAAATGGTACTATAGAATATTTGAAAAAGTTTTGGATTGATAATCGTTATGTGGAAGGTTAGAATCTGCTTTTGAAGAATGTACATATAAACATGTAGTTTGAATATATGTACAACCCATAGTTCTAGAAATTATAAAATTCACCCAAATTATTTTAAAATACTAAAATATTAAAAAAATAATATTGTAAGCAGAGTGACAGGCTGTGAACATACTAACGGTTCGTACGGGTATCTAAGAGTTGACAAAGTCAACCGTATTCTTCCTCGTTTTTATATTAATTTAATGAAGCTTAAAAAATTTTGTGTTGTTTGGCATGATTGAAAAAATATTAAGTATAACTTGAGGCATCAAATTTTTATAAAATAGAGTTTTTTGAGGTCCTATAGCTCGGTAATGTGTGAGGCTATATAAAAAAATCTTCTATCGGATTAGTATTTTTATGAGACCTATTCATGGTTAAGTTTTCATTGTTCTGTCTATCTTACTTTGTTCTGTCAATCTTATTCTGTCTGTCTAACTTTGAAAACAGACAGATAAATGGGCTGAAATTAATAAGCACATTTTTCCAAACATATTTTTTAAAAATGTTCTAAAAAAATACAAAAAATTAAAACAAGTTTCAAATCGTTATTTTTTTTTTTATTTTACAAAACAAAATTTATTGAACAAAAATTTTAAAATAAAACCAAAAGAATTGTATATAAAAATACAGGTAAGTGAGGAAAGGTAAGATAATATTTGTTAAACATTTCCATTTTTATTGATTTCGATCAAACAAACACACACAAAAAAAAAATAAAAAAACACAATAAAAACATGAGGAATATTAGCAGCTCTGGTGTAAATGTATTTATTCTGACATTGATATATGTTTAGAGAGAAGATGAATTGATGTTATTGAATTGTATACCGACATGTATTTATTTTTATATGTATTACAAAAAGAGTTAAAAGTAAAGGTTTGTTTGATGTTTGAACATATGCATTACAATATTTTGTGTTTGTTTAGTTTGAAAGGATATGTTGGTAATAAGTATTGATATAGATTCTATATATATATGTATACGTTTAGGTGTATAAATTTATTATTGTCGTATATTTTTAATTTTTCGTATCTGTTTTCTATTCTGTTATTATTTGCTGTTGTTTTATTCATCTTAACTCTTGAACTCTGTAAAAATTCCTTATGATTGTTAGAAATCTGATTGGTTGTTATAATTATTTCCACCAATTTTTATTTTTTACTTATTAAAATTTTAATCAATTTTTAGTTTTTTGTTTTGTTATTTATTTTAGAAAATTATTTAAAGCAGCTATTAACACTTAATATGTTATTTTCTATTGATTATAATTAGTCAAAATCAGATTTTGAATGATTTTATGTTTTGCTGAATATTAGAGATATAATTTTTATTTGATCAAAAAATTTCTCAAGCGGAATTCCGTAATTCTAATCTATTAATAACCAATCTATATATAGTCTCTGTGCTAAAATCTATAGTCTATGTACTTCTAAAGTTTGTCCTACATATCATTTAGTGATGAATTTACTCTAATCACTTGTTAAATTATTTAAATATCGAATTGGTGCCGGATGTAAACTTCTGCTGCCGCATATTTAGATCAATAAAAAAAATAACATCGATTTATCTTATAATATACTCGTATAATTAATTTAATATAATTAAATGAAAAATAAGTATATATATGTCAATTATAATTAATATCATATTGTAATATACAGGGTGTGCCAACTTGAACCGATTGATTTGAAATGCTTATAATTTTTTTACTTTAAAGTTTTTTATTTTATTTTTTTTTGCAGATAATAAAGAATTTTATAAAATTTTATAATGTCATCACACTCACAGCAAGAACATGTAAAAATTGTTGAGTTTTATTATGTTTCCGAACCATCAATTTATGTACTATTTGGTGTGAAATAATCTCTGATAGAGTTATCGGTTCATATTTTTTCGAAAATCAAACTGAGCATCCAGAAACCGTCTCTACAGACCATCGGACCATGTTGGAAAATTATTTACGCCCGGTAGTTGTCAATAATCCTGACATATGGTTCAATATGGAGAACACGGCGATTATACGAGAACTTTTCGATGACCAAATAATTTCATAAAATACTGATTTCGCGTGGCCACCTCGTTCTTCAGATTTGACGGCCCCTGATTGTTTTTTATGGGGTTTCTTGAAGGAACGGGTCGTCAACAAACCACAAAATGTAATGTAATTTTTCACACTTAGCTTAAATAAAATTTAATAATTTATACTTTCATTTAAAAAAAAAAAACAAAATAAAAAACTTCAACAGTAAAAAAATTATAAGCAATTTAAATCAGTCAGTCCTGGTTGGCCCGTACAAGCTGTATAATAAAAAAGAAATAATAATAAAACATAATTCTTGTATAAGATAATAGATGGCTTAGAAATAAAAATAATTATGTATGTTTCACAATCTTGTACATTAGCTACAGTCGAATAATCAACGGTTTAGTGAAACTAATGATTCCAGAAACTGCAGATATCTGTCAGAAACTGTCAAATATGAATAGAAAATTATTTAATGGACGTTCTATGCTCTTTATAATGCTGCCAATACACGGCATGTATTGTGTATGGGCAAGCTGTAAAACCATTTTGATGGTTGGAAAGTTGGTTGGATGAATATCAAAAAATTTTGGTTTTGTGGGCGGAGTCTTTTGTTTGTGGTTGAGTGGTATCGTGTATGGGCAGGTTGTACAATTTAATTGTCATTTTAACATTGAGATTTTTTGATTTAGAGAAAATAATAAAAATATAAAGTACATAATTACAATGGTTGGATGATAGGTTGGATAAGTTTGTAGTATGGTCCGCAAATAAGTCTGCGTACCAAGTTGTACAACCGGATCCGACGTATATGGGTAGCATAAGAGTGAAGAAAAGTAGAAAAAAATTTATTTCACGGAAAGAATGTAGAAATATTCAATTTGAAGTATTATAAGTTTGTTTTTTTTTCTTTTTTATTTAAAAATTCATTTAAATAAATTATAAAAATTAGATTATTAATTTAAATGTAAATGCACAATGTACATGTACATGTACATGTTTTTGTTTTTTTTTTTATTTTTTAGAGATATTAATTTAATGTAATTTATTTTCAGTAATATTTTCTGGTTTTATATACAATTTGTTAGGAGTAATTTTGTTAATAATCCTTGTATCCAACAGGTCACATAATTTATTATGTATTAGTAATTGTCAAATTTAATTTAATTCAATTTTAATTTATTTCTATTTTCAATTCATTTTAACCTAATTTCAAACATATATTTAGTAGACTAAGTCCTATAGTTTAATTTAAGTCAATTCATATTTTTTAATTAATTATAATTTTTATTTAAATTGAAATTTCAAATTAATATTAAAATTATTTATGTTTCCGATGTAATATACTCGTATTACTTTATTTTCTTTTTAAAGAAGCACTAATCATTTTAAATTCATTACGAAATTCATTATAAAGTGTGTTTTGCATAAAGGAGGGCAGGTAAATGAGGTAGAAAATAGCAAAAAATTGGAGAGAGAGAGAGAGGGTCTATTCTTCACCATTTTGCAGATACATAATATGTGGTTTTGGTAATTTTACATATTTTTGAAATTTTTGGTGATTTTTGGTGATTCCCGTTAGTAATTATTTTTTTCAAAGCTTAAATATTAATCGGTATATAACAAACTAGTTGGAAATCTTCTAAAAGAAGAAGTGAATTACTTTAATTTCTTTTTGATGTAGTATAACTAATCTATTTAATACGTTTTTATGGGTCTTTACACCATAATGTAGAATTTCGTTACATTAAATGAGATAAAATATATAAGACGAATATATTGTATCTAACTACCTACGCAGTGCATTGCTGTAGAGAAAATATCGAAGCCATCCTAAAATAAAGATGTCTTGGTCTTCATAAAATCATATACCACTTCTGTCTCTATAAATAAACATCGGAAATTGTAAAACATTTAGAGGCGCTATGAACCAACCCTCAAGTCATTAATCGCAAAAAAAAAATATTAACTAACTCCCATTATTTTTTGCTAAAATTTAACTTGGGGATTGATTAATTTTTTTAGGGGTTTAGTTTATTTTTATGTTTAGCTCCAAAAATATTTTTTTGTTTTTGGGGGTTAGTTCATTTTTATTTTGGGAATTGGTTAATTTTTTTTTTGGAGTTAAGTGCATTTTCTTCAATTAAGATAGTTAATAAAACGTTGCAAAAGTGCTTTCTAAAGTAAAAAAAAAATAATTAAAAAGATATTCTTAGTTGGAAACAAAATCAAACTTTCAGTAATTTATTTGGTAGGGCGCTTAGGTTTGGTATTTTAAATTCTTTGTTGTTAAAATATTTATGTAAAAACATAATTCAGAGGGATTTTAAAGTTGGATTTAAAATCAGGATATTTTTTTTCCCAGAATATTTCTATATGTATATGCGATAATTTTTTTGGTGGGTATTTAATTTTTATTTGGGGGTCAATCCATTTTTATTTTTGGCTGCTATTGACTTAAGAAGTGGGTAAGTTAATAGCCACACTTTTAGATATAAAAAAAAATTGTGCATTTTATAAACATTATTAAACTATTGGTTTATATATACTTTAAAAAGTTTATTTGATATTAAATATAAATCTTAATAAAAGTCTCTGTAATGTTAAAAAATCAAAACATTTTCATATTTTCCAAAAATAAAATTTTAAATTTAATAAAAAAAAAAAATATACGAATTATTTTATAATTTTATTTCAAATATGCTTATTATCGTCTGTTTATCGATTTGTAATACCTATTTAAGACTTTAGATTTATATTATTATATATATATCAGATTTTTTGTTTCTTTGTCATAATTTTCCAAATTTTTTAACTGTTTATTTGAAAAAAATTTCTTTCAATTACTTTGAAATTTTCATAATTTTCAAATTCTTTTTTTTTTTTTTTTTATTGTTCCAGATATTTTTCCGATTCAATCGTAAACATTTTGTTTTAACAGTTATATACATTTACTTACAGATTTTCCGATTTGATTGATTTATTGACATCTCGTGGTGAAAAATCTGTATGTATGTTATGTATGTATGTAGTTAGCGGAACTAAAAATAATACATGGAAATAGAAGTATATGTATTTTAAAATGATTTTATTTTTTTTTTGATACAGTTAAAGGTGGTGTACATAGAAATCATTATTGTTTGATATTTTAATATTAACGGTGAAACGGTGGATTTTTTCTTTACACAAATAAATAAATGACATAATTTAATTTATTTTGCTTTTGGTATATTTGATACTGTATTTGTGTATAAGTGTGTATATACATTTATATATGTTTCATAAATACCAAATTGGTGTGAGATAAAAGAGAATACAAAATTATTCAATCTAAAATAAAATCTTTGAATTATTTATAAGAAAATTTCACATTTTGAACTTGTTGTTCAGTTTTGGCAAAATAATTTACATATATTATAGAAATTGATATAAATATTTTGTTTTATTTTACTTGGTAAATTGTATTTGGTTTATATCGGATTTTAAAGATTTTCACAAATAAAAGTAGATAAATAAGTATATAATATTTAGGTATATAAAAATAAAATGTCTTTATCAAATTAAGAAATTTTCGGATAATTCTTATAAAATTATCAGATAATTTGTTATAATCATTTCAGTTAAGTTGTTTTTATAGATTTGTTTTTTTATTTTATAATTAAAAAAAAAAAAAAATTATTAGAGTTATTTAATTGGAATACTAAACAGATTATAGTACAGGATAGGTTTTTGGCAATTAAATTAGTCTTAACTCTTACAAAAAAAAAAAACAAAAACAAATACAAAAAAAAAAAAGAAAACAGTTTATTAAGTTATGAAATTATCACATAGAATAAATTGTTGTTTATCACTAACAATATTAAAAAAAAAAAAAGGACGATATTATAACAAAACAATACCAAGAAATAAACAAACAAAAAAGGATTTATAAATGTTCTAATAAATGTTTTCATATCATATCCATTATATCAGAATTGCAATGGAAAAATTTCATCATAACAAAAGAAAAAATATGTATATATATATATATACTTCGAAAGTGTTTTTATCCCTTATTATCCTTTTTTTTCTCTTTCTCTTTTTTATTTTTATTTATTTTTTATTTTTTTTTATTGTAAGAGAAATAAAAAATAACAATTGAGATATGGTTTTAATATCCCTTATTATCCTATAGAATATAATATACATATATAGTAAGTACAGAATCAAGTTTTAAATTATATCCAAAATAAAATAACAAAATATTTACAATAAACTAGTTGTCACGTTGATCTCCAATGTATTATTTTGATGTATGTACATATATACATGTATTTTACCTACGTATTATGAGTATATATTATATAATTTCTTTAGGTATTTTTATTTTCCCTAAAATTATAATGACAATATTAAAAGAATGAATACAAAGATCATAAAAAAAACATATATATATATATACATATATACGAAATAATTTATTTTGATATCTTAAAGCTTACAAAGTAACCAAAACAACTAAAATAAAATTCCTTATCATCACCCTTACAAAAAAAAACACAACACAGCCAAAAAAAAAAAAACAAAAAATAAAATTCAAACAAACTGAGTAATGAATTGAATACAGGGACAACCACAGAAAATAAACAAAAAATAACAACAAAAAAAAGTTCCCAAATGTATTTTAAAAATTATAATACATGCAATTATAATTTTTCTCATATCCTGTCGCAATTTATTTAACTAACAGAAACAATGAAAGCTTTACCATAAGAAAAAAAAATAAAAAACCATTAGAAAATATGGGAACACAATTTCTATGTAATCAGTGTATATTCTTTTGTTTCTTATACTTAAAAAAAAAAAAAAAATTATTTTTTATTTAGATTGCAATTACAAGTACCTTTACACAAATATATAACAAAAGGATCTTGATATATTAACCATAGTTAATATGTTTAAAATCTAAAAAGCCTTAATTTAATATTATGAAATTTAGTTAAGAAATTTTGTTGTTTTTTTCAGAAAATTTCCATTGTAAAATATTTGAGTTAATTTATGGAATCTATGTTTTTTTTTTTAGAATACCATTTTAAATAACTTTCATTGAAACTTTTTACTTTAATGATAAAAAATTAAAAGCAATTATGAAGATTTTTTAAATTTAATTTTACCGGCTTTATTTAAAAACTAAAGCCAATAAAAAAAAGTTCGTTCAGATTTGACATTCACCCAGAAACAAAATTCATGTTCAATTTAACTATTATATATTTTTATACCCCTGTCAATTTTAGTAAAGTTCCGAATAGAATATTAGATTGTCATATAAATACTTAAGAAAATTAAACATCTTTCAATTAAATTCGGTGCAAACATATTGTAAAATACTGATCCTATGTAAAATACTAGTTAACAAAAGTTTACATTTTTTATTAGAAAGCAAAGTTTTGTTGCATACATGTATACTCAAATTAATATGAACATAAGATATTAAACTGAATGCGACTGTTCATAAATGGAAATATGAATTTGAAATAGATATCAGTCAAAACATTTGGGTACTATGATCTATTGTCTATTGTCTAACACAATTCCATACTATATGATCTATTGTCAATGCACCGTGGTATTTTCGTAATAAAAAAATAACCTGATTAGAAGTTTATTTTTTCAGAAGAGAATTTAGTTTAATAAGGTTTTAAATACTCTGAACAGAACTGTTAGGTCTTACAAATACATAGGTTACTTCAGAAATAAAAACAGAAAACAAACAGTTGCAGTAATCAGAAAACAACAGAAAATTTTCCAGATTTTTATTTTTTTTTTTGGAGAATTTTTCATAGGAACCTAAAATAAAATGCTCCAGAAAAATTTTCTTTATGTTTTTATAAATTTAATATATTTCTTTTTATTTTTTTGTTTTTTTTTTTTTTAAATTCTGTTCATGTTACATAAAATTATCCTTAGTCCTTACATATTTATGTATTTATCTTTTTTTTCCAGGACAATCTTATTTTTTTGTTTTGTTTTAGAAATTTTCTCATCTGCAATAAACTTATTTCGTTGTTTTGTTTTTATCATTTTTTTTCTTTTTTTTTTTTGAATTAAAAAAATTTTGATGTATATACATATATATATATATATATATTTGTTGTTATAGTAAATAAGGATATAATAATATAAAGATATGTTAACTTTTATACATATATGTAAGTATATTGTACCACATATTATCCTTTTTAATTTTGTTCGTTACCTACATATACCTATACATTTTTACTATATATTTATATAATGATGGTGATATTATTTTGATACCCTCTTTTATTGTATATACGTACATGTATATACAATGGGGTATTACATTCATGACAATCATACGAAATTTATGTCTTTGTTAAGCGTCAGATAACTGTAAAAACGCGCTATCACAAGAACAATATACTAATACACGTAATATTTTTTTTTTTTTTTTTTCATGAACAATGTTGTGTACACAAATATATCTTATCTTTTTTTTTTATTATATAACGAGAAAAAACAAAAAATTACCAGTTTCTAAAAAAAAAACAATAACAAAAGAACAGTAACAACAGAACTAAATTTTCATATAATATGTAAGTTCCTATACTAAAAAATATCACTCGTTATTTTGCTAAATTTAGTGTATATAATATATATATGTATACCTATATATATATATATATATATGTATACGTACGTACATTATATTGTATGCATGTAAACATTTTTTAAGGACAATTTCACTAAAAATTACTTTAAATTTTTTTTTTTCTTTAGTCATATAGTACCCTCTCTGTTTTTTAAAAATTCTACGTTATAGATAGGTGCTATTTTACCGAAACGTAGTTATAAGAAAGTCTTTCTAATCCCTATTAAAATACTAATGCTACCCAACTACCCTAAAACAACTTTCCCAAAAAAAAAAAAAAAAAAATGAAAAAACAAAAACAAATTTCCATTCAATCCGTTTTGTTTTGTGTTCTCTTGTAATAACTTACGCAATATCGGACGTGTTTCGAAATTTAAAAAAAAAAAACAAAAAATCGCAAAAAAAAAAAAACAAAACATTGTAAATTTATAACGGTATCTAAGCTTTATATAAAAAATAAAAAGAAAAGAAAAACGAAAAAAAAAAAAAAAATGTTAACAAAAACAACAATAGGCGAATTGGTTTTAGGCGAACAACAAATTTTATCTTAAGAATAATACATAATATTAAGAGTTTTCTAAGATATGGTAAATTTGTTTAGTGTACTTTTTTTTCTTTTTTTTTTTCGTGTATAATGAAATTCTATTTTACTTAGATTTTTTTTGTTTTTTTTTTTGGAATGTTGATAACCATTCACCAAATTTCATATATGTTATGATAAGGATTTTTGTGTCGTTTTATTTTTATGATTAGAAAATAACTGTTTATTCAAATAAGAAAAATAGAAAAAATAGAATAGAAAAAAAAAGTAACAAAAACAAAATAAATAACTATACATATTTATCTCTTTTTCTATTTTCTTATTATTAAAATTCATTTCATACAGTTTATTTTTGTTTTTTTTTTTGTATATGTATATGTATATGTTTATATGCATGTTGGACTTATTTTTTTTTTTTTTTATTTGTATTTGTAACATTAATGTTAAATTGTGAAATTGTTGTTATAATTTTAATAATATAGTGATAGAAATATATATATATATATTTCTAAAATTAACATCTTTCAGACATAATAATATTATAATCTTATATTATACCTATGTTTTGTATGTTTGTATATATTTTTATCAAAAAAAAGAAAAAATGTTTGTTTTTTTACACATTATTTTTTTTTTTAATTTTATTTGTATTTATTATTCAAATATATAATTCACTTATGTTTCATACACGACACATTCTTGTACGTGCAACTAATACAATTGTGTATAAAATGAAAATTTCCTAACATACATTACAGTACAGTACAGTACAGTACACGGTATGCACAAGTTTCATTTTAATTTTAATTAAATATGAAAAATAACGTTTGTTTTACAATTTTTATCATGTGAGACATAACAAAAAAAAACAAAAAATTTGAACACTTGAATTGAACAGTATTGAACGTATTACAACAAGCTTTCACAATAATGACTGAGTCTCTAAAAAAAATTGTGTTCATTTCTAGAATAACAACTTAAAACAAATATTTGAATTTGCAAACATTTTTAAAAAATTATTAATTTTGCTCTCTCCCTTCGTTTGTATTTCTGTCCGTCTATTTATAATATTTCTATACAGTTTAAAATGAAACAATGTTAGTTTTCTCTATTCAAATGGTTCTACCATTCAAGATCTACTAGACTAAAAATGGAAAATGACCAGGGAATTTATTAAATTTTATGAGTTAAGTAGTGGAACAGTATTACAATGTAAATGTAGTTTTGCAATTCAAAATTTTATTTTACCGTTAAGTGATACTAAAAAAAAAAAAAAACTTTCGATTTTAAAAGAATCATTAAGTTAAACTAAGTTACAAAAAAAAACAAATTTCGATTTTGAAAAGAATCATTTCCGGTTTATGGAGAACTTATTCTGAAGTTTATAAGCAAAAAAAAAATTTATAGTATAGTACCTATAGTATCTTTTCAAGTTAATTTAATAATCGCACCTTCAGTAAAATACTGCAATATTTCGAAATTTCTCGTTTTGAGTTAATTGAGTCTAAAGTTTGAGCTTTTTTATTTTGTGGAAATCCCGTGTTTTGTACTAAACAGAAACATTTCTTGTTGAGTTCGTATTACACTTAGCGTAGAAAGTAAAGGAAATAACACAAAATATTGCTATATTGCACTCAAAATTTTGTAATTTTTGAAAGTTAATTTAAATGCAATAGTGATTTTTGACATATTTTGAAACATTTTTATTTGGTTGTCGAAAATTTCGTGTTATTGATTTGAGGCTTTAAATCATAAAGAAGAAATCAATAAAGACAAAACTGTAACATTTTTCTATGTTACATTATTTTGAAATATTAACTACAGTAAAAGGGTATATACTTTAATATATTTCACTTTTTCACAAAGAAAAATATTGAAGTTTACGGCATATTCCTAAATAATGTGGTATTACTCGAAAAAGACAAAAAAAGTAAAAATTGAGTGATAGCCTACACAAACTATTAAATAAAAATACTAGTTTTTTAGATATTGCAATTCGGATTAGAACAAAATAAAGAGAATTAATTTGCGCTTTCAATGGCATGCTTAAATCAAAAATGCACTATTTTACTTGTTGTTCTATTTCACTAAGAGTGCGGTATATCTACAAAAATTTAGCACATACTTACATATACACACATATTCATTAATTCAACCAACAGATATTTTTGTAAAAGGGTGTTTTCGGATTCAGAGAATTCTAAACTTTGAAGATTACAAAAAAATTTTTTTTTTGACTATACAATATTATAATAGTTTATCTTATTTCAAATAATAAAAACTGAATATTAAAGCGTTTTGTGAGGCATTTACTAAAATGAGCCAGAATTCTCATATTATAATCTTATGACAGTTTTTGATTCGATTTTATTTTCAATTTGATATGGTAGTCAGCTTCGGTTTCGTGAATTTGTTTTACAAGATCCAGTCGCGGTTTTACAATACGTAGTGACTTGTGTCGTTTAAGACGTCCTGTATATTCATCATTTAACAAATGTATTGTTAATTGATGTAGGCTGATCCTGTTATATATATCAGTATGTGGGTACTGCCTCCTTAATTCACAGTTCGTATGTTTAGGTCAATTCTTATTATGGAAGTTTTTACTTACCATGCAGTGTTGATTTGTAATACTTTTCAATATCATAAATCATAATAAGTATTATAATCAATTCAATATTAAAAATTTTTCAAATATGTACAACCACGCATCACAAATATTACCAGGCATCGTTCCATGTAGTTAAAATTTTTTTTTTCCTAAGGGAGGTGGGAATCTTCCAAAGACACCAAGAATTACCCCTTGCTAGTGTCAGATTCTTACTGACTAAACTCACATTCCCCTTTTAGCCAATATAGTGGGATGAAACCCTTACCTGCGAACGCAGTATATTGGCTAGAGAGTAGGTCATTACAGCATCAAAATTGTGAAATCGAATTTCATTTGCGATTCTCCACTTTTCTTGTAGTATGTACATATAATATAAAAGTATAATGAGAATATGTATATGTACATATAGTATAAGAGTATAGTATGTACATATAGTATAAGAGAAAATAAAAGTACTATTAAAAATTGTACCTAATTCTTATTCCCCCTTAGTTTTTTGATTTGTTACTATACGTAAATGTACATATTATCTATTTATTATTTAATTTATTTAATTTTAATTTCAAATAAAAAAATGTTTGTTAGACATAGGTATACTGAAACATCACTAACAACAACAAACGTTGTTTAATTTTTTTATCTAAAAAAGAAAACTAAACATGAAAATCGTAGAAGTTTTTATTGTGTAATTGATATTATTGTTGATGTGGTTGCATTTATTACTGAATCGCTCTGTATAATATGCATCAAAATAAATTATCTACATATAATCAATGGATATATAAAATTTATTTTTAGGGGTAATCCACACGAACACAGTAAAATGTATTCTTATGCTATGTGATTTTGTATAACAAGAATAAAAATGAGATTTTTGCTCAAATGAAAATTAGAATATAATTTAATTTTTTTTGTAGCAAAAATATTTATTATCAATTTATTATCAAAAATGGTGATATAATAAAAGCAAATAAACTAAATACTAAAAACATTATCGTAATGGTTGTAATTTTATTCATGAATTTCAAAATTTTGTTTACAATAATTATTATATATGTATATGTATGTAACTAAAATGTAAAAAATAAAAAAAATAACGCAAACATATTTTGTCTGTTATATACAATGTATCTTACATACCCTTACACGATCATACATATATGTATATGTGTTCAATTCATGATTAAGCGAGCGAATATAATTTACTGGATGTTATATATTATTTTATATTACATATATATATACAAATATATATATATTTTATATTACTCAATATACAAAAAAAAAACTATAGGTACTCAAAAAAAAAAAAAAAACAAATTCATAATTTTTATATTATATAAAGTTTAATTCTTTTTCTAAGTATAAAATAATACCTTCTATCCTTTTTATACAAACTTTTCAACATTCTCAAGAGCCACTATTTTTAGTATATAAAATTAATACTATTTGTATTAATAATATTTTATATACCTATAGATATTTAAAGAGGAAAAAAAAAAAATCAAAATTCAAAAACTATATCTAGTAATAATTGAGTAAATTTTATTTACAATTATTTCTTTAGTCCTTAATTAAATATTTTATCATAATTTTTCAAATTTTTCTCAATGAAAAAATTGAAATACTTTAGAAAAGTATTTTGCAAAAAGAATAAAAAAGTAGGACAATTATTTTTAAAAGAAATTTTTTGAATTTCATTCTATATAATATGTACATAAGTAAACTGTATAGTAATAATAATTTTAGTTTTCTATTATTTTTAATTTTCTCTTATTTTGTGAAAATTTTCCATTAAGATAATTTTCTTGAAAAATTGTTATAATTGTTTTTACCATTGTTTTCTTGTTATATAACAACATAATTATGTCGTCTCACAACATTTTTTATTTTTATTTTAATAATTTCGAAATAAATTGGCGCTGGTTGATTTGGTAGAATGGTTTATCAGTTTAAAAAAAAAAATCAGCTTTCTCCACCACAGGATCGTCCGCTATATAGATACGAAAACTATTTTTTTTATTCAATAACAGTATATGTACATACATACATTCATTCATACATCCATTTACACACTGCTGGTTATTATTATTTATACCATGCAATTTTGTAGAAAATTTTAATCGAAGTTTGTACAAAGTACATATCTGCACCCCATAATAATGTTCATAAAATAATATTTCTCTATTTTCTGGCATTCTTTTTCTTTTGTTTTAATTCAACTCATATAAAAATTAAAAATATGACTTTGCTTTTTTATTTTTTAGTTTAGTGCGCTTAAGCACTTTAATTTTAATCGAAGTGGGTGTGTATATTTCAATTTCAATAGGGTTTTTTAAAACTCAATTTTGAGCATGAAAATAATTAAATTTTTTAAAATGATTTTACAGTTAATAGAAAATATTCCAAATTTTATAAAAATACATAATATCATTTATTATTTTCTATTGCAAACAATAAGATCCTTCAAATTTAAGTTGAAAAATTGTATTTTTTCATACTAAATTGCCAAAATTTGGATCTTATTTTTTAAATTCACTCTTTACGCGATTGCTTATATGTATATAACCAGCAGTGATTTACATATTACATATGTATGTAAGTACAAGACTTTTTTTCCATTCAAAAATATTAAAGTAAAAAATAATAAAAACTGTAAACAAATACAAAACAAAAATAACATTAATATTGAATCTGCTAACAAAAATTTTACAGTTTGAATTTTGCATCATCAATAAGACAATAATATGCATAAATGCATACATATATAAATTTTCAGACATAAAAAAAAAACAAAAAAAAATTTTTAATATAAATTCATATGGCGTGTTATAATAATATGTACAAAATTTAGACTTAGAAAAAAAATTAAATAAAAGTTAAAATTAGTCGGATCAAAAAATGTTCTATGGCAACATTGTTGCTCTTTACTTGTGCAACAATTTTTTCTTAATAACTTTTCTTATAATATTTTTCTGTTACGAAATATTCGTAAAAAACTTTAAAATGACAATGACAAAGCTTATCAATCCGAGATATTTTTATCAAAATCTTAAATATAAAATTTCAAAAAATTTCGCTCTGTTGTTTGGGCTGTACACGTGCCCACAAATATACACACACACGCACACACAGCCAGACATCACGCTAAAAAAATTGTTTACAGCCTTCTACGCACCGGAGTAGTTAGTGCATATTTGTCAAAATCTCGGGTACAAATTTTTGAGCGAAAACAATACCTACCTTATACATAAATGCGGTCGGTAAAAATTAATGCTATATGAGATGAATATACAGTCTGACTAGACTATATATTTAAGATTATGTAAATAAAAATGTTTGTATATATCTTTTTCTGAAAGGACGTGCATATTAAATAGGTGTTGCTAAATGAAATTCTAGTTTGTGATCAATTGTTTGTTTTTATATTAATATCCTGACATAATTGTGTAGTGGTTAAGATCCTGGATTAAAAAAATGATATAGAATTTTCTTACATATATACATTATACACATATAATGGATTTGAAATATGTTGAAATCGAATGCACAATTTTGGAAAGGAGCTAAAGGGTCATGTGTGACTACAAGTAGCTTTTGGTAGCACTATCCTTTATTACTCACTCATCGTAACTCAAGATAACATTAATGAAATTTGGCATAGTTATTTTAAGTTTTACCACAAAAAGTTTTAAATTTTTTGATAGATATAACAACCAAAAATCGTTACTCTTATACTTAACGAACTAATCAATTTAGATTAATCAACTTCAACATACATATGTATGTACATCTTTATTGTCCAAAAAGCTTAAAGAAATTGGTAAACCCTGATGCCTTTAGTTATCAACACTATTGTATTAGTGTTATTAACTGAAAATTTTCAATACCAAACAATAGAATAAATTCTCGTTACACTTTAAACATAATAATAATTCTTGAATACGATAATAGATGGCGCACAAATAAAAATATTTATGTTTCAGTTTTGTTCAATAGGTACAGTTGAGTAATCCAAATTTTACTGAAACTAATCATTCCAGAAACTACACCTTACTCAAATATGTATAATAAATGACTTATCTGTATGTACATATAAATGGAGGATGGATGCTCTATCCAACTTATAGAATTAATGAGAAGATGAAAAAAAAATGTGGATACCAATAAGAAAATCTTTAAGGACTACAACCAATGTTGGTGATAAACAAAAGAAAGTTTATAATCATGAAAATTCTATACAGTTAAAACAAAATCAATTTGAAAGGATTGTGTAGAATAAATACAAATAAATACAATCTTATTAAAATAAATTATATTAAATATATAATTTTTATAATGAATCATACGAGTATTAGTAGGATTAGATATAAAATTTTGTTGTAAAATTATTCAGGTTAAATTTATAATTAAATTACAATAATATGCGAGGTGGTAGAATAATTTGGATATTTAAAATTATTATTTATTTACTAAAATAAGGATATCTCAGAAGTTCTGGAATAATATTTATATTTTTTTTTTTTTTTATAATATGATATAAAAGTAAATGCTAGACAAATTGTAAGAGTTCATGTTTTATGTTTTAAATAAATATAAAAAAATGGAACTAAAAATATATTTTTTTTTATCTATTATGTTATGTATGTTTTGTTTTTTATTGCGTAATTTATATGTTACCGTTGCATTATTATATTTTTTTTTTTATTTTTTTAATTTTAATTTTTATACATTCCATTTTATAGATATGTATATGTATGTATATATATATATTTTTTATTTGAAAGTTTTGTTTTGAACATTTTTCAAGAAAAAAACAAAATGAATGATTTATCATGTCTTATTCATTCAAAAAACTTTCCTTTTTTTCTTAACGAAAGAGAAATAAAAAAAAAGAAATTCAAGAATATAATAAGGACTTAATAAAGCAGTTGAGAAATAAAGATATATATATTATAATAGAAACTAAACAACAAAAAAAAAAAAAAAAAGAAAGAAAACAAAAAAACAAAAAAAAAAAATAAGAAAAATAAACGAAGATGGCAAAATAACAGAATAATAAAAAGTGGGATATTTTAACTTAACTTATATTTATACTGTACTACTTACCTATTTACAAATACAAATGTATTCATCCCCATCATTTTTAAATGAATAGTGAATATCTTAATAAATATATATTATATAAATATATCTTATCCCTATATATTTTTCTTTTAATGCATTCTGTTTTTGTTTTTTGTTTTTGTTTTTGTATTATTTTTGAAGTCATCATCCAAAAACAACAGAATCTTGTGTGTTTTATAAAATAAGAAACATAAAAAAAAAAAAATCATAATGGTGTAAGTATGTCAGTTTAATGGTAGTCATTGTCCTTGTAAAATTGGTATATATATATATATATATATATATATACATGTATTGTAAAAAATTTATTTTGTAGTTTGTAATATGTACAAGATACAGTTATTTATCTTAAATTTTTTATTACTTATTTTGTATACAAAATCATGATGACACTGTTATAATATTAATTAATTAATGTATGAAAAAATATCAATATTTTTTAATAGGGGGGTAATACAGATAACAATAAATTCTAAATATAGGTACGAACTTGAAAGATAGTGGAAAAAAAAAAAAACAATTTTCCATTATTTAATTAACTCTGCTGAGTTATTTTCAGTTTATCATAAAAATAATCATTTCACTTGTAATATTATAAGAGAGTTAATGAATGAGAAACATGGTTTGAACAACAAGTTGTCATTGTCAGTTTAATTGACAATCAAACGTATTTTCAAAACTGCCCGAAGAAAGAAAATTCTTTATGAGTGGGTTTTGTTTTCATTAACTTGTCAAAGAAAGAAAATCATTTGATAAATTTAATTTTAATTTTTAACTCCTTCTTTTTAAAAATTATTATTGCAATTAAGTCCATCTAAGAGCATTTATCTTTTAACACATTACTAGTGTGTTACTTAGTAGGTAAGAAGGCTAATAATCATATAAACATATTTCACAAGTATTAAAAATACTATTGTACGCGTGACTGATATTGCTGCATCTAAAAATTTTATGTGACTTCATGAATTGTAGATTGGCACCGCATTTGATACATCAACGATTATTATAATTGGATTAATATTATAATGTATATTGTATTGCTAGAGCATGATGAAACTAAATATGGATTGAATTTCCGATTCGGTATAAGTATTAGACTTTTATATTTTTTTTACAAGAACCAGGGATGGTGGTAAACATTGAAAGTCACGCAAAGAAATTTTATGATGTTCCCTTGGATAGTCTAGGACTTTAAACCAATCAATACCGCTCCTTTTAGGATGGATCCTTTAATACATAGTGACAAAATGTACGGTTTTGTTTTGGGGATAAGGATATTGCAACCTACGTTTTTAAGATCAGTGACACACATATCTCAAAATACTTTTTTTCGATCTTTTTAAAAAGTATATACTTCAACATGGATAATATAATATATAAGATACGTCTCATGCTACCTGAATAAAGTTAGTAAAAATATATTTGTTATAAATAAACAAATAATGAGAGAACCTTGATTTTAGATGGGCTTACGTGACGGGTTTAAGTGGCGGCTCACTTAATATCAATTTCCATAATTTTTAATGTTTAAATGTTCAAAAAGTTTTCTCTTCTTTGATAAATCAGATTTTTTGCTAATGAAAGAATAATTAAATATTATCTATGATGTGTACAAATTGTTTTATTTATTTAAGCGTTATATTTGCAATATATTTTTTGTATGTTAGTTTTTATCTGATAGAATGCTAAGGTACCTACTGAAGTCGAGTCGACTGAATCGACCCACTGTCGTTTCGATTTTATATATTTTCAGGTTGAAGCTTGGGAATTAAGATTTTCATCTTCAGCAAATATGTATAGTTTATTTTGTGTTACTCTTACACAGTTTAGGAATATCATAAGTATAAATATTGTACGAAATATAAACTGATTTTTCAAGTGCTCTGACAGATACAATATGTAATGCTTCTGAGCTAGAATTATTTATAAATAATCTAAATTTACTATTTTGAAAAAAATAGTTAATTACTTTTACTATATACCTAGATATAGATCAATATAAAAATTATCTTTATATCTATTAATTTTTATATCAGACCATTACGCCATAATGGATCAAAGGCAGTCCTTATCTTTAAGCATATTGCCAGATAATTTATGATTTATGTTTAATTTAATAAATTGGAGCAGTCTTAATAAAGGATACATAGTAGAATAATCTGATAAAATAAAATAGTTTAGAATTAAATGTGATAACTGTATACATTATTTTGTATAACAGTGTACAGGTTGACAAAAATCTTGTTTTTATCACATACATATATTATTTTGTTGTGTTACATATAAAAAGTTATTTTTAATAGATAAATCATTGGTGAGGACGAAAAAAAAAAAAAAAACAAAAAAGTACTCATATAATAATTTTCTTTTTAGTGTGTAAGTAAAAATTCCAAATATGTTCTTAAATATTATAACTTGAACGATGAAAATTTCTTTTTAAGTAGAACATGACAACAAGATTTTTTTTTGTTTTATTTTGTTTTTATGTTATCCTTTATATTATAAGGATATCATGTTTTGGAATCTGAATTGAGCTGTCATTTTTACACTTTTTAAATGTTCAAAACCTCAAAATAATAATAATAAATATTAAAACAAAAAAAAAAAAAAAGAAAATTGTATTTATTTAGTTTATAGGACGAGCGGGATATAAATAAATAGTAAAATATATTTTAAATAAAATAAAACTTTAAGATATCATTTTAGTTGGTATAAATTTATTTTTGTTAAATCTATTTCTTTTTTTACATTATGTGTTAAGTGTTGTTTATACAAATTTTATGATATATAGTAATTGATATTAATTTTTATTATAATGTTTTGTTTTTATACATATGTGCATACATATATATACAAAATTTGCATTACTGCAAATATATATATATATTTTTTTATAAAAGAAAATAAATTTACTAAATACAATAAAATACTAAAAGAAAAGAAATAACAGTTAGTGGTGAGTAAAATTTAAATATATTTTTCTTCATATGTGTATGCTTGAATAAAGTTTTGATATCGAATAAATGAAAATAAAAAAAAAAATGTAAGTTTATTTACATTATAATTTTATGTAATATATACTTAGACAGGTATGATATACAAAAATTAAAGAAAATTATTAAGAATTTTCATTTATCCTTTATAATTTTTCTTTGTAGTATTTTCACCTAATGGTGAAAAATTATCTATGGTAAAATGGTGTGTTAAAGAATGTTTGAATTGTTTTTGAAATTATTTACAATTTTGTAAATTTTACAGTTTTTATATTTTAATTTTGTTTTTGTTTTTTGTTACTATAATTTACCGTTTTTTTTTTTTTTTACCATACTAGTATTATTATTTTTTTTTTGTTTTTTCTGTTAATGCTGTTTTTGTTTGTTGTTGTTATGGTTTTTTTATTTTTATTTTCATCATATAGATGAATTATTCAGTGAAAAAATAAATCATGCAGAAAATTTTATGTAACTAACAAAAATACACTTGTATATATGTATGTTTATATTATATAGAGACTGATATCTAGAACGGATGTTATTCAACGGTAATATTCATATAAGAGAAAAAAAAATTGTGTTATTTTTACCTTTACGTAATATTTTTGTTTTTATTTGTGAAAATAGGCAAAATGTGATGGAATTTGTTTATTGTTTTTTTTTTTTCCTTTTTTTTTTTTTTGTATTTTTCCTAAGGAAGGAAATTTTGTTACAAATACATATATACTATAAATATATGTATGAATATGTACATGCAAAATTGTAGATTGTAAATTGATGAGTTTTTTCGTGAAAAAAATAAAAAAAAAAAAAAACAAAATACACAAAAACAGGATGAATAAACTTTTTCTATATTTTTTTTTTTTTACATTTTGCAAACAGGATACAAAAATAAAAACAAAATTATCATTGCCATAATGATGATGGTGTTGATGATGATATTGATAATGTTATTGACGATGATGTATGCCATCAGTGACGTAACATGAGTTACCTGTTTTTGTTTAACTTAGATATATTTCATATATAGGTAATAATATAATAATATATAAGCAATAATATATTATAGTGTATATATTATACTGAAATATAAAATATATGAATGTGGGTACATATTTTAAAGACTTATCAAGGAAACAGATCGAGGCTCGTGTATTGAGGCATTAAATACAAAAAATAAAAATAAATTTATCATCAGATTCATTATCGTGAAAATGATTATCAGTAGTATAAAAAATTATTTTAAATTCCTGAGGAAATATTTATGTATATATTATATTTTTTCTTTTTTTTCTTAGTATTTTATATTATATTTTATATTTTACTCATTTTTTTTTTTGTTTTTTAATGCAGAATAAGTTAATAATTGAAATAAAATGTGTTTTTCATTTTAATTTATTTTGAAAACAAAAAAAAAAAATTTTTTATTTAGTTCAAGGTAAGAATTAAATTTTCTAACAAGAAGAAAAATAAAGTTTTGAAAATTAACAAAATAAAAATAAAAAATAGAAAAAAAAAGGAAAATGTAATACGAAATTTGATTATTATAAAAGATTTTAGAAATTATTTTAATAATAAAAAAAAAGCAAAAAAAAATAAAAAAGTATCTGAAACTAATGGAAAAATTTTAGACTAATGGAAAATTTTATATCCTCAACTAATTTGTTCTGATAAATTTTTTGTTTATGAAAGTGGCAGATCCGTATTTAGGATTATAACAAAATAGTGGCAGTTCTAAATTATTTAATTACTATGACAAAAACAAAGAGTTTGCTTTACATAAATTTTTGAAATTGTAATTATTATTTATTACTTAGTTGATTTCGAGATGGGATACTCTTACCTTTACCTTTATTTCTTATAGTATTTATTGAGAAAACTCTAAAGATATGTTCAAAATAAAATTTTATAAAATTTATGCTTTAAAATTGGCCTCTTTACCAAGAACAGAAATCTTTAAAATTAAAAGTAGATTTTTACATAAAAGGAAAACCGATATCCTAATAATTAAAAGAGAAAGAGTGTAGATTTGTTTGTACACGCACAAAATCATCTTTAAAAAATTTAAAATATGTAGATTTATTAAAATACCATGTTATGAGTATATAAATTTGCCTGTTATCCGAACCTGTTGTTGTATTAGACTAACGAGAATTGTCAGAAGTTGTTGATATTAAATTTAACTTGTTTTGATAAAATTTTAAATATCCAGGTTATGTACACATATAAAGTTATGCTCAAATATAAAAAAAAAATAAGTTGTATGACTATTAAATTTTCGATCAAAACTTACTCAATTTCAATAGCGAAACTAGTATAATATAACTTTTAGAATCCTATCTCTATTAGTTTTTGAGGTATCATGCGGATGAACAAACATACATAGCTAAATCGACTCAAAATTCTATCCTGAGCAGGAATATATATACTTTTTTTTTTTTTATAAATATTTCGTTTCATTTAAAATGTCGTCACAAACGTAATTGCAAATTTATTATATGCTTGAATTATGTTCATACGGGTGAAAAAATAACATCCTTTAGATATCAATATTAATCACGCTTATTCTAATGTTTTAATAAAGTGATAAAATATAAATTAAACATTTTTAGTTGCATACTTTTTAGTTGAAAAAGGACGAAAGTAATACATAATATACAAACACGTTGGAAAAAACTACAAATTAATTTTTATAAAAGATAAGAACATAAAATAAAATAATGTAATGTATTGAACTCATCTTAACAACAAAGTTCGAACAAAAAAAAGTTTCGAGATCTCTTGTTAGGCAATTAAAACTAGGCCTGACATCAGAATTATCTGATAAAAACAAACTACATAAAACTATTAATAATATTCGAATATAACGATTCTTCATTCATTATGCTAATCTTATCTATAAGGAAAATTTAACATGTCCATGACTGCGTATTTTTTCGGATCTAATTAAATTCACATAATTACAATTTTATGAACTGTTGAAAAGGTAATGTATGTGTGCTCAAAAAGGTTCTTTTTTTTCCAGTGGAAGGAACGGATATTCACATAAAAAGATAAACAATTGATTTTCTTACCTTAGAGTGTAGCATATAATCAATCCATATAGTATTTTAATCTACAAACATTTTATTGTAATGAAAGCTATTGAAACTGTTATATAAGCAAAATTATATATGAAAATAATTTTTTTTTTTTTAAATTTACCACCAAAAAATGATCACATTTTTATTATATTTGGTATATCTTTTTTTTTAGAATTCTTTTATTGTTTCAATTCTTATTAAATTTCTTTACATTGTGTAACCTTTTTTGTTATTTTTTTTTTTTTGTTTTTTTGTTACAAAACGATTTAATAAGTCAATTTTATGACTTCATTTTTCCTGACAAAACAAAAAGTTGTCAAAATGTTTGGTTATGTATTTTCTTTTTTCCTTTCTTTTTTCTTGCTCCTTTTTTTATTTTTACAAACAAAATATAAAAGTAAAATAAAAAATTTTCTGACAAAATATCATGAAAAGAAATTTAACAAAATGTTATATAAATACCATATAAAGGAAATGTCAGCAATGTAAAGAATAAAAATAGGACCACCATATACTCATTGTCCGTTTTTATTTTTTATTAACAGTTTCGAATAAAAATGAAAAAAAAAAACAAACAAAACAAAACGTTATTGTTTTCAAGAAGATCACACAAAGGAACAACACCTATATTAATACATGTTAGCAAATATATTTATAATACATTGTGTTCTGTAACAAAATAATATATCCATAACTTCAAATGAGAGCACTATTTTATATTCATGTATTTTACACTCCTATGTTGTTCTCGCAATACTGAATGATTTTCTCATATATTTCTATGCACGACATATACGTGTATCAGTGTTGGTATGAGCTACATTTGTAAAAGTATCGAAAATTGTACCAAAACTTAAAAAATTGTACTTCAGATTTGTGCATAAAGAAATATACATATAAATAAATAAAAAAATTAAATATAAACATTTCAATCACTTCACTTCTATCCCTTTAAATAAAAAAAATTGTAACCCACTAACTAAATAATTTTTAAGAATAAGCGCACATAAAAATCGTCATTTCAATGAAACTTTTTTAAAAAAAAATTCTGCAAAAGTAAAAATAAAAAATTTAATAAAAAAATTTTTTTTTTCTGAAACGTACAGTAATACAGTTGTACAAATAATACAAATCGAGATGTTTTCAAAAAAATATTATTAAAATAGTACCAAAAACTTTAATTTTTCATTAAACCGTGTAATGGTACACTAGCTGTGAAAAAGTGCCAAATTTGGCACTAAAGCGCCATATATGCCAACACTGATATGTATTATTATATGGTGTTCTTTGTTGTTCCTGTTAGTAATGAGAAAGTATAAAATGAAAATCGAGTAGAAAATATACTGTCAACAGAACAATAAAACCGCATTGTAAGTAAATATTTTCTTACTTCATGTGGAAATGAATCAAGGGGCATTTGAAAGTAATATATAAATAGATAGATAGAAATAAAGACCCAGATAAATAAAGTTTTTTTTTTTATTATAATTTTTTGTTTTTATGATAAGAAGATAAAGGTCCTGCCAAAAAATAGAAATAAATGATAAAAATATGAATTTTCGTATTTAAAATGTGTATGAGTAAAAAATAAAATAAAATAAAATAAAATGATGGTCTTGCATGGTAGTCATTTTTATATTTTTTTTTTGTTTTTGTCATTTTACATAAATGTAAAAATATTCTGAGAAAATGTTAAATTAAAATGGAGGCGTATATCATATTTTGTTGATATGCAAAGTTTTAATAGTTAATAGTTTTTTTGTTTAACTTTTTTTTGGTTTTTTTTTTTATAGTAGAAAGATTCCAAATGCATTTAATGTTTTGTAATCTGAAATTAATTTTGAATATTTTTCATTTAAATTTATTTTGCTTATTTTAAAATATTTGAACTGGTTTTTCAATATGTACCTAAAGGAAACCTACGGTCGGTTATCATAACAGATCCTAGTTCAAAAAAAAATTATTTTTTGCATTGCCTGTTTAGTTATTTAAAACGACTCGTACATAGTTACAGGCTATATTATATTTTATAAAAGATAAATGATAGAAAAAATGAAAAAAAAAAAAAATTTTATGTTTTTTTTTGTGACACCAAATAGACATCAAAAAAAGGGAACACCCAAAAAAAAAAAATTAAATAAAATAACAAAAATGGAGAATAAACAGAAAAATTAGTGTTATATTTTATGAAATTATGAAATAAAAGAAACAAAAATGTCATAAAGATGAGATTTTTTAGATAAAAAAATGAAAATGAAAAAAATAAAAAGGACATTTTTGTAGCTTTAGGCAAATTTCTATATGTATATAAGTATGTGTGAAAATAATATTCTATATATAATTTATTCAGTCATATCGTAAATAATTGTGTGCTTATTTGGTATTTTGGTCTTATTATATTATTTTATAATGTCTTACTTACACTCATACCGAAAATTATATAAAATAAACCTTATAAACCTGTATTAGATAAAGTTATAATTTTTTTATGTTTTATATAAAAGTTGATTAAGTAAAAAGTTAATTGTAAAATTGAACAAAAAGTTTTAAGACTATTGTACGCAATTTCTTAATTATTTTGCTATGAAATGCCTTAAGATTCTATTGGATCAAAATAACCCCTTCGTATATATTTAACTTAAAATAAAAGAGTTGGTAGATACAAAATTTTTTTTGGCAAATAGTTTCACTTGCAATTTGTCTTACTTTAAAAAAATTTCTAAAATACATAATATACTTCAAAATATTGCCTAGTTCTTATCAAAGGACATAATATACATTTAAAATTTTAATTAATTTTTGTCAATTTTTTAGGTCGGTCTTATTTTTATTTCATTCTTTTTTAATAGTATTTTAAAATAAGATTATCTTAAAGTTATAAAAAATTTGTGAAAAATGGAAAGATATGCATGATAATAAAAAAAATAATAATTATTATTTATTATCTTAATAAAACAGTCAATAATATATTATGAGCCGAAAAATATGAAAAAATAAAATTAATGAAAAAATGAAATATAAATTCAAGAGTTTTTATAAAAAGCAAAAAGGAGTGTTCTTCTCTCGATTTTTTTGATAATTTTTTGGAAGGGTAAATGGATATCATCAGAAGACGCTGTAGAAGAATGAAACGAGCAGGATATTGATCTTCTATCATATGCCTTATATCCTAAGTTACTTTTTTCCAAAAATTTTTTAGTATTATTGTAGTGTTTAGAAAGCGATTTTATTTATAGGTTAAGGATTCAAAAAAGTTTAATATTGATCATAATATGGTGAATGACGATGTTGAAGTTTCCCTAAGCTTTTGTGCGCGATAAGCGATACGAAATTCAATGAACTATATTTTGTCATCTAGGAATTTGAATGAAGTAGAGCTGGTAGCACGTTTCTCTATGAAAATGTTTCAGAAATTAGCAGATACATTGTACTTTTTATCTTGCAATAGCAGAAACCGTAACTAGTTAAAGATATTTATACAATTGTATGTGTGAGTGAATTCCTAATGTCGGGGCCAATTAAAGAGAAAGTTTGGGATTGAAATTGGGATTGTTTATTAAAGGATTTATCAGCATGCATTTTACCAAGAAAAATCCAAAAGCAGTTTTATTCGTTCTTGTCTGATTATGAGCATTGTAGTTCATTTTCAATCTTATATACGTTTTGGAGATGTTTAGAATATAACAAATAAAGGCTGATATTATTTTCTATAAGGCTTTATTTCACATTTCAATAAGAAATAAGGCTTTATTTGCAAAAAGTTCAAGTATGAAATCTTACTTTTTTTTTTAAATTAGAGTAAAAAAGCCGTTTTTGTTGTTGAATTCCATACTAAATTTCAAATTTTAATATGCAATTATAACAACAATTAAAACTAAATAAATTTTTTTTCAATTATATAAACATTTATATAGTTTTTTTATTTATTTGGAAATTAACCTATTTCGAATGTGAATGAGACTTATTTTGATTTCGAATCTAAATGTGTCCTTAAAGTCGTTATTTCATTTTCGAGATTAGGCACTTATTTAGAATCTAAATGTGAAAAAAACCTTAAGGTCTTATTTTACGTTCCAATGAGAAATAAAATCTTTTCAGGAATAAAGCCTAATTTTGTATCTAAATATGAAATAAAGCCTTTAAGAATTTGTAGAACCCCACCTACTTACTATATTATAGAATATTTTAATTATATTTTAAATGATTCTTATTTAGATATATACAATTAACATACAAAATACATTTATATATTATATGTTCTTTATTTTTTTGCAATAGAAAATCTTAAATTCCAGTTAATTTTATGTTTTGTTTTTTTTCCAGGAAATGAATGAATGCAATGTAACATTAAAAAAATAGAATTTTAATTACTATTATTACTATCCGTTTTCTATTGTAGCAATCCAACTAAAATTATTCAATTTAAAAATTCTTTTCTTAAAACATTTATTTGAAGTCTCAAGTTTTTAATTTAGAAAATAATTATTATAATATGTATGTACATAATATATAATATAAATAATTATTCTAAAATAAAATTAATTGATATAAGAAAATGAATATATAGGTACTTTCAGACTATTTTATTCATTTTTTTTAGTATATTGTATTTTTAAAACTTTAAATTAGATATGGCCACTTATTTTTGTTTTAAGTTTTTTTTTTTTTAAATTTAGGTACCTTATTTTATTTTAAAACTTTATTGTATTTTTTGTTTATATAAATTTTGCTAGTCTAGACATTTTTATTTATTTATTTAATATTGCTATGGTAAAAATGTAAATGGATTTTCGTTTTGGATGTAGACCATTCTTGACACTTAGAAACATTCTAAGAAAAAAAAACCAAAATATAGGTAATACTACATAAGGTTTACTTTTTTTTTTTTATTTTGTATTAAACATTTTTTCGAGAAAACAGAGCATTTTATAGTATCAGGTAAAAGAAATTTATTTTAAAATTTCCATTTAAAACAAAATAAAAAAAAAAAAAACTTTTTGGTACATAATATATCTTGTTTTTTTTTTGTGCTATTCTTTGGAATATTTTCTAAATATCATAAAAAGCTTCAATAAATAATTCACTTAACCGTCATAAATTTTTATAAAATTCAGTCCTTTCAAAATTAATTTTATATTTAAGAAAAACATAATAATTTTATATACATTTGATGGGTTTCTATGCAACGAATGCGAAATTCAAATTCTTATGCAACGAAATATTTTTAAAAATTCTATAAAAAAATTCACAAATTTTAAGTCAATTCCATTTTGTAATTGTAAAACCATTATTTTAAAAATAATCATAATATATATAATAAATAATTATTATTTTAAATTTAATATATATATATATATATATATATATATATATATATATACAAGTATATATATATATATAATTGCAAATATTTATTATATATTTAAATAATAGAAAAAAAAATAAATATTATATTATGTATACCTGCATATATAATATTTATATATTCTGTATCTTATATATTTTCTATTAAAATAAAAAAAAAACAAAAACTTTAAAGTATCATTAAATAAGTCCTTTAAAGGATTCATTTAAAATAATACTTAAAATGGATATCTTTAAAAACACAGGAAATCAAAAATGTTAAATAATTGTTATGTTCATAATATTATTTTTTATTTTTATTTTTTTGTTGTTTTTTACTACTCTTCAATTTTTACTTGAAAATTTTCTTATTATAATTAACGGTTTAATTGCATGACTTTTCCTTTTTGTATTGTTTGTTTTAATTGTATTTGTTTTTGTTTTTTTTTTTTTGTTTTTGTTTTGCAATCATTGCAGGTACTATGGAAGGATATTCTTTATTTGTTTTTTTATTATTTTATGTTTTTTAATTCTTGAAACTTACTATTATAATAATGAATTGTGTAATTTTCTTTATTTTTTTTATTTTTATTTTTTCATTCATTTTGTATATTTTTATGACCAATCATTTGATATAAGTTTTGTCCAGCGACAAGAATTTCATAAATTTCCAAAAAAATTTTTTTTTTTTAATGCATTTCTCTGCCACATAAATGTGGACAGGAAATTAGACAGCCTTTCATGTTCAGGCGTGGCTGCAAATATAGTAAAGGTAAAATAGTAAATAACTCTTACGACGTGTGTGGGATTCGAACACACACTCTCTCAGTGTTTACAGCGTATTTTATACCCACTAGACCACCGAGGCCCCGAAATAATTTTAGTCAATATCTTGTTTTGCTGTATAGGTATAAAATATAAAGTTTAAAAATAAAAATTAAAAAAAAAAAAACTATGTATTACTTCAGTTAAAGCTGATATAGATCATGCCTTTTTAAGAAAGAACTTCTCAACTTAATTCAATAGTTTGTGTTTTATGGTTGGAAATAAGAAAATTATTATGAAATCACGAAAATGAAGAAGAAAAATGCCATTATACTAATATAATACGCAAAGAGTTCTTATGTGAAAGAAAATTTTTAAGGTTAAGAAGGAGCAACGGGATCAATGTTGTATTCTTATTTTGTAAAGTATTGTATCACAATTAATAACATGCTATCCCCATTTTTAACACAATATAAACAGTATGTGCGAATTTACTGTAATTTTTTATGTTTTTACTTTTTGTAGTAAGTTTAATATGATTCAGAAGTAAGAAAGAGAAAGGTTTTCAAAATGTGCAGTGTAAATGAAATGAGAAGTAAGAAAGTGAAAAATTTTAGTTTTTTTCTCTTAAAATGAATCTAATACTTTTAATTTATTTTGGATTCGTCATAAACTTTAGACAATTTTTTGTGCTATAAGTAGCAAACAAATACGCTGTATTTTAAAATTTGTATGTTTAAAGCTAATGTAGAAAATTAATCAAGACACCAACACAGGAAAACTTCAAAACCATTTTAATAAAATTATCATTAGCTCAAATCATACCCCTTTCAAATAGAAGATTTATATTTTTTAATTGTAAAATAAAATATTATTTTTAATTGTAAAGAAATAATTGTTATTAATTCCCTAGAATTTTTATTACCAGTTAGTTTTGTAATAATATTTTAACGCACTTCACTTTTTTTAGAAATAATATTCATTTTTTCGTTCTGTTACTACCTATTTTTTCATTCTCTTTTTTCTTTTTAATTCTTTTCGTCTCTTATAATTTTTATATTTACAAAGTTTTTCTTTAAAATTGTTTGTTTTTTTTTTTTTTAATACTTTAAAACTCAACCCCTTTTAATATACTTTCTGATTTTCTAACATTTTGTAATACAAATGAAAATTATTAAATGTAACAGTTAGTGGAAAATTGAAGGGTAAAAAAAAATCTAATATTTCATTGTTTGTTTTTTTTTTTTTACTTTTGAAACGTTTTTAAATGAAGTAAAGTGTAAAAACAGGTAAAAAAAAAAAATATTAATATTTAATTTCACCTCACACTCCTTGTCTACCTTATTTTTACCTATCCCATTCATAAAAATATTATTGTATTCCTTTAGAAATGTAGGAAAAATTGGGTAAATAAAAACCGTTATTAAAGTAAAAATCTAATAAAAATAAAGTTAATAATGAAAACTTAAGGGTACTTTAAGAAACGTTTTAATATTGTAATTTGTAATATTAAAGAGTAATATTTATTTAAGGAAAATAAAATACTTATAATGTTAAGAGAATTTTAATATTGCTAAATGTTAAGTTTACTTTGAAGAATTTTAAAATCGTTTTCTCTTTTTTTTGTTTTTTGCATTTGATTGCTCGTTAAACTATCTTTTAGATTTCAGTTACATTGTGATATGCAACAAATATTAAAAAAAAAATTTAAATTAAAAAAATTAATAAATTTTGTAATGTTTTACTGAAATGATCATTATATTATAATATTTATTAGGTTCTTACTTAAATAAATTGATAACTTTGAAGTACAATATTATAATAGAAGTCATACTTAAACTTAGGAATTCTGTGAACTTTATAAGGATGTAAGGATTTTATAATTATAGAAAATATAAGTAATTAATAAATATACTAGATGTACAAAATCTAATAATATTATAGAAACAAAAATTAGAATCAATTTCAATGTCGTGAGCACAATGAGTGAAGCCACTACGCTGCCAAGAAGTTCTTAAATGTCGAAAAATGTATAGTTATCAAATTTTTGAACTATACAATAAAACAATTTGAAAGCGTTAAAGGGATGTTAACGATGTTTAAATGCAAAAAAGAAAAAACATTAAAAGAAGTATAGAAAAAATTTAAGTAAATAAAGTGCGTAGAATAAATAAATAAAGCAGTAAAATAAACTTACAATAAAGTATAATATTTTAGCGTTAAAGTTGATAAATTTTTGCACGGTGGTTACGATAGAAACTTAATGATTACTTTCATTGGATGCATTGTTTTCCATATTATGTATAACATTTAAAGTAACATTTACCTGGGTGATGCCTACGCTCATTGTACTTAGGAGATTATAATGTCATTTAAATACTTATTTTAGTTACTTTGCCTGTTCTATCTACTAAAATATTTAATATTTTTATAGGGGCCTCCGTAGCCTAGTATGTAAGAGTGTATAAAAAACGCTGTAAACACCGAGAGAGTGTTGGTTCGAATCCCACACATGTACTAAGAGTTATTTCCCCTTAAAACATTTACAGTCACGCCTGAACTGTGAAATTTCCTGTCCACAAGAATGTGTAATTTCCTGTCCACATTTATACGACAGCGAAAAGTATTAAAAAAAAAAATGTATACACAAAAATTCAATGTACATATATAATGTGTTTATAAACATATTTATAATATGTTTATAAACATATAAAGATGTTTTATGATTATAAACGTTTTATAGTGATTGGTTATCTTAAACTCGCTGCACACATTTTCTTATATTAATTTTTGTTCTATAATCTTTATGACTAGGTCGACTACAAAATAAAAAGTAGTAATTTAAGTTTAGTAAAACTTAAGATTTTTAATAATAGAAGTTATATTTTCTCTACTGTTAATTATTTTAAGACTATAGAATGTACAGGAGAGACGTTTTTATGTATTTTTACATATTTTTGTTTTTTTTTTGTTAATAAATCTTCATAAGTCAATTATATGGGGGGTTGCCTTCAATAATTACCTCATGCAGTAAAGTGTTATATACTACTACATGTGGTAACTGTTGTAACGGCTATAGTCACTGTTAGCAAAATTATAATAGTAATAATAGGCAGATTCATTGTTTCCTTACAGTCCCACTCCCAATTCGATGTTTCCACATCCTATTTATCTATCCTTTCCTATCCCTACTCCCTAGCCAATATACAGCGTAACCGTTTCATCCCATTATATTGGCTAAAGGAGAAGGTGGGTTTAGTCAGTAAAAATCTGATACTACCAATGGGAAATACTTGGTGTCTTTGGAAGATTCCCACTTCCTTTAGCCAAAAAAAAAAAGCAACATTTTTATTTATTGATAAGTTTATAATGCCTTTTTAAATTTCAAGTTTTAAAAATGAAATTAAAATGCTAAAAAAAAACACGTTTTTGATTTCAAACTTATGCTTTCTTATGCGCAGAAAAAAAAATAAAACAACAAAAAAGAAAATATTCAAACGACCTCAAAACAAATAAAGTAACTGTGCAAATGAAATAAACAAACTGTTTTTTATGTACGTGTATATATTTATTTATTTTTTTTTCTTTTTATTTTCATTTTTATTGTATTGTTGTATTTATCGTAATTTTTTGCGTAATTTATAATTCTCTGTTTTATTTTCCGCCATCATAATATTTGTACACGTCTCTATAGGTAGGAAGTAATCAAATTAATTTATCGCTTAATTTAAAAAAAAAAAAAAAAAAAAAAACGAGTAGAAATAATAAAAAACGAAACAAAGTAAACAAAAATTGTAAAAACAAAAATAAAAAGTAGAAAAAATAAAATAAATAGAAAAATTTTTATTGAAAGATGAGACAAATAAAGTGAGTGAAATAGTAATATAGAGGTTTACTTTAGAAGAAATAGAATATTATTTTTTTTTTTTTTTGCAAAGAAATAAAATGCAGGTAAATTGTTATATAGAAGGCATATTATTTTTTAGACTATCCTTATAAAAGATTATTATAGGTACTATGTAATCTAATTTATATTGAAAAATATGTCTAGGTGAATGTCCTTATAATAAAATGAACCGTTATTTTTTACTGCTTTAATTTATATAATATGAAATCTACAAAAAAAAAAAAAAAAAAAACTACAGGTAATGCTGTTGGTAACAGTTGTTTAAGGCATACCAACACAAAAGGTTAAAAAAAAAACATTTTTTTTTAGTTTTTCATTTTCTGCGGGTGAGAACTTTTTGTAATGGGTTGAAAAGAAAAAAAAAATATTTCAACCGCTATAATTTAGTAGATTAAACATATTTTTCAAAATTATTTATACTTTTTGTGCATGTTTTATTGTTTTAATGCAAAATAAGAAAAAAACAAAAAAATCTGATGAAGTGATTTGAAGTAACTGGAATAGTTATTGTAGACTTATTTTGCATAATTGCGTACTGTATGTATAGCCTATGTAGGTACACAAATAAATTTAAATTTATTGTTGCTCTAAGTCACTATTTTTTTTTTTTATAGTATGGTATATTTTTTATATATTTTTTATAGTATAGAAAATGTAAATAAAATGACCGCAAGGACATTTTATGTGCTTTGTTTTGGTGGTTTTTTTTTCAACATTAAATTGAAATTTTAGATTTTAAAAAGGTCAAAAGTTGTAATTATAAAGGTGTAAAGGTGTACAAGGTGTAATTGCATTGAGAAAAAAAAAACACAAATTAACTAATTTTTTCTTAGATATATTAATTTTTTATTTAAAATAAGTTTTTAGTAGTTTTATAACACCAACAACAATGCTGTTTTAAAAAATATTTTGAATACCATAATACATAAAATAAAATTAATATATGTAGGTATTAAGTAATGATTTTTTTTTTAAAGCAAACAATTTTAAATTAATTTTCTTTTTTAAATTTTTAATTATTAAAAAAATATGTACCTATGTACCTATATAAATTTTTAATTAAAATAGATCAAGTATTTAGATAATGGAGATTTTAAAAATTTAATAGGAAATTTTAAGACAAATATTTTCTAAAATTTAAATATAAAATTATTAAATATTTTATATACAATTAAAAAAAAATAGTTGAACCAACAGGTAAATAAATATACAATTAACATAAAAGGTTTTGAATTTCAAAAATTCAAAAAAGAAAATTTTCTTAAAGTTTAATAGATACTTATCTTCTATAAAGCATAACTTTGATCAAAATATATGCATATTAGGATAAAATTATACAAGGTGTTCCGAACATTTCGAAAGATGATTTATGAAGATAAAGCTAGAAAAAAATTGTGGGGAGTTTATCATCAGTCGTTTTCGAAAAATTGGTATTTTTAATTTTTTTTTTTGTTCTATATTACCTATTAATTGCGAAATAACTCTCGATCCACAGAAAACTTTCTAACTTAGTCTTGTTTGAAAGCTAATTCTTTAAACTTTTAACAGCAGAAGGATTTAATATCCTGTGGTAATAAATTTTTAAATATAAGAAAAGGTAGCAGCATTTTATATTTTTAGAAATATTTTTATTTTAAAAGCATGGTTTTTTTTTTCAAAAATGCCCTTTGAAAGAAGCCAGTAATATGTAAAGCTTAAAATCCTTGAAAAGTCAACAAAAATTTGTATCAAGAAACTTTTTGTCTAAGTCTTACCGTTTTTCATCTACTAAGCCGAAATTTAAGAACATTTTACAAAATATATATTATAAAAAAACGTATTGTGGGTGCCTGATTTTTCTTCAGTTTGTTTGAGTCATTAAAATACTGTAGATAATATTATAATTTTTTTCCTATGCTAGTTAATTTCAAGTTCATTATTCATTCATTAGTTCATTAAATTATAATTTCAATAATTATATGTAAATTCGAGCACAAAACATCTATTAAAATATACCAGACTACCTAAAAATATAATAGATTGCTCGTATATTATATTCTGTATACTAAGCAACATAAGTAATACATTGGAAAAGAAAACCGACTATATTTCATATTTTCTTTTTGAAGAAAAGGAATTGTCAATCCTTGTCATGAATGATCATGACAGGAATTTTTTTTTTTTTTTTGTTTTTGATAGTAAAAAATAACACGATATTATTAAGTTTATAGTAAAATATCTGAAAATTAGAATTAGTCACGTGATATTCAAGAATTAAAATACTGTGAAGAAATCTATTTCAAAAGATAATTTCATTAATGAAAATTTAACTGCGGTACCTATACTAATAAATGAAATGTCAAATTAGTTAAAAAAAATAACTTTTACAGAGAAATTCACTATATGAATACAAATACGAAAACAATTTTTCTGATATCTATATAACAAAATAATTTCAAAAATATTTTGATTTTTTTTTTATTATTGGTAATTTATTCTTCTTAAAAATACAAAACTTTATTTTGAATTGAATGAATTAAAATGAAAACTTGATATGGATATAAAATAGAAGAATATATTATGTATACATATACGGATATATATATTATGTATAATTTTGCATATATGTACATATATTGTATTTTGAAAATGTATAATAATATTATGCACGTAATATTTCCTTTCGTTGTACTACAATATTTCTTTAGCAATAATTTTCTCAGATTGAAATTTTAAGGATTTAACGTGATTGTTTAGTTAGAGTGTAAAGGAAATGAAAATTCAGATAAAACCAAAATGTAAAATAAATTATACACTAGTGAACTTTTTTCTCTTAATAAAAATAACGATGTAATAAACAACAAAGTTAAGGAACTGTATAAATGCTGTATTAAAAATAGCAATTTTTTAAATTTAAAATAGAAACAAAAGAAAATAATTAGAAAGAGAAAAAAAAATTAAAAATAAAGTAATAAGGAGACTAATAAAAGCTAATAAGGAGACCATTTCTGCTTTGATCGAAAAACTAAACTTTTAAATCAATAAAACTTTTCGTGAACTTATCGTGAAATAGAAACTGGTAATAAATGGGTAAGGAGGATATATATGTAAAGTCAATAATAAGAGGCAGGTATAAAACATTCTTGTTATTCGTCCAATTTTCTAGTCGTGAAAAATTACTTATTAAGTTATTAGTAACTTTTAATTAATTTTACTTTTGAAAACAAAAACAATAAGAGAATCTTAAATTATTAACATTGTTATATTAGTGCAGTTCACTCCAACAACGAATAAAACTGGTTCGTTATTCTTTAGTTTTCTCTCATACTATTTACATTAATTTGTTATGCTTTTTTGCGGCCCAAATTTGTGTTAAATGAAAAAGAATGAATAGCTACAAGTTTTATTATTAGCTTTCCCGCTTCTCACTTTTTTAGTTTATTCTCTTGTTTCTCTAAATCTAAATGTTACAAGGAAATTACACAGCCTTTCCTTTTCAGGCTATGCTGTCAATGTTTTAAGGGGCAATTATTCTTAGGATCTGTGTGCGATCCGAACCCACACTCTCTTGGTATTTATAGCAAATTTTATACAGTCTTACCTTGATTTTAATAGGTCACCGAGGCGCCAAATCCTCTTTTGTAGTAGTTTGGCAACCGATATTTAGGCAGCTAATATGCCTAGTGCGTTTAGTTGTATGTTTTTTTTTCTTTTCTCTGTGCCTTATCTGCTTTGAACTTTGGCCAACATGACGGCAATTTTAATCTTGTCTACAGTTGATCTAAACAGTATTCTAATAGTCTTATTAAACCATTAACATAAGTTTTGGCGCCAAGATATTTTTCTTCTTCAGTAACTGCGTCTTCCCTTAGTTTTGACTTTAAGGATAATTTCCAGAAGAAAATACTTATCTGAATAAAAAGTTAGTACAATTTTGTATCTTAGAAAACAATAAACTATTTATATATGGATACTTCACACCCTGCTAATGTATTCAAGTATATTATATTTAAAGGTGTATATATATGTATATATACCTGTATAATACTATAATTAAACATTTTTTGAGAAAAACAGTAACAATATCACTTAAAGTTTTTTCTATAACATTGAATAATTTTTATAGTTGAATATTTGTATCGTTTTTCTCATTGTCACAAAAAGTCAGGAATTTGATACCTAAATTACTAATAATTTGATCAATAAATCTAATTGTTTCTAAGAAGCTCTTGTTAATAAATCATTAGATATCTTTCTGCAAAATAAATTTTAAACATTTGTTTTTTCCAAATTATATCCTTTGGTTTGTTTTTTGCTTTTGTTTTGTAATTAGCTAAGAATAATTATTGTTATTTTAACTAGATATTTTCTGGCGATCCTGTACTTTCAATGTACTAAAAATAGTTATAGTAAAAGGATTAAAAAAAAAAATTGCATTATAAAAATATATAGAATGTTAATGAAACCACAATCGCCTAATACAAAAATACATTTTAATTTCTGAACCGCATGTTATAAATCACGTTCTAAAAATTTTAGATATTTTTCTGTACTGTATTTTATTTTTGAATATCTGATATCTTTAATATAAATTTTCGCCTTCAAAGAAAATAAATGGAAAACTTTGAATAAACAAAAAAAAAAAATAAATAAAAAATTTAACGATAAGGCTTAATAAAATAGAACGGAAAATTTTTGGTTGTTTTTTTTCTTTTTTTTTTTTTTGATAATAGCTTTTTTTTATATAAAATTTACTATTTACATAAAACCAACTATACATATACCTAATACCTATGTATATTAAAAATGTTGATAGGTATAATTTATATTGTAAAACAAAGGTGGTGAGGAAATTAAAATGTCAGTAATATGAAAACAAAAAATATAAAAATAATTATTAAACGTTTAAAATATTTTCTAAAGGAATCAAAAATCAAACAATACTTAGTTTATATATTGTACATATATGGATTATATTAAATTAGAATAAACTTTGATAAAGATACAAAATGTTTTGAATAGAAGCAAATTACTTAATATTGTATTTTCTTTTTTTTGTTTGTTCAAATAAAAGCAAAAATAAAAATGTAAATTTTTTTCACTTTTTCCACTCATATTAAAAAAAAAAGGAAAAACTTTGGAAATTTACATCTAGATTGTAACTTAATTCTATTGAAATTTCTTATTTTTGTTTTTAGTTTTGGGTGAGAATTTAAGCATATTTTTAATTATATATATCAGTTTCAGTATATAGGCAATATTAAATGTAGTTCCAATATTGTAGGCGATGAAAGAAATCAAGATTTTGAAAAGATTTATTACTTTAAATTTTGTATTAAATAAAAAGATAAAAATATATATTTTTCAGGTGAAAATAAATAAAACTGAGAATAAAAATAAAAATTTCTTATGAGTATATATATACTTAATACTACTTAAGTTTAGTATTTCTAATGATAAAAACCCTAACCATATCATATGTGGTAACTTTTATTAAACTTTAAAAAAAAAAAAATTAACATTAGAAGAGAATTAATTTTAACTTATAAATTTTATCTATTCATTTTTGATTCGTGTTCTATTCTCGCAAATATAATTTAATGATTTTCAATTTAATATTGACAAATGAATTATTTTTTCCTTATTTTGTTATAATTAGTCGAAATGGAAAAAACCCACAACATTAAGTAACTTAAAAAAAAATATCTTATTTCAATATTCTGTTTTTTATATAAAATTATTAAAAGGAAATTGTATTGATTCCCACTCATTAAATACAATTTCCTTTTAATTGATATACAAAATATATACATAATATGTATATTATATACTGTACGCATATAATTATATATGTATGTATATCAATATAATTGTATCTAATCTTCTACATAAAAATATATTTTTCATAACAAGTCTATTAGGTTAAATTTTAGTTGATTTTTTTTTTCTTTTTTCTATATTTTCATATTATTTCAATACTTGTTTGATTGGTGCCGATGTTTCATAAATTCTTTAAAACGAATGAAAATATATTAATGGTAAATTTAATTTTGAATTCACTAATGGATGAATACATAAATTAGAATTTTTAAATTATTATCAATTCCATACTTAATCGAAAAAAAAAGAGACAACTAATAATGAAAAACGGTTTTTCTTTTTTCTATTAGTTTTTACACGTAGAGAAAACAATGAGGAATTTTTTTTTTCTTTGTGAAAAAAAAGGACTTTGATGAAAATACTCTTAACCGTTAGAAATTACATTATTAAGGGCAATTTTATTTTATTTAAATAATTTTATAACTATTTTGAATATTTAGTCGATTTTTATAATATATTATTATATTATTTAGTGTAAATATAAATTTGATTTTCGAACAAATAATTTATTAGAAGATTTACCCTAAACGAGTGCATAATTTTCTGAAATAAATTTATGCAATCATTTTTCCATTTTCTTTTTTATATGGTTTGCTTTTTTTTTTTTTTTCATCATTTTTAATGACGATTTGATACCAATTTATCTTTCTCTTGTTACCTTAAATCTTCTTTGCAAACCATCATCATATTCGTTGTACAAAACGATTTTTTTTTTTAAAGATGTATAAGCTTCAATGAACATTAGATATATTATATAGGTACATTGCATATATATATATATATGTTATATACTTTTTTTTTTTTTTTTGATTCCTTAATGTAAAATGCAATTTTAAATTTCGAAGACTTAAATAGAATTTTGAATATATTATAAAGAAAACAAAAATTAAAAAAATATTATAATGTACTATAAATTTATATATAGATATATACTATTATATATAGTATATATAATATGGAAAATTATATTCATACATATTTTATTTATATATATATATATTGTAATGTAATGTAACATTAAATTATATGAATAATATAATATCTTAAAATATACTTTATATAATGGAAAGTTAATATTTTGTGTCTTTTTTTTTTTTATATGAAAATTAAGTTGAAGTTTTTTTCATACATATATATAAGATATTATCTAAGCGATACCTGGAGAGCGTATATTAACACTCATGTGGTTGTAAAATGAATAAAAAAATCATTTTACCATATATCTTAAAATATATTGCAAACATTATTCGTTATTTTATATTATATTGTATATATGTAAAATATATATGTATGATGTACGTATATGTATATATAGATATTAATATTATAATATGTACATACCTACTTAAAATATCCAAAGAATGTGTTCAAATAATAAAAAAAAAATTCTTATTAAAGTCTTGAGGAAAAAGTCTTGAAAGAAAAGTTAATAATAAAAACAAAATAAATTATGGTTTTTATTTATAAAGATAAAAAATAGTGATGATTGCGATAAAAATTATAACATAATAACTGATGATTATATTATGTAAGAGATAATTTATATTTAAAGTTTTTTTTTTTTTTTAATTGAAACTAATTAAATGACATTTTAATTTGGAATTTGATTTTTTTTTGCATACAAATTTAAGAATTTTGATATAAAAATTAACAAAAAAGGATGTAAAGATTTTACAGGAAGAATGTGTCCAAACGATAATATTATAAAGCGATAGTATTACAAATTCTAGAATTATGATTATTTTTTTCCATTTCCATTAATTTTATAATTTTTCTTAGAATTTTCTCTGCTAAAAATTTTATTTACAAAAATATAAATATAAATGATTTGAATGGAAGAGAAATCAAATTTTTTTTCCTACGATGGCTTATTATTTTTCTTAATCCTTCTTTGTTTGGGAGCCTAATATTTTAAATAATTTTAATAAAATTGAAAAAAACCAAATTGTAAAATTTTTTTAACACAGAATCTCTAGATACCACAAATATATTACTTTTGTAAATTTTTTTTAAATTCTGCTCCCACTAGGTCGGTATATGCTTTATGAAAAACTTTGAATCAAATTTATCAAAAAATTTATGTTATAACCACTTGAATACTAAACATTTTCCAAATTTAAGGATTATCAAATTGTAACTTTTTGAATATAAAGCTCTTTTGAGTTTGAGAAGTAGTATCTTCGTAATAAATGGATTACTAAAAACACAGTCCGTACACAAACTTAAATTTTTAATCATATCTTTATATAGTTAAAATTTTATTAGTTGATATTAAACGACTTAGAAGTTTTGAAATCAAACTAACGGACGAAGTGAAACTAATAGCACTTTTTTTTTATACCCGTACGATAAATCTCGAGTATAATAAAATTACTCCTCCGTTTTTAATATCTCGAAATAAGCGAGTTAGATATGGAACTACAAAGGTATAGATCGGATCAGAATCAAATTCTGAGTCGATTAAGCTTTGTCCGTCCATCAGCACGCTACTCAAAAACTAACAAAGCTAGAGTATTGCAATTAACACAAAATATTTTTGGATCAATTTGTAGGTTCCCTATTTTATATATATTTGTACCATATGGTGTCTTAATTTACCGTTATGCTAAACAGAATTATTGCAAAATTCTTTAACCCTTCTATCTTCCAAACGGTTAAGGTTAGAAACTTGAAATTTTGAGAGGAGTTAGATCTTTGAAAATATATTTTTGCAGTTCAAAATATATGTTTTTATCGCCCCCCGTTTAGAAGCTGTATGGGTCAAAAACTGAAAATTGCTTATTTTTAAACACCTGTAACTTGAACATCTATTGAATTTTTTTTGAATTAATACATAAAAATTAAAGCTTCAACATTAGATACACTTTTATTTCTGTTAGCAACCTTTCTTAATAATAGAGGGTTGCCTTAAAATTAACGATAGTGTGACTTCATTTTTTTCAATTTTTCTTACAAATTTCTTTAACGATTTTTTGAATTTATTTTTACTCAATAATTTAAAATTGTTGAGGATGGTATGATACGTAGTACAAAAGAAAAATTAAATAAATAAAAAACATAACGGTTGCTTAACGAATTTATATTTATATAAAATTGGTATTACATATTTATATAGCATGTTTATTTACATTATTTTCGTCAAAAATATGTCACTGATGAATGAATAATGTAGGTATAATAAGAATATTGATATATGGTATATATATGTACATATTATGTAGCGAAGTATATACGGTATTTTGTTGTATTTATAAGAAATTATTCTATGAATGAAAAATTTTTAAAGAAATAATGCAATGTATGTATGGCGATATATAATATATATATATATGAATATATATGCATATTAATGTATATTTGATATTTTATACAAGTTTAGTATAAATTATTAGACATTTGCCGCTTAGTATTAAATAGTACTAAGTATATCATATTTGTAAAAATTTTGGATTGATAATCGTTAGGTGGAAGATTAGAATCTGCTTTTGAAGAATTTATAAACATATACTTTGTATATGTACAACCCATAGTTCTACAAATTATAAAATTTTCTGATATTATTTTAAAATACTGAAAAATTAAAAAAAATAATATTATAAGGAGAGTGACAGGCTATGAACATCATACTAACGGTTCGTACAGGTATCTAAGAGTTGACAAAGGCAACTGTACTTTTCTTCGTTTTTTTAAATTTGTTTATTCTAAACTTTTGAGTTAATTTTCAACACTAATGTGAAACATTTGTAAATCTATTTTAAAGAACGATTAATCACTTCACATTAAGTTCTTGTTGAATATTTTTGGTGTTAAATACGTATTGAATATGTTGGGGCATATATAATTTTGATTTATATAATTATTATTCTACTAATCTACCCTATACTCGGTTTACTGCTAAATTACTCTTAAATTAATTTTGTTATTAAATTTAATTATATGTTGATCAGTTACCAATAAATTCAGTTGTTTTCATAATTCTAATTGCTCTTATACCAGATGGCAGATAACAAGCATAACTTAAGAGTCTGTCAGATTTAATATTTGACCAAAAATAATTTTTAAGTCTCTCAAGTATATATTAATTGTAGTGTAAATTATTTAACATTACTTTTATTTTTATTTATATTAATATTGCAAATCGCATAGGATATTGAAATATTACAAAACCATCGGCTACTAAGGCTATTTTATATGTCTATGTCTAACACTATTATTAAATTATACACTAATATTATTTAATTTGTTTATATTATATATTTTATATTTACACTATATTTTATAGCAAGGGGAATTTGTTTTTAATTAATAAAACTTGCTAGCTGTGCAAGACTTGAACCAGCACTCCCTCGGTTAATAAGCCACGTGCTTGAGCACTAGGCCACTGAGGCCCCAAATTACTTATTTATTTATTTATTTATATTAATATTACATACATAAATGTAATGCAATATTATTGAACCATCGGGTCATTATAGGTTTTTATACTATTATGAAATTATATACTAATATTATTTATTTTGTTTATATTATATACTATATATTTACATTATATTTGATCGTAAGGGGCGTATGTAAAGAAAAAAACACTTACGACCTGTGCAGGGATCGAACCCACACTCCTTCGGTTAATACGCCACACGCCTACCCACTAGGCAACCGAAGCCCCCCAAATTACTTTTTTAAATTGAAATATTTTCTACCTTTTTTTATGTACATTGCATAAATTTAGGGGTTGAATATTATTACGATATTATAATTTATTTTTTCAATGTAAAACACGTTTGATTATATTTGTGTGGATTAAAGAAGAAAGCATTTTCACTCTGTGACATTTCATCTATTTGACAAAAAATATATCACAGCTCAAAAATATTATGCCAATCGGTTGATTAGAACTGTAATTGTCTTCAATAAAACAAAAATGAGGAAATAAAAAACTTTGCTATAGAAGATAATAAAGTGATGCACAAATAACTTATAAAAGAACTCCATTTTAAAGACTTATTACAATAGCAAATAAACTGTTCAATGAAAATAATGTAACAAAAGCAAACTATTATAATGTCTCATGAAAGATGCTATATATGTGTGTGATATGTCAAGGATAATACAATCAAATTTCAGAACAAAGATTAAAAATATTAGGTTTGTATACTTAAAATTTTGAAAATAAAATGTTTTTAATATTATATACTATCTATTTCTTCTCATAAATATTCCATAAAATAAATATTTAATAATTTTCGGTGAATTTCATTCTTAACTGCACAAGTTAATATTCCATTATATTTTGAATATCTCAATAGATTTTCTGTATATCTAATGTACTTTTAAAAATAAAATTTAATTCTTTTTTTTCATTTTCAAACAAGAAATGAATTTTCTTTTAAATCAAAATTTATTTTTTTTTAAGGTAAGTACAATTCCAATAATTTACTGGGAAAGAAAATACATAAATTTTGTTTTAAGTCATTCATGTATGATTTTAAAAATTAAATTCATTAAAATTGAATCTTATAAAATGGAAAGTTATATTCTCTTTCATCTTTTTTGTATTTTCTTGTCTTTATAAAATTGCTTTTATATCTCTAAATTTTCTGCGAAAAAAAAAAATTTAAACCAATTAATAACTATTTAGGGGATTCAAATTATAACCCTTCAATTTTTTTCTAGTGTTTTTCCAAAAACTACCTCTGAAAATTTAAGGTATTAGAATAGCATTTGTGCCACTATAAAAATATTTATGGCATCTGTTAATATCATAAAAAAAACCATTATGTAAAAGTGACTTTTATGCGAATGTTTGCACAGAACCTGTAGGTAGGTACTGCAAAATATATCATTATTTTTGTATTTTTTTTTTAAATTTTTCTCCCATTCGGTGTATCCTTTTTGAAATACTTTGATTCAAATTCTTCAATTTAAGTGAACATTTTTTGTTTTTTAATTTGACTGTGAATTTGTATCGTTAAGAAAACAAAGTGGGAATAACAGAGAAATTAAGGAAAAAAGTGGAATGAAGAAGACAAATCAAATAATAATTGAAAGGGGGGGAGGGAGAGCAGGAGAGGTAAAACATGAAAGTACAACTCGAAAAAAAAGTAATTTTAATGTCGTAAATTTTTTTTTTTTTGATTTATTGTAGATGGTTATTTTTGCAATCATAAATCTGAATTACTATTTTTATTACGCAATCGGTACATAAAAACAATTTTAATCGAATTTTTTTTTTTCAATCACTTTTGCTCTTCCTTTTCCTTTCAGATTCCTATTTTTTCCTGTTTGTTTTCCTTTGATCGGAAATTGGAAATTACATTATAGGTTGGTTTTAATAAAGTTATAAATTTAGTAATGGAATTTTTAAATTATTAGAAAAAAGTTTTTTTTTTCTTTTTATTATTTTCCTATTTAAAACAAAAAAATTTATTATTACTTTAATAAAATTGGAAAATGTATTATTTGATAAAATTATAAAGTGTCTTGTGAAAGTAAAATATTATTTGTATTATAAATATTGTGATAAAATATGAATCTTTAAATTACAAAAAAAAACAGAAAATAAGTTGCAATATAGGGCCTCGGTGGCCTAGTGGGTAAGAAACGCTGCAAACACCGGGGAAGTGTGGGTTCGAATCCCACACAAGTCGTAAAAGTTATTTCCCTTACGACATTTACAGAAACAGAAACAGAAAACGCTGTGTAATTTCCTCATTTATGAGGCAAATAAATGCATAAAAAAAAAAATAAGTTGCAATAATGTAGAAAATATGTAATTAAAGGTTTTTAAAGGGTACATTTTCAAGATAGAATTAATGTCTTTAAAGTATCGAATAAACAATTTTTTTTTTTGGTTTATGTAAAGAAAAATATTTATATATACGAGTATAATAATATATTAGAATCCTTCACTTATATTATTATTAATTTTTAAGAGTAACCACCGTTTTCCTTTTCTGGACCTAACTATATATATAGTTAATCAAAATATAATTGACTCAAATTAAGCTAACTTGAAGTATACTTGCTTATAGCTAATGCACATCCATAACACATAGAAATAATGCCAGAAATGGTATTTAAATAAAATTTAAAACTTCAAAATTGATCAAAATTTTAAACCTTAATTGTTTTTACTATTACTAACGACCTTAACGTTGGGGGACGACATACATTTTTGATCGATATCAAATAATATTGTTAAATTTTCATTCATGTAAATACAAGGTGTTTCACGTAAGACTGCAAATATTTCACAGTCCTGAAGCAAAACCTAGACAAAATTTATATGGGATGGAGGGGTCTGATAAACAGTGCAATTATCTACTCAAACGCCGACTACAGAGGGCCCAATGTATTTTAATTATGGACATTCCTTTACAGTTTCTTGTTTAAATTTTTATTTTTCTTTTTGGCCATTTTAAAAAAGTTATTTAATGTCAATTTAAAATTTATTTGAAATATAAATTTATTATATTTGTTAAATTTAATAATTTAAATATGATTAAAATTTTTGTTTTGTGGTTTTCTCTCTTTTCTTTCAAATATTTTTGTTTTCTCCTAAATAATTAGGTATTCATTAAAGATGGCTCACATCCAAGAAGCAAAATGACCCAACATTTTCCTATTTGGACCATTTTGGTTTTTGGATTATAGTTTTAAATTAGGTTAAGTGTAAATTATTAGACATTGTACATTGATGATTTATATTATACGTAACTGTTTTTCAATAATAATATTTTCAAGCTATTACAGATTGTAACGTATATAGTATAAAAATTATATTTTTTTATTTATATGTACATATGTAGATATTTATTTATTTTTATTTACATTGGATATTTGTTATTCATGAAACTGTTTTATGAAATATTTTATACATTTATTATGATTCAATTACGAAATTCGAACCCGTAATACAAATCATATTTACCCATTGCTTTAATTATTAACTTTAAAAATATATATATATATATTTTTTCAAAATGTAAATAAAAAATATTTTATATTTTTATTTTGTGCACAGTAAATATAAAATAAGATACAAAGTATATTTATTAAGTTCTTTAAAATCAACAGCATACACCCACCAAAACATAAAATTACACATTTATATAAAATATATGTTGTGCTATATAATAAAATATGTATGTATATAATATAATATATAGATAGATATGTATGTATTATATATAATTTACCTAAAGGATATTACAAACAAAATAACAGGAAACGAAAAAAGTAACGGAATAACAAAAAAAAAATAACGGAAATGTCAATTATTCACTTGAAATGTGCATGAAGAGAGCGAGTTAATGAACCACTGACCTTTTAAATTATTTTTTCAACATACTCGTGGAAAATGTATTTTTTTATTACAAAAAAAAAAAAAAATGTTCAGTTTTTTTTTTTTTTTTTAATAATTTTCAGGATAATCCATATTTTACTAAAATGCGGATGAATCTGATGCAATATAAATTTAGTCAAATGGAAATTCTTATATTTTCGATTTGTTTTTTATTTAATGAATGCCAAACTTTAATATTGTCATCTTTTTAAAAATTGAAAAATTTAAGAAATTGTTGTGGTATTTTAAATATTTTTCATAAAAAAATCAAAATATATTTCCAATAATTTATTGATTTTAAAGCAACTTCAATAGATTTACATACATTAAACGATCAATTAAAATGATTGCTCCCATCACGCTCATTCATTATTAAATCAATTTTGACATAATACTATATACTATAAATATTATATACCTACACCTATTTATATAATGTACCCGTCAAATCATATTTTTTTATTTTTTTAACTGAACCATAGTTGTGTACACATAAATTACGGTACACATAAAATAAAAGAAAAAAAAACAAAAAAATTAGAATACCGTAACATTAAAATAAACTTAAAAGGAAAAAAAAAACAGAAACATCACCAGCAAGAAAACAAAAAAAAAAAAATTAAATACGTTGTTGATACGTACAGGAAATTTTTTTTATCGACATCATCATTCTCTTTTCTTTAGGGTTTTAGGAATTGTAAACGTTAATTTTAGAATAATTTTACTCTTATTTTTTTAATTTTTGTTTTTTTTTTTTTTTTTGTTACTGCACTCTCATTTTATTTCTCTCTTCTTTCACATCTACTTTTATAGTATATAATTTAAAACCACTTTTTTGTTAACTGTAAAAACGAAATTAACAAAAAAAACTCAGTTTAAGTGGCAATGAATGAAATGTGAAGGGGTAGTAAAGTTTTCTTTTTTTCTTTTAGCTTTATTCCCATCTAATTTTCAGAAAAAAAATATGGGAAAGAGGAAAAGGGAATACAATTTTCACTTTTTTTACTAATTTTTGTTTTATCCTTTTTTTTTGTTTTTGTTTTGGAAAAATCATCAAAGTGAAAAACAAAATCGTTATTTACACCATTTTTTATCCTCTTTGAAATTTTATAGACAAACACAGAAAAAAAAAAAAACAAAATCAACAATAAATAAGAATACATTCATGGGATAATAATAGAACATGGTAACTGTATTTTGAGAAGGATGCTTAAATTGAATGGTTGTTACTGTTTTTTTTTTTTTTTAAACTATTCAATAACAACTGTGTTAAATAAGGTGGAAATAGGCGTTGATCAAAGAGACTGAATGACTGAATTAAAAAAAAAAAAAATATTAAAAGAAAAAATAATAAACCAAAAAATAATAAAATTGGGATGAGAAAATAAAAATAAAACAAAAAATCATATAGTGTAGAAAACGAATGTTTTTATGTGAGTGCGTTTTTAATTTTTTTTTTTGCTTCTAATTTTTTTTTTTTTTATATAATTTTCAACATTTAGAATGAATTTTTATGTGTTATTTTATGTGCAGGATGTAATTTCCGATTTTTTTTTTTTTTTGTAATTTTTCCAAAGTTTTAAGGATTAAATTATGTGTAATAGGAAAATAGTGAATATGTGCATTATGCAAGTTCGTAATTAAAGGATATTAGTTAAAAATGATTTATTCATATAGGTAGTATACAACTGAAGATTATTATATGTATCTATGTTGGGATTTTTAAATGTAGATATCCCCTTTTGTTTTTTCTTTTCTTTTTTTTTAGTTTTGAGTATTTAATTACGGTTAATTATTGTTGAAATTTTCCATTTAAGTTAATGAAAAATTTATTAGGCTAATGGAAATCTTATTAAATAAAATTAGAATTTTTTTTTTATTAATAGTTTTTGATTGAAGTTTTTGATCTATATAATTATTAAGGAAATGTAATTTCCCGTTATAAAAGTTTTTCAAAAAAAAAAATTTGTTAATCTAAAGGATATCATATGAGTTTTATTAGACTCCAGTAAATTAAATATGTTTTTATTTTTAATTTATTTCTGTCACATATTTTTCAGTAAACTAATTGTCCTTTTATTATTTTAAGTGTTATTTAAAAAAAAAAAACAATTTAAATAGTTAGCATTATTGTCAATAACATATTTGTGATTAAGACTACAACTAAAAATTAGTTTTTTAAAATACAATTAGTAATGTATTCAAATTTAATATTTAAATATTTTACAAAAACTATAATAAAAAGTATCTTATAATTAACTGTTAAAAATTTATTTATTTTTTTTTTTGTATTTGAATAGTTTTAATATGGTATCATCAGCCAAAAGAAAATAATTTTCTTTGTTTTTAGAAAATTATAATACTGTAATAATAGAAATAAATTTAAATATACAATTTTAATTTCGTAATTTAGAAAATGGAATCCTATGTTTTGCAGTATTTTGCAAAATAGGTACTGCAAAACAATCAAATATAGCTATTGTTATATATATTTTTCCTATTAATAAAAGGAAAAAAGTATGTTAAACCAAAGGTTTTTAATGGAACACATTTTCAAAAACGAAATTTCTTGTGATCGATATTTTAACTTATTTTTGCAACAAAATTTGTAGCTTTTCATAGAATTTTTTTTGATGTGAAATGAAAATGATGTGATGAAAATGATTAAAAATCGTTTTTAAAGAAAGGGAAGGGTACAAAAAAAATTTTTTTTTTTTAAATTATGAAGGTTCTGATTAAAAGCAGATACGGAGGATATAAAACTTTATAAATATATAAGAATGTATTTACACACTGATGTAAACATATATAAGAATGTATTTACACAACTGTAAATTTAAATATCAAATAGTAAAATCTTGTAAATTGTGTAAAAGTTTTATAAATTAGGTGAATGGACAGATCGATAGTGTGTAACTATAATAAGCAAATTTTTAAAAATTTTGTTTGGAAAATGTGCTATAAAGAATTTTGTTAAAAATATAAATTTATTTCCTTTATAAATAAAACTTTATTAATTTGCGTGTAATTTTGTATAATATAAATTTTCACTAATGTTATAGTTGACTATAATAAAACAAGGTGTCCAAATTAAACTGTGATAGGATAGTACAAAGAGCAATAGCATTCAAATGTATTCCATTTTTTTTTTTTATAATAGTTCATAATTTTTTATTATTTATTATTTTATGTAATGTAAAAAACATAAATTAAAATTTAATATTTATATTCATAAAAATTATATTATTCAAATGTAGCAGAACATTGCTAACATTTACAGAATATTAAAAATCCTAATAACATAAACTATAATTAAAGTATTGTATTTTAAATGTTCATAACTAACAGTTTTCAGAATTACAATTACATTTTAAAGTAATTAATATCATTATTAATTTTAGTTTAATTTTTGTTTTTTAGATTGGTTAAATTACGATTTCATTTTGTTAGAATATCATTTCTTTTAAAAATATTAAGTTTACAAAGTAATCGCACTTATTATTACAGAAATCTGTTTTAACATTTTATTGACTTTTATACATTATGATATTTTATACATTGTGAAATTAATTTATAACTAACATCATGGGAATTGTTTCCGTAATAATTACAATCTAAAGTTTTGACTGTACTAATTATAATTCAAAGTCTTAATAGATTTGATCTTCATCGTTTCGAAAAAATTATTATAATTATAATTTCTTAATCCTTCAATTTATCCTTGAAAACGCACACTGGTTTCTGTGTATATTTTATTTATTATTTGATTTATATTTATATATAAAATATTTTTTTTTTTTTATCTTTTATCGTTCTTTTATTTTATATTTGATAATTTATTGTTCTTTTTAACTTTTTATTATTAATTTATTACAATTTGTTTCTATTTTAGTTTTCACATATTTTTCTGTATAAAGTTAATAATGTTTAATTAGTTCGTCTATTTGTAACATATTGTATTGTTTTTTTTTTTTTTTTGTTGTTTGGGTATCAAAATATAAATAAAGACAAAATTGTTAAAAAAAAATCGATCTTATTTTTTTCTTTAATATTTCATATATTTTATCTATTTTAGTTAAATCATTATCCTTCAATTATAACTTTCAACTTATTTACTATGATGAAATTTAATTATATTTATTCAGTTTCATTTAATATCCTATTATTTTTTTTTTTTTTTTTTGAATAATTCTTTAATATATAATTCATCTGTCATACGAAAAAAAAAAAAAAAAAAACAAAAAAACCAAAATAAAACGAGAGCAAAAAAAAAAAAAACAAAAATAAAAAAATAGGAATAAAATAAAACATATGAAAAGAGAAAGTATTAAAGTCAAAATAATGACATAATTTGTCATCTCTTTTGCTTTATTTCTGTTTCATTTTTATTTATTTTATTTTTATCAAAGTAAATATCAAACATAATAAGAAAATTATTAAAGAGAAAATATGAATCGGATGAAACAGAAGAGCAAGAGATAAGGAGAAAAAAACAGAAACAAAGATAGATAACAATGACAAAAAGAAAAAAAAAAAAAAAACAAAAATTGTCATAAATTATGACACAATATTGTTTTTTATGTAATAATTTAATATTAAAAAAAAAAAAGAAAAACAAAATTAAAATGAAAAATAAGAGGAAAAAAAAAAAAAGTCAAAGAACAACCCTCCAAAACAACTTAACAAATGAACAATATACAGTTATTTTTATTTTAAAGTGAAGTGAAATATAGGGGTAAATAGGGGTAAATAGGAAAAAAATAAAATGAATGACAGATAAACGGAAGTTCAAAAGTTCAGATTCAGATTTCTTAGGAATAATGATAAATTTTTTGACATTAATTTCTTTAATTTTATAGTGGGTTAAATTGGAGAACCTCTTTTTATTTCTGAAGAGAGTTAAAAACAATTTTTTTTTTTTTTTTTAATTAATTTAATTTATTGTTTTAGTATTTTGCTCTTGGTTTCTTTTTTTTTTTTGTTTCATTTAAATTTTAATAGTTAAATTTATTAAAGAAAATATTATTATAATCAGTATCAGCATATTAAAATGTTTAATAATAAATTAAAGCAAATTAAGAATATCATAATACATAATAGGAATATATTATTATGTTTTCTTTTTAATTTGTTTTTAAAAAAAATATTTTGTGAAAGATTTATTGTGTTATTTACTTTCCCTAGTTCTCTTCCTTATTCTCCTGCCATTATATTGCGCAAGCAGTTAGAACGTCACACAACCAAAGGGTTCAGAATTTCTTGCTGCCTTTGCCCGTTCGAAAGGGTTCAACAAAATTTCTTGATGTTGAAAATAATCTTAATTTTAATTTAAATTTAAATTTGTAGCGAATATAATGGGCAGCCAGCAATTTTTATCGCATGGGCTTAAAAAAAAAAAAAAAATTAAATAAATCCAAGAATTTGTAATAAACGATACGAAAAATAGATCCTTTAAAATTTTTGAAGAACTGTAACAGTTTCCCAATTTCTGATTATATTATGTGAATTTTTTACGAATGACTTAATCCATTTAAGTTATATTTGTGCAAACAATGTAAGAATCTAACAAAGCAAAATAACAATAAATGAATGCTTTGGTTTTCCATTCAAAAAAGTAAATTGTAAATTATAGAAATATTTATCATATACAATTATTATGAACAGACCCAATTTTTTTAATTTACATACATATTTTATATTCAACACCTTCACCGACACCACTCAATGAAGGTGTCGCAAACGAAAAATAAACTTAAATAAAAGATATCATAATAGTTTTCAATATTCAAATTGAACAAAATGAATTTCCAATTATTTTATCCTTATAACACTTAAACATGTTAGATTTAAACATTTTTTTTTGAGAAAAAATTTACTCTACTTCCTCCCACAATTACAATTTTTTTTTACAGTGTTTGGAAGAGATGAAGGCTCAAAAATTTTATAAAATTTCAGTTTTCATAATGTGTAAAATTAAATACCGAATTCAGAATAAAATTTTACAATAGATTTAATTTATTTTTTTTTTAGTGCATTTCTCTGCCACATAATGTGAACAGGAAATTAAACAGCCTTTCTTTTTCGGGCGTGGCTATAAATGTCGTAAGGGGGAATAACTTTTACGACGTGTGTGTGATTCGAACTCACACTCCCACGGTGTTTTATACGCTCTTACTTACTAGGCCATCGAGACCCCATAGCTTAATTTATAAAGTGATTTTTCTAGATTAAAAAAAAATATGAACAGTACAATTTGAGTTAGTTATTTTAATATAAAGAAAGAAAGTATTTTCCGATTTTAAGTTGTTTCGGCCATAAGGTGTTATGCATGCGTTTACATAAAAAAGTTATTTAAAAAAATTTACGTCCAATTTTCATTTCTTTTATCACAAATTGTTTGAAAATATCTAAAACCGATGATATAATGATGATATAAGGATATTTTTTTCAATATTTTATCAAAATTAACTGAAAAATTATAAAAACCCTATAATATTAAATTTAAAACAGTTATGTAAAAATTTTACATTTAAATATTTATTTAAAGGTTAGAGAAAGTAATAATTGGTTTGTTAAATTACTGATTACAAAAATTTCATTTTAATTTTCATGCATATTTTGCCTAAATCCTCAAAAACTATACATAAATCTTTTTTTGAAATATAATCTTCAAATAATCCAGTCTAATTAAAAACAAAAATAAAAAAAAAAAAAAATTTAAAGTGTAGTAAAAAAGAAAACAAAATAAATTTGAAAGAAAAAAATTTTCAAAGGCGAGAAATGAAACTGAATATGAATAGGATTGAGAAAATTTTAATTACATTTTCTAAATTTTTTTTTTTTTTTTTTGGGATTATTTTGTATACTTTTTTACACAATTATGATTTTTTGTTTGTTTAATTCCAAGAAATTTAATTCTAAGCAAAAAAAAAAAAAAAATAGAAAAATAAATTTTGGTTGTCCTGGATGTGGGAATTTGTTTCTTAATTTGTTTTTAATTCCTTTAAAACGTTTAATAATTAAATGTAAAATGTTTCATAAAAATACTTTGTGTTATTCTATGAAATTTTTTTTAATACTTATATCTATTTTAGGCTCATATATAATTTTATTTTGATTCTATTATATTCTATTCTGTAATGGGTTTGACTAATTTACAACACCAGCTCGTATTTAAAGGATGTAATTATGATTTGGATGAATAAAAAGTTTTTTATGGTATTGAGTATTTTTGTTTAAAAGGTTTTATTAGATTGTTAATTTGTTTAGAAAATTTCGTTTTGGTGAAAATGTATCTAAGTTAAAACTAAAAAAAAAAAAAAAAAACAAAAAAACAAATTAAAAATTAATTTTTATTATACAAAACCGATTAAAACATTTTTTTTTAATTTATTTTCAAGTGTATTTTATATTGCTAGTCATTATATCATACTTCAGGGTTGTTCAGGGTTGGTATTATCATATAAATGGAGTGAAACTTATTTTGTAAATAATTTTCTACTTGAAATTGTTTTCTATAGAAACCCGGTTTTTTTATTTTTTTTTTATTTTCTTCTTCATTTTTTTTTTTTTGCATTTGTTGTATCTAATTTCATTTTCTTGTCTATCGAATTTATGAATAGAGTATGGGCAGACATTTTTTTGTTGATTTATTTTTTGCAATATTTTCTTTTAAAATTAATTTTTATTTTCAAACCTATTACAATTTTTTTTTTCAAATATATATGTATATATACATATATATATGTATTTACAAGGTTTTTATTTCAATCTATCTGCCTTTTATTAAAATTTTCTTCAGTATAGTATTGAAAGAAAATATTAAGAATTGAAATTCTACACTCTTGCATAAAAATATATCTGTCTATTGTATTATGTATACTATACAGGCTATGTATACTATATAGGCTACATATATAGATATGACATGTATATATATTTTTTGAAATATTTTATATTATATGAATGAGTATATTATAATAATATCTGTTGAAAGGTGAATTTATAATTTTCTTTTTTTTTACTTTCAATTCATTTATTCATATAATACCTACTATACAAATTATTTGGAATACTTTATTTCATATTATCACATTAGTGGTATTGTAATCGCAAAAAAAAAAAGTCAAATTTTCATTAATTTTAATGTTTTCAAGCGCTTTGAATGTGAAAGTATAATTTTGGGAAAGTTGAAAGTGAAATAAAAGAATTTATGTTGAAAATTTGCATCCAAAATAAAATATACAGCACTTCTTTAATATCGCCCTTTTTAGCCTACATTAATAAAATTTGTATTTCAGCAGTAATAAAAATTTTAAGCTACATTTCATTAAAGTTTTATGCTATATTATGTAAAATAACCGAAAGTAAAATTATTAATATAAAATTTAGTATACATGGTGTCATCTAATTATGAAACTTAAAGATTAAAAATCGGTAGTGAATATTTTGACATGTATTTTTTTGTTTGAAAACAATGGACGTTTTTCTTTTTCTCATCAGAGCCGAGTCATAGCTGTCAAGCAAAAAAATTGTCTTTCTTTTTATGCTCAGATTATCCAGATTATTCATTTTGTGTTTCTTTTTTAACTCGGAGTGTGATCAGAGTGCGATCTGTGAGCTCGTAAAAATTTCTGAGATTTCACAAGAGTTTTCAATAAATATAACGTCAAATTAAGAATAAAATAATAAAAATGTCATCAAAATAAAATTTTTAAGTTTTTTTTTTTTAAATTTTATTAAATGAAATTTTACGTAAAATAACTGTGTTTTATATTATTTCTTAAATAAATTCCCTTTAAAACTATATATTTACATTTAAAATAATGAAATACAATAAAAAAATACTGACGTTAGAAAATAATTTGGATAAAAATTGACAATTTGTGCTCTGAAAGTTTCTTTTTTAACTCAGAGCGGTCAGAGTTCAGATAAAAGTTTGCTCTGAGCGTTCGACATCTGCTCTGAGCATCGATCTGATGAGAAAAAGAAAAACGCCCAATATAGGTAGTGATTGTTAGCTGAAAAAATAATATGATAGTTAAATAATCATATAGAATTTCTTCGGTTGCGTACGAAATTCCAAAAAAAATTAAAATCTATTTTTTAAATACCATAATTCCAAAAAAAATTCAAGAAAAAAAACATTACAAAAAAAATTTTCCACTAAAAAATAACAAAAACCAAAATTTAATGGCAAGTAGGCATCTGCTATACTTCTGCTTAACAAATTATTGAAACCCTGATGTTCTAACTAACTATTCAAAATCGCACATATACAAATATTTTGTAGAAAGCTTATAGCTCTGATTTTAAATTCAACTTCAAAATTCGTCCTAATTCAGAATTTCGCATACACAAAAATATATATGTATAAAAAATATTCTGGAAAAGGGGAATACCCTGATTTTGTAACAACATATAAAATCCCTTTTAATTATATTTCACATGCATATTATGTAATTATATTATATGTATTATAGTTTATAAAGTATAATACATATAATATAAACACTATGGAGTTTGTTTTATGGATTTTTTTTTGTAATTATGACACCATCTTCAATTTCATATTTATGAATTCATTTTTAAACACACCAGCTTACGAGAATATCAAGAAGATAACATTAATTCTCAACTATTTCTTTACTATAGTTTGTATATAAAAGAAAAACTAATATGTATATAAATAATACGAGTATTATATTATATAAAATTTATGAAAAATTGAAATTATTTTTCTTTTTAGAAATATTTAAATTAAAAAAAAAACAAAACAAAACAAAAAATAAATAAATAAATTGGAATTTTATTTAAAATTTAGGACAATCGAATAAAATAAAATGTTCTAATTTATTTTTATCATTGTGTTGTTAAAATAAAATTTTAAAATAATTTTTAATTTAGTTCATATTATATATAGTTCAATTATAATATTTTAAATACATATATCTAAAGATTTGAATTAGGCATATAACATGATGCAGTTTTTCATTTCTTTTAAAATTGGAATACAAAGCAGTATAAGTGAATAGATATAACAAACTATAAGAAAATAATTATCATATTTAAATTAAAAGAAAATTCAAATTGAATATAATATATTCGGTTATAATAAGTTTAATAAACAGATTACAAAGAAATTTAACAATTATAATTTAATTATATTTATTATCTTTTTACATTAATTATATATATTTTAAATTTATATAATATGTGAGAAATGTGATGTTGGAAATAAAGAACCCGTGATGAATTTAAATTGATTGAATGAAAAACATCGAAAGCCATAATAAAAGAACTGCACGAGGTTGCTGTGGGTAATGTTGAACTTTAATCAACCAAAACCATCACCTTTAAAACCAAACTTTAGGATGTATCATTGAATACATAACATTTTGTATAGTTGGGTTTAGGGTATAAAATTTACTTGGGAAATTGAATATGATATAATTGGAATTTTGGAGGATGAAGGTGATTTGAAGAGTTATTTTGAAGAAAGAGTTTAATGTTCTTTTTAAATTTTGTGATGTCATATGAATTATAAACTTTTGGGAACACAATAAGACCCCATAAAAACTTTGTGCGGCATGACATACGAATTTTTGAATACTGTGTTACATCATCTTGGGCATGGGCATCTATTACACTCGTTGTTCCAGGTTGGAAAACATTGAGTGGAGGCATTAGTTGTTTTATTTCTTTAGAATAGGCGCTTTTTCCTGTAAGGTATCGATAAAACAATTTCAATAATTTGTCTGTACGACGATGGTCCGTCTCAAATAAGAAGAATAGCTTTGTTTTACACTTTGTCGAGATAACACAGAGCTGGTTAGGGAATTTTAGCGCAAATATGTGTATTGTACTCCATTTTTGACCTGATGTAAACATAATAACACCGTAACACCTTTAAAAAAAACAAAAAAAAAAAGTTCAAACAGAACTAAATTAATAAACTGAATATAATTCAGAACATAAAAAGGTACTCTAACCACCATTTCAAAATAAAAAAGAAAAACATAAAAAAGTAAGAAGTATAAAATAAATGCAGCTACCATGACTATTACCATTCACCACACCACAAATATATTCTTTTTCTTTAAAATTGTATGATATTGATAATTCGGGTTAGACTGCGTCAAGATGGCTTCTGCACATCATGTTGACATCGTAAATTGATATATTAAAGCTAAATTGATTTAAAAAAAAATAAAAGAAAATTTAGAGCTACACACTTATTATAGGTGTGTCAAAATATATGTGTCTATAGTCTAAAAATAGGCAAAAACTTTATATTTAATTACAGGTGAAAAAAAATTTTTAAATCCTAGTAATGATAAAATAAAAACAAAAATTTTTGGTTTAAATAAAGTTTACATATTCATCAAATTTAAGCTTCTTCATTCTCACTTATATACAGTTTTTTTGAATTATATACGGTTTTTAGTTCTTTTCCAATGTTTAAGGGTGGATTCATTCATTTTAGTTTTTTCTTTTTCTTGAACAACTGAATTTTAATTTTTTCTTGTCATAGTAAATTTTCATGATTTTATATCTCATTATATTAGATGTTTAAATTTGGCTGTTTCGTTCTTATTATATATGTTTGTTTGTTTTTCTGTCTGTTTACAAAATGTTTACACCTTTTCAGTAAATAAAAAGCAATAAAATTTGTAAAATAGAAAAGTTTACAGTAATTGATTTTTATGTAGCCTCATCCGCAATAAAAGTACGGTGCCATAAAAAATTTCATAAAACCCTACATTCTTCCAACTTTTACTGTTAGACGCATAGGTTTGGGAGCTGATATCTATGTCTCAAAAATTCAAAATTTACTAATTTTAAAATGGAAAAATTGAAGGTCAATCATTATATTTCTACGTGTTGACGGTCTATATTCATTAAATATAGTTTCCTTAAAATTAAAGAAAATATTTTAAAAATTTTCGCAATTTTCTTTCCAACAAAAATTTAAAAGAAAAAATTGTAATCTTTAATATTTTATTTAAAAAAAGAAAAAGCATTTTCTATTGTTTTGAAAATGTGCAAGTTTTAAAATCCTTATTTCTAATTATTGCCTTGAAATCTTTACATTCTTTATTAAAACAACACCTTCTAAATTACATTAACCGAATTATAACGGTAGTCTAGTAGTATAATGAATAATTAAGATACATAAAAAATATAATTTATATATATATATATTATATAAAAAAGCTGTCTCACTAAAAAAGTATACATACACTAAATATAAAAATTCTGTCCAAATTTTATTTTATAGAATTTTGACAAAATGTATAAAAAAACAAAAAAAAAAACAAAACAAAAAAATACTATAATGTTAACTGAACTTATACACAACAAACGAAAATAAAAAAAATTAAAAGAACCCAACACAAAGCAAAAAAAAAAAAAGGAAACAAAATATAAAATGGAAAAATGACAAAATGACTGACAGGTTCAGGCTGTTAATTGGTGATAAAAAGTTTATTTCTGCTTTTCTCTGTTGTGTAAACATAATAACCTCGTAACATCGTTAAAAAAGACAAAAACAAAAAAAAAAACGTTCCAACAGAACTAAATTAATAAAATTAATACAATTCAGAATATAAAAACGCACGCTAACCACCACTTCAAAACAAAAAAGAAAAATATAAAAAAGTAAAAAGTATAAAATAAACGCAGCTACCATGACTATCACCATTCACCACACCACAAAAATATTCTTTTTTTCTTTAAAATTATATGATGTTCATAATTAGGATGGTAGTGGGGTTAGGTGTGTATTGAAATGAATTATAGCTAAAATAATAAACGAAACAAAAACAGACACCATATATCATAAGAACGCGTCGTAGATATTTGTTTTGTTTTCAGTTCGGTGATAAAATTTCAAAATAGGTGTTGGAAAGAGAAAGAAAATCACAATGACAAAACAAAAAAAGAAAATAAAAAAAAAAAACATGAATTTATGAAAAATAATAATAAGAATAATAATTTTACACCTACATAAACACATGAAAAATAAATATTATAATTTTACCGTTATTTTAGTTATTTTTACTATTGCTCATTTTACTTTTTCTTTTTTATTTTTATTTTTTCATGATTTTAACAATCAAAAAAATAAAAACAACAAAAGAAAAAACAAGTAGCAAAAGATAACAAAAAAAAGTTTATATATATGTATATAAAGTTTATAAATATATATGTATTATATGTACATAAAATAACTTACATTCATGAATTTCTGAAGCGCCTTTAAAAAAATATGTCGAAAACAACTATGAATATTTCAAGGTGAATATAATAATTATCCTTACCTGAAAATAGAAAGAAAATAAAATGAATGAAAATGAGTTGAATAAAATTAAATTTATCTATTTATTTATTTTTATTTTTTTATTTTTTGTTCTTTTTCTTTTTTTTTCCAGTTATATTCGCATTTTTTTGTTTCTGTTGTTTTCCGTTTTTATGGTGTTCTGGTGTGTTTTTATTTTGCGTTAAATAAGAAAACATTATTAAAAATAACTGTAAATGTAAATTTATTTATTTGTTTATGAACATATGTGTTTCACATAATATTAAAAATGTGAAAGAAAAATGTGAGTTCTTTAAATTTACGTTTTTTTTATTTGAGAAATAATTGTTGTACGTAAATATGTGTGTATGTATGTATATATATAAAAAAAAAAAGTGGTGTATAATAAAAATGTCGTTTTGTTAATATAACACTGGTTTGATGAATTTTCTTTTTATTATTTTATTACATTTTCGCAGTGTGTTTGTTTTTCAAAAGTGTTAAAAGTATTTTCCGTGTCTTTTGTTTTTTTTTAAGACTATTTTATTTTATATATCATACTATAAAGTATAATGTTTAAGTCTCGTCACAGGTTTAACCAGTGGTTTTTTTATTCAATATTTTTAAGAATTTTGTAGTTTCAAGAATGTCTTCTACGTGAATGGTGTTCTATTCAACTTTTTAGACATACAGGATTTAAATTAAACTATTAAACCAATTTGTAACTTTTAATTAAATGGAATGTATTCATATTAAAATCTCTCTTCACGTTATTGACTGCTGCTAAAAAATGTTTAATGATAAGACCATAAGACGTTACGTTTAAAAAAATTTACAGAAGAAAAATGAAAATATTTTCACTATAATAGATATTTTAAATGTTTAGTAATTTTCATAAAATCAACGTCCAATAATATTGAAAAATTAATAAAATAATAATTGCTTTTTTTTTGTGTTGTTTGAGGTTATGATTTCGCTGTCACAAAAAATATTTAAGAAAGATTTAATTGAAAAATTGATGGTCTACTCCAGTAAAATTCCGTCAATCAAATAATCATTTAAAAAATTTTGTTTTTGTACACGTTAGATAAGCTTTTGGAAAGGATTGATTTTACATTGTTACTAAAAGTTTAGGTAAGGATAGAGCAATTAGATGGAAATCAGATGATAGATGAAATGTAAATTGAGATTATGTCTATTAGAGCGAAATATATTGGATAGAACTATGTTCCAAATTTTAGAAGCTCTCACAATAAATGAGTTTCCATAATCAATTTTAAGCCACCTTCAGGTAATTTCTACAGTGAGCAAATTTTCTAATTATTTAAAAATCACAAATGAAAAGCATTTTGTAAGAAAAATGTATTAAAAAACTAATTTAGTGCAGTACTGAATGCAAATTCTAAAATGAATGCATATGATATTTACTGTTAGAATAATAATTGTATGGATCGAAAAAATAAAGTTAAAGATTTATGAGTGTGGTAATAATAGTCTTCAATTATTCACTTAGAAAAAAATAACGGATATTTTAAACATAAGATTTTTTTTTTTATTGATTGAAAAATTTGGTAAAAGCTTTGCTACATTTGGAAAATATGATACTCCCATACAACATAAAACATATGATGAATTGATGGAAAAATGCTGATAAAAGTTCAATAACAAAATATTAAAAAAAAGTAAGGAAATAGTAGTACAGTTTTATGTATATATATGTACAACTAAATATAAATTACATAACAGGATTAAATTTCTCGATTTAAATTCACAAGTATCAGAAAATTTAAAATCCAGAAGTACCGTAATAATATAAACAAAACTGATTAACTAAAAAAAAACTCGAAAAAGGATAATAGAAAAGAAAATATTATTGACATTGTATTTATATGAAATGGAGTACAATAAAAGTTGAAGTGCATTTAAAACGTTAACCCGTGGGCTTTAATTATTTTTTGAAATGGATTAAAATCCCTCGCACGTTAATTCCAAAAGTTTTGGACGTTTGAAAATATTTTACCAAAATCATATTATGCTCCTTATTTTTTTATTTATTTATTTAGGTATATCTCTAAAAGAGCTTAAGAGCTCGTACAGAGTATGTACACTACATTTTTACAAACTAGTCATTATAATAGGAAAGCAATATATAGTTATAGAGAATAGAGATAGGTCGATATTATAGTAAAGAAATCAAAAATTGTATTATTTATTGATTTACTTACTGTATTTTTTTTTTTTTTTTGTGACATTTTTTTTCAATATTTAACACTAAAGTAAATAGATAATATGAAGTTTTTTTTCTGTTTTTTTGTACATTTCTTGTACACTCTGTCCGTCCGTCCGTCTGTTTACAAAACTTCTACACAGTTAAAGATAGAGAAAAAAAAAATTTTAATACCCTGGGTAGGTCTCATAAAAAAATTAATGTTGTAGAATAACTTTTTCATGTAGCCCCCTCCATTACGGAACTACAGTCCCACAAACTTTGAAAAAGCCCTATTTTTAAATGCGTATATCTCATGTTCTGTTTAACATTTTTTCAATCTGAAATCGTAATTCGACAGGGATTTCTTTTACCTTTATTTCACCTTTAAAGGCAATATCAAAATTGTAGTTATATTAAACCGTTATGTGAACACCAAATTTTGCCTGATTTTTCTACCTACATAACTCCGGCACGGGTTTAGATGGATTCTTGAAATTTTCAGCGAAGAAAAAACTTTTAGAATTAGTACAAGTTTCTTAAGAAAAATGAGCTATTAGAACTCAAAAATTGAAAATTTGCTATTTTTCGACACCTGTAACTTAGGCACCTGTACAAAATTTTCTTTGGCAAGACATAAAAAGTAATCTTTATTATATATTATATTCTTACGTGTGCTAACGATTTTTCTTAGTTATATAGGGTTCTGGATTTACAGTCCCTCAAAATTTAAAGAAAATCCTATTTTCATAATTGTTCTTATATGAAATTTTCAAATTTTGGTGCAAGTGACAATTCTAAACAGTTTTATTATCTTTTGAAAATGCGCGCTTTTAAAAACCGTTGGTTTACATTCTGCCTTGTTTTGGTTTGATTTTTGTAAATCATTATTATTACCTACATGTATACATTATTATATGTTTGCATTTGGTAGATTTATTTTTATATTGTGGTGAAAAATTTATAAATAAAAGAAAATATAAACTGTATATATATATATATATATATATATATATATATATATTTGTTTATTTGCTGTGTTTTATTTTATAATTTATTTGTAGATAATTTAATATTGATTTATTAACGGGTTTAAATTCTTAAACATACAATCATATTTAGTAGAGTAGATGAAAAATACTTATAATATAAATTTAGAACTTTTTCGGTGGGTCTAAAACTGAATATGTAAGATTTTGTTGTATTTGTATTTGATTTATTGAAATAAATGATTTAATTGTGTGTCAATTAGAAAAAAAAAAATCCTTGTTCTTTTCTTGATTTGATTTTTTTTTTCTCTGTTTTCTTTTTCTCTGATTTAAGAGTATAATATAATAAGTAAAAAGGAAAGCATTGTTGCAAAAGGTTGAATAGAGTTGGGTGGCAGTTTAAAAATAAAATTGTAATTTTATATGAGTCGTATGATAAGTTTTTGTTACCTGTTTCGTTTATTTTAGGTTTTTTTTGTTTATTGTAATAAAGTTTACAAAATTAGTTTTTTTTTTGTTTGTTGAACGTATGTTTTTTATTATTGTAATAAAAGAGTAAAAGTCATTGAAAATTATTAAACATAATATTTTCTATTTGATATTTAATTTTGGTAAAAATGGTAAATTATTAATATTTTTATTTTTCTTTTTTTGATTGTAAAATTGTATAATAAAATATTATTAATTTTAATTAAAAGAATAATATTTCCTTTTATTTGTTCATTTTATTTTTATTTTTTTATATATTACTTCCTTTATATTTTCTATACTTAAATAAATATAAAATGAATAAAAAATTATTTAATATTATTGTTTTTGTATAATGAAGTTAACAGGATATACCACTATACAGTGAACATTTAATGTTGTTTCTCTATAGTTCTCTATAAAGGGAGGACGCCAAAATCCCGTAACTCAAAATTCAGTAGCGCAAAATACAGCTAATTTTCTGAAAATCTAGTAACATAAAATCCAATTGACTCAAAATCTAGTAAAATAAAATCCAGTAAGCACAAAATCCAACAATATAAAATTCAGAAAATTCAAAATTTTTGTATAATATGGATTTCATATTTGGAAGCGGTTCGAAATCTGTTCTTTTTAATCCTGTTCTTAAAATTTTTTTTTTTAATTTTGTTTTCCTAAAAATCTTGTTTCCTTTTAGGAAATTTTGTTTTCTTATGTGTCAGTACCAATGACAGCAGCGCCTTTTTACGGAGCATTTTTGTATAAAAAAAAAAAAATTAGGAGGATTTTGAGTTGATTCCAAAATCAGGGTTCAAATAATTTGATTAGGGTGGTTTTGAGGACGGCAGCCTCCGCTATTTTAAATTCTTTCATATTGAAATTTATTTGTAAAATGTAATAAATAAAAAGCGAACGTAACAAATTAGTTTTACTGCATTTACCAAATTAATTATTTTACTGGATTTTATGTTGCTGAATTTTGTGATTTCATGTTACTGGATTTTCTGTTGCTGGATTTTGCTTTACTGGATTTTGAATTACGAAATAACAACACCAACCTGAATTTAGAACAAACCAACCGATTCTGCAAAAAATTGTATTAGCTTTAGAGTGCAAAATACTATATATATATGTTTCCTAGCACCTTTAGGTACTAAACATGTTACACATAAAATAAGAACTATATTTAAAAATAATTAAATTATATTACATTCAACAAAAATTTTTCTCTAAATTACCAAAAAAAAAGAAAAAAAACGAATTAAAAGAAAATTCGATTGTAAATATTAAAAAAATAAAATGTTATTTATTTATTAATTATTATAAGGAAAAATATTAATGATTTATTACAAAATTAATTAAAATACAAATTGAAACCACATAATGATAATTAATTCAGTCAATTCATTGAACATTCTTCAAATAGTTTTATTTTAAGTAACAAGACTAGTACTCTGATTTTTAAAGAACTTCCGGAAAGTTAAGTGACTTTCCATATTTTCCACCGTCCGTCGTAAAAAAAAAAAGTTAAAAACCTTTAGTTTTCATAACCCTACTAAATAAAACTTTTCCAAAATTAAATACGTTGTATGGCGGTATATCTAAATTAAATTTAAGCTCATTTTAATATAATCAAAGATAATTTTTAATTAATCAAAGATAGTTTTATAAGACAATAGATGGCACACATCTTAATATAATATTTGTGTCTCAGAATATTGTACAATAACTATATATTCCCACTAATCAAAGGCTTATAAGTAAAAATACTAATGTTCTATGCTAACTATACGTATAGACGAATTGAAAAAGTGGAAAAGAATACAATCGTCAGTTTTTACATTATGTTAATATTTTTTTTTCTGCTAGGGTTTTACCGTTATTATACCATATTTTTTTTTTAATTAAAAATCAAAAATCTTTGTAAAAGTACTCCGTCATAAGAAACTCAAGGGAACTGTAATATGAATAATAATTGACTTAGTCGATGTGCTATGCTAAATATATATACACATAGACGAGTGGAAAAGGTCGAAAAGAATACAATCAGGATGCATATTTTATTTAATTGTGATTTTTTACTTCATATGATCTGTTTTTCTTTTCTCCTACTAAGTTTTTACCGTTACTATTCTATATTTTATTAATGAAAAATTGGATAACTAAAGTTTACTTTTAATTTAGAATTAAATATGGGAATTTTTAAAGATATGTAATGATTTGTAAATAGTTAGATAAATTGATCGGAAATTTAATAACACATAATAATATTAATAATATAAGGTATCCTTTAATTTTTATTTAGTTTTTTTTTTTAAATAATTTAATTAATTGAATGTTAATGATAGCAACTGATTGTTTCTGTTTTTTTTTTTTTTTTTTTATTAAAATATTTATTTTATCAATATTACAACATCCATTTATTTTTCCTTCGTTTTGTTTTTTTTTTTTCATTACATATAATATTTTATGTAAACATAATAATATCCTGAAAATAAATTTAGCATAAATTCCAAAGGGATAAAAAAAAAACTAGTTATTTACTTTTCCAGTTTGGATTTTTCTTTTTTTCCTATGTACCTATTTTTTATTTTTTTTTATTTTTGCATTTTATATCATTTTTACATAATATGAATAAAAAAAAATTGGTGTTTAGTTGTAAGTAAATAACAGAAACGAATAATATGAAAAGAAAATTTATTTAGGGCAGGATGAAAATTACTGCATTTTTATAATTTACTGTTAAATGTTATGTTTATGTATAATTAATTAAAATTATGTTAAAATGAGTATACTAGAGGGTCTTTTCTATAATTTATTATTGTATTTTAGTTATTTTATATTGTTGTAAAATGTAATGATTTTTCTGAGGTTATTATGTTTTATTAAATATGTGGACTGAAAATATAGGTATATATAGTAAATAAAAAAGAGATTATATATTAAAGTTCCATAATATGTATACACTATGTACAATATTTTGATTTAAATATAATAAAATATCAAAATGTTGACAATATTATTCTACTTGAAATTTATTTTCCTTTGGGAAATCAGTCACTTAATGTTCTGTGTTTTTTTTTTTTTTTTTTCTTGTTGAAATGTTTTTATTAGGTTATCAACTTATTACAAAAATTTGCAAAATAATATTTTAAAATAGAAATTACTTATAATAATTAATATGTTACCGTTATCAGCTATACCACAATTTAAATAATTCAATCTAATATTTCGTTTAAATTGCAAAAAGATAAAAACATGAAAGACACTACTTTTAAAAATACTTACACCTTTAATGTATTATTAATAAATTGAAATTTTAAAATCGTATATGTAATTTAAAAAAAAATAATTTCACCTTAATTCTTTTTTTTTTGTTTTTGTTTTCTTATTTAATTCTTTAATAATACTTTTTGTATTCAGTTTGTTTACTCTTATTTATTTTAAGTATACAAAAACTTAAATTTCAACTAAAAATAAAATTAAAAGTTTTTTAAATTGAATTTCAAAATTAATACTAATTTCAAACCCATAAACCACGAAACCCCAGAAAAAAAAAAAAAAAACAAAAAGGAAATGAAAATAACCATAATTTTCATTGACATTAAAACAAGGACTCCCTTTCAAATCAATTTAATATCAAATAAAAAAAATAAAAAAAAAAGAAAATAGAAAATAACAGAAATAACTAAAAAACGGAATCAAAAAATGAAAAGAAAATATTTTTTTTTCTTATAGGCATAAAAATGGAAAACCTTTAAATAAACATGAAAGAAAATAAAATACACAAAATGATATAAAACAACTTTTAAAATAAAATTATAGTATATATACAAAACGATAAAAACTTACAAGCGAAGGTAATCAAAACCGATAAAATATTCATTTAAATTTAAATGGTTGGAATGATTGAATATAACCACATACATAAATAATCAAGTTTAACAAGAAAAACAACAAAAAAAAAAAAAAAAAATAATAATAAAAGGAAATTTTTTAAGACTTAAGACTTTTAAATTTCTATCAATTCTCTATACAGAAAACATCAATTTTCTATAATATTATTTACAGAATATATATTTTGGTTCTACTTGATAATGTAACTAAAAATAATCATTTAAAATACAAAGAAAGAGTCAAAAGTTTATAAAATTTTGAAAGGATAATATTATGTTATTTTTATATCTGAAAGAATCTTAATCTTTATAGATAAATAATGAAAAATTATTTCCAGCAGAGGGCTGAATCTGAAGATACGTTTGATACATGTTCGATAATTTCTTTTTTCGATGTTCAACTGTGTTGTGTAGTATTATGTACTGTATTAGAAGTAATAATGTAAAATGTAAAATGCTTTCAGAAAAATACATCCAGGAAGTCATTTTTGCCGAGAAGAAAAAGAACTTGATGACTTAAAATTTGAACATATTATGATTTGATAGACAAAGTACACAATTTATTTCATGCAGTCATTTTGAAAGTCATTATAATCATATGGTTGGTCCAAATTTCCAATTATGAATTAATTTAATCTAAGTTTTTTTAATTCTACTAAAAAAGAACTCTACTACTACTTTCTTTAAATTTAGTACTAAAAAAAAGCTACTCTACTACTACTTTTTTAATTTTTTTTTTTTTTTGTATCGAAATTAATTCTCGTTTTATTGAAATTCAAGTCAAAAAATTTCTTAACCTACACCCTTTAAAAAATTTTATTGATAAATTTCTTGTATTATTTTCACCTCTTGTTACGGTTCTTCTTCGATTTCTATTCGTTTAAATTGATAGATAATACACGATACCAACTTTTTATAATGTATTCGTTGCATGCTATTTAAAATCCAAAAAAAAAAAAAAAAAAAAAAACTAGAAACTAAAGAAATGAAATGAAATAAAAGAAAAGGCTCTAACTTAACAATTTTCTTTAGGATTTTCCGTTATTTTTCTTTTCTCTCTCTAACATAGAAACTATGATCTATTTAAAGGTGATTGAAAACATTGGTTATTTTTATTTTTTTTTTTTCCTATTTTCTAAGGTAATATAAGGTTTTATTGTTTTCTAAAGATATTGTTTTTTTTTTAGTAAAATACAGAACAGAAACAAAAACACATTTATCTTTTTATCTCTTTCTATCATTCATTTATTATATTTTATAAAATGATATTCTTGATAATATAAAATGTAATTTTCATTGAATAAATACAAAAAACAAAAAAAAAAAAACTTAAATACTAGAAAATGAATTGTTGAAATAAAATAAAAGTAAATTGAATTGAAAAAAAGGATAGAAAAAGAGAAAGAGAGAAAGAGAAGAAAAATATAGTAAAAAAAAAGAACAAAAAATGAAAAAAAAAAAATTGAAAATATAATGGGAATAGGAAAATCAAAAAGGAAATGAAAATGGTATGAGAACTAAAATTATTGTTGGGAAATGAAATAGAAAATTTAAAATAAATAAAAAAAAAAAAATTGAATTTTAAACATTAGTTTATTTTGTTTAAATCTATTTTATTTTTTATTTTCATTTTGTTATTGTAAAAGTAGAAATTTTTAGGTGAGGTGATTTTTTTTTTTTGTACAATTATGATTGAAAATAGTTAATCTTATTAAAAATTGTCCAACTTTTATGCTCTACTATATTGTAATCCTATTCTTCAGAAGAGTGAATTGTTAAATTTTTAGAAGGGAAATTTTTGTATTATTTTATTGTTATTAAAAATAATGTTATTTTTTTTTTTTTACTAGATTCTTAACAATTCTAAAAACTTACCTAAAAACAATGAAATTTAAGTTCTATGAAATTTATTTTTTTATTCTTTTAAGTCTTAAATTTCTTAAATTCCTTCTTAATAATAATTAATCGTATAGATACTCTATCTAAATCCTATAATCAAAATATTCTAACAATATACTATAAGTATAACGTATATATAAAATGCATTATCCTTTTATTCACTAAATTGAGTTGATGGTTATGTTTGATTTAAACCCAAAATAATAAAGAAGAATTATTACGTGATATTTTTTTATTTTCTATACGTAATTTCTATCTACTTCTGTAAATATAATAATTTAAAAAAAAAAAAAGAACAGATAAAAAAGCAAACATTAGCTCATAATTATCGGATATATCATAATTTTTATGATATTTTAATCTTAAAAAGCATATCATAAAATATTCCAGATCTTATAACTGATATTCATTCTCAAAAAGAAATAATTCATGAAAAATTAATTGATACTCTTTAATTACTTTTTATAGTGTTTTTTTACAAGCTTCATTAAATTATAAAACTTTATCTATAGATACAGCATTTAAGATAAATTTATTGAATAAATGTATAGTACCGTTATATACAATTTTATAATAACATTTCTAAAAATTTACAATGAATTTTTCTAATAAGATGAAAATAATATTAAATAAAAAATTAAATTGATGCATTTTCCATCATAAATTTTATGATTTAATGTTTAAGATATCATTAATTAATCTTTTTATCTATTCAATATTCAAATTAAATTATTCTTGATAATATAAAGTTTTACTATTTAGGTACATACATATTTTAAATGATATAATTAAAAAAAAAAAACAAAAATACATAAATCTGTTAAAGAAAATATTACAATTTTTGGCAATTTTAAATAATTGACAATCATTTTGACACCTATATTCTATTGGATATAATATTTTTGCAAGAAAATATACCATAAATTTCATTACAAGTCATTTTATACCTAAAGAAATATTTTATAGAGTGATACGTTTCCTATGTTTACTTAATTTACTTTTTAGTCCTTTTTTTTCTTTTTGTAATTTTTTATTGTTTTTAAACACACAATAAAAAATTAACAAAAAAAAAAAATAATTCAAATCGGAAATGTCGATAATTCTAAAGAAGATGGCAAAAAAACAAAAAAAATAATAGAAAATTATAGAAAAGAAAAACAAATAGGAAAAAAATATAAAAGTAAATTTAAATTCCATTAAATTGTTTTAAAATTGGAAAATTTTTGGGTTTATGTTATTATTTTCTTATAGTTTTTTTTTTTTTTTTTCTTATGTTTTTATTGTTTTTGTTTTTATTTTTATTTTTTATTTCCTATATAGCAGAACTTTAATGTTTAAAAGAGTTTGTATACCTATATGATAATTACACATTATATAAGTTATTGTTATATATATATCATATATGTATGAAATACATGATTATATAATAAATTGAATATACATTAAGGTAATAATGTATATTTTATATAGGCTATTTATAAAAATAGAATTGAATATCGAAAAAATATTAATAAAATATTTTTATTTCTGTTTGCAATACTGTTTATTATTGTAAAAAAAAAAAAAAACGTATATAAAATTTATATGTGTTTAGGTGTATATAGGTATATATTATATTTATTTAATAATCAAGAATGTATGAATGTTTATGTTTATATGAGTTGAATGCTATTAATACATATATAATAGTAATAACAGTTTTGTTGTTGCTTTTTTAACCAAGGCATAATTTTTTAATTAATTTTATTATATTTTCACAACAGAGTGTACATTTAGTAAAACTCTATTATCATATATGATTCTAGTGTATACATGTACCTTAATAACACATAATTTTTCTGTAAAATGCCTTAATATAATAAAAAAGAATCGTATATATTTTAATATTTAATATGACTTATATTTTGATTTAAACTTAATTGTTTTTCTTATTAAGTCGTTAGAATTTAGTAATTTTAAAACAAAAAAAAATAAAACGAGGAAGAGTGCAGTAGAGTAGACTGTGTCAACTCTGGGATACCCGTATGAACGTAATATATCCTGTTTCTATAAAACTTGATCATCTTTTAAAAACATTCAAATGTTTTAGTACCGAACAACAGAGATATATTTATGTAAATTGTGGAGTTGTATGACAGCTACCTGAATCTATTACGCCTAGCTTCATTAAGTTCCAAGAGGTGCAAGAAGCCTGAACCGGCTGCTCTAGACCAACCAAATTTTACAAAAGTTGTTGGCCTATAACTCGACACCTCTTTACTAAATTGCAGGTTCGTAGCTTCAATAGACACTGAGATTCTCATTTAAACGGATAAGTTGTATGGCAGCTACCCGAACCCGCCGCACCACCACAACCAAATTTTACAGAAGTTGTTGCCATAAAACTTGATCATCATTTGCAAAATTTCAGAAACCTAACTTGAATAGATACTGAGTTATTTCTATATAAAGATAGAAGTTGTATGGCAGCTACTCGAACCCGCCGACCGAAAATGTTGGATTTAAATAGCAAAACTAACAATTTTGCAAAAGTGCCGCAAAAAAAATTTCAGCCTCCTAGCTCCTTTATTTTTTGAGTTATCGTGCGGACGGACGAACGGACGGATGTACATGGCTTAATCGACTCAGAATTCGATTCTGAGTCGATCCATACCTTTGACACTATATCTAGCTCGACTCCTTTAAGTTGTCACAAACGTAATGGCAAATTTATTATACCCTTGAACATAGTTTATACGGGTATAAAAACTGAGTAAGCAAGAGTTTCTTTATTATACATAGATCTTTTTTAGGGGCTTCGGTGACCTAGTGGGTAAAAGCGTATAAAATACGCTGTAAACACCGAGGGAGTGTGAATTTAAATCCTACACATGTTGCAAGAGTTATTCTCCCTTACGACATTTACAGCCATGCCTGAACAGGAAAGGCTGTGACAGAGAAATATACTAAAAAAAAAGATTATTTGGGGATTTTAAAATAATTAAAGTTTTTAATAATAAATAAACTATGATATTTTTCTTTCCCTTCCAGTAAATACCCTATTTAAGGTGCATTGACATTAAAATAAGATACTTTTATATAATATTATTATTATTAAATTCATCTATCCATAATTCCTTTATCTTTATCTTTTATGTACTAAAGTTTATCGACAATTTTTGAACTTATATTAAACTTATATTTCTTGTTACTTGTTAGAGCAAAAAAATATCATCATTTTTGCTTCTCTTAAATAGAGAAGATATCAAATTGGCGTCTAGGTTGGTAACAGTACATTAGTAAATAAATTACAGGAGGTATTTTTTTTTTTATGATTTTCTGTAAAATTTTTTTCTGAACAAATTAAAGTAAAGGGTTCTTTAATTTAAAACTTTACAATTTGGTGAAATTGTGCAATGGGAGTCAATCGATTTTTTCTTTACAAGTAAAATTTGTTTTTGTATAGAACTTCACTAGAAAACTAAAATTATTGCTTCAACTAAAAATAGATTAAGAAAATGGAAGAGACCTTTATATTATATATACCTTTTTAACTTTAATTGAAAATATTTTTATTTTAAGTGAAGACATTTTTTACCTTAAGTGAATAATTTTTACTTTAATTAAAGACATTTTGTAATAAAGTAAAAATGTCTTCAGTTAAAGTAAAAAAATACTTATAATATTCATACACATATATAGTTACATACATATAAAAAGTATATATATATGTATAATGTTTTTTTAAAAGTCTTTAATAAAATACAATTATTAAATTGTATATAATAAAAGTAAAAATTAAATTTTAAATATATTTTCTTATATTCTATATCCTATAAAACTAGACGCAATAAATATAAATTGAATTTAATCGAAATTAAAACAGGCATAATTTGCAAAATAAAAAAAAAACAATACCTTATTTATGTAAAAACATTTTAAAATTAATATAAAACATTTTAAAATTGGAATAATATTTTATGAGAAAAAATTAAAATTTTCTTATAATTCTGTAATATATTGTAGTATATAATGTACAGCAACCATCATATATATGTCAAGTGTCAATAGAGTCACTGTCGTAAGTACCCCTATATATAAAACATATATATAGGGGTACAAACCGAATGTTGCTCTTTAAGTAGAAACCTCACTAAGAGGCAAGTTAGAATAACAAATTAGGCAAATAAAGATACAACACCACAAATTCTTTTCCGTCAAACAAAAATTATTAAGAGATCAATAGGCACTTTTGTTCATTTTTAAAGAAACTATAATAATATGTAGTCAAAAATTAATTTTGTTTTAAACATTTAAAAATAAAATTTTTTAGGCTTTAAGTTTTTTAACTCATATGGAAAAAAGTTGCGCAAAATTCCAAAAGAATCTAAAGTCGTAAATTTTAAAGGAATGATACATTAGAGAAAATTTGAGTTACACATATTTCTATATAGGATTTTGTACAACTTTGAAGGCCTATATATTTTAACTGCTGTAGCTATTTACTTATTTTTGAAAATTCATTTCCATTTTTAATAAAATCGTTCAATGGTGAAAAAGTCATGAAAATGTGGTGAAATTTAGTATCAATTATAAATGATCTAGAAATTTAGTAAGCATGCAAACAGAATCGCAGACTAGACAGGATACACGACTAGAAATTTCAAATGTAAAATAATTTTATTTTATGGGGCCTCGGTGGCCTAATGGGTAAGAGCGTATAAAAATACGCTGTAAACACCTAGAGAATGTGGGTTCGAATCCCACACATGTCGTAAAAGTTATTCCACCTTACGACATTTACAGCCACGCCTGAACAGGAAAGGCTGTGTAATTTCCTGTCCACATTTATGTGGCAGAGAAATGCATTAAAAAAAAAAAAAAAATTTATTTTAACTAAGAATTACTAGTTATTGGTAAAAAATATAAATATATATATATATATATATATATATAGGTATTATATATAGGTGGTAGCTATGTAAAATATTTTAAATATTGGTATTTTTCTTTTTTATTTGTTATAAAATAAAATAATTTTATTTTTCTTTAGAAAATTATAATAATAATATGTTAAAATTTTTAATATATTTAATAAAATAAAATATTTTTTATTTAATTTGAATATTATATAATATCATTGATTAGATATTTTTACTTCCTTTCAAAAATTTTTATTGTTTATTTTATTATTATTGATACAAGGAATTCATTATTATACTCGTATAAATTCCGAATCTTTAAGTTAATATAATATAAAATATTTATAAAAAATTTATGATATAATGTAAAGTTTAAATTACCCAGAAAATTTATAATACTTTAAGGTTATATTATATTGGTTTGAAAAATAAACTTCTTTAAATTTAGTTTTTTTTTTTTTTTGTTAAGGAGTAGAATATATTTTATGTAGGTCGAGATATTTTTGTATTTCAATTTGTTTTAAGTAATTTAAATTAATATAAAACTATTTTAAAAAATAACTTTATGAGTTAATATTTTATTTTGTATTTTAAGCACATTTTTGATTTTTCAACAAAAATATTAAAAATATTGCATATTAATTTCACACTCTTCGCCTGTCCATTTATCTGTTTAAAAAACTTGTACACCCTTTAAGATAAAACAATGAAATTTGAACCATGTGATGACTTCAAAAAATTAACGTTGTACATCAACTTTTTACAACACCCATTATAGAACTAAGCAAAACCTCAAAATTTAAATGTAAGTATATATTTCTCAGATTCTGCTTAACATTTATATAATCTAAAAATGTCACGCTAAATTGGGATAAGTTACATTAGCAAATGTAATTTGTAGCCTTGTTTACTTTATTTAATAGCTATTAGGGGTCAAAATTTAAAATTTTTCTATTTTTAGACACCTGACGGAATTTTTTGAAAATTAAAAGTAAAAATTAAGATTTTAACATTATGTATTAATAATTTTTTTAAATATGTAGAGTATGAAGTAAAAGTGAAGGAAGTTGCTATTATTTTTCATATTCTTTTATATCAATATATATATGTATATATAAAACTCTAAGATAATTACATATTTTGTCCAAATTTGTAATATTCTAAACTGTTTGTATTGTCTTTTCAAAAATGTGCACCTTCAAAAAACGTTGGTTTTCATTTTGCCTAGTTCTTTTTCCCGTCGTTGTAATTATAAATTTAATTTAATTTTCCTTAATTTACTCTTTATAAAAGATAATTCACAAAAAAAGGTAAGACTAAGATTATTTATTTATTACAAAAATTTTCGATTTTATTTAATTATGAAATTTAAATAAAAGAGATATTTATTGTTGGTTAAGCAGGAAATTTTATATTTGATTCAAATTTTTATACCAATTTTCATACTAAAATTTTCATAAAAAAAAATTATTGTTTAGTTAGAGAAGAATTCACCTGCAGAAATTCTTAAAAACTTAGGCACTCCTTCAATGTTGATGTTAATTGTAGACAACTGTTACATTTTCAATACGTCTTCAGTTTAAGTTTGCTTTATTCCTTTTTTATTATTGAAATTTGAGCTAATTCATAATGAACCATTGCACTCTAAAAGAGACTACATCAAAGAGTTGTTGATAAGCTTCTTTAAGATTTATGTCCTGATGATGCTGCTCTAACGGAAGAAATTTTAAAAACTTCTTAAGTCCATATCTCACAGTTCACCTAAATTTTGAAAAAAGAAATTGCCGAGATATTTCTAGATAGGCTGCGATAGGTGTAAAGCAATTAATCGCAATTCAAAGTGTACTTGAAATTCTTCGTTTCATTTTAAAAAAGTTTTCTTAAATGCTTAACTTGATTAGAAAGAATTATAACCCGCCTATAATTAAGAAAAGTATAAACACATTTAAAACCATAATGTTGAAGTTTTATATTTACACGTACCGTAACAGCTCTTAAACAGACGGAGATCCAAAAAAAATTCTTAAATTCTTCTTAAATTACGTCCAATTAAAATTGTTAAGATTGATAGCGGATTTAGATTGGAAAATATTAGGCAGAATTTTGCAAAGTTTTAGGAGCTGTAGCTATGAATGGACGGGGCTAGATAAAAAAGTTGTTCTACAACATTAATTTTTTTTTATGAGATCTACCCATGCAACATTTTATTGCTCCATCTTTAACGGTGTACAAGTATTGTAAATAGATAAACAAACGGATAGAGTAGAACTAATAAAATTTTCCAAAAAATATTTGTACATCGGAAGTACGTACGTGGAAAAAGCTTAGAATTACTGTTAGGACAAAAAATATTAAAAAAGTGTATGGATCAAACAACCGATGATAAATAAAAAATTTTCAACTTAAAAAATTAGAAATTTATTTTCTTTTTTTTTTTATTCTTTATTTGAGCATCAAACTATTAAAATATCATAATATTTATATCCTATAAATATAATCATATTATCATATTTTCTTCTTATTTATTTTTTATATTATTTAATATTTTTTTTTTTTACTTAATTTTATTCGTCTTAGTTTTATTTTTTGTTGCTAGACAATTTGTAAAGAATCAACTAGGATTTATTTTATAAGATAATAATTTCAAAATAAAGAAAAACAAAAAAAAAAATTTAAAAAAAAAAATGATAATAGAATTTATTTTCCACAATACCCAAAAAAAAAAAAAAAACAGTATTTCATACATTTTTTGTTGGCACCATTGTAACTGTTGTTGTAACGTTATTTTTTTACTTGAGAATTTTTCTTCAATTTTCGATTATGGATTTAAATTTTGTATTATATTTTAATGTATTTTATATCTTTTTATATATTTTGATTCTTTAATATTTTCTTAAGTTTATCGTCAGTCTGTCAATATGTAATTGTTTTCTTTATTTCTTCTATTGTTATTGTTGCTTCTATATAACTTTACTCTGTTATTTTTGCTGTTGTTTCTATTTTTTACTTTTTATATTGGTCAAGGATCAGAGTAAAGCAAAAATGTTAACAAACATAATCAACAATACAGAAAAAAAAAAAAAAAAATAATAATAAAAACAAGAAATAAAAATGAAAAAAAAAAAGAGGAAAGGACTTTGCCTGGACACAAAACCTTTTTGATGATGATAATTCGATGGAGTTACAATGGTTTTTGATTTGTGAAAAAATCCTTTAGAGATAAAAATAAAAATTGTGGATAAGCTTTTACATATTTTTATATATATTTTTTTTTGATGTTTTAAAAGAAACAGAAAGGAGGATTTTATGAAAATTGTTTAATTCATTTTTGTTATGTATGTACATAATGTATATGTATATATAATATAAAATGTAATGTATATATAATATTTTTATGTATAATAAAAAGCAATTTTTTTTTCTATTCAAAAAGTATCCGGAGATGGAAAAATAAGAAAAAAAGGATGTAAATAAAGGACTGAATTATGGTTTTCAAATATTTTAAATTTTTTATTTGTTACTTTTTTGATTAAGACTTTTTCTTAAAGTATTAAGTAAATTTGTAATCAGACTATACTTTATTATTTTTCTGCCAGATTTATTCGATTGGCCCAGAAGGCCAGAATCATAAATGTAAGCTGTAGTTAAAATAAATTAAATTCAAGTAGCTTTTGCATTAAAATACTACAGAAAAGTAAATGTCATGCATATGACTTTAAACGAGAAAAAAAGATGAACATTTTTCTGGAGTGATGAAAGCACAGTTCCATTGGCTAATATAACAACTAAAGCTTTAAATTTTCAAATGAAAAGAAACGGCCCGACTGTATAAAATAGATCAATGTGTTGAATTCAGTCAAGGATCTTCTACTTTTTTATTCCCAATATATGAATTAATAATCATTTTTTAATATAACAATGTAAGTTTTTAAGGTTTTAAGAAAGAATTAAATTTATTATTTTTTTTTTTTTTAATGCATTCCTGTACACACGTGGCTGTAAATGTCATAAGGGGCAATAATTCTTCCGACGTGTGTGGAATTCGAACCCCCACTCCCTCGGTGTTTACAGCGTATTTTATACGCTCTTACGCACTAGGCCACCGAGGCTCTAATTAAAATGATATATTTTAAAAATTTGATTTCTTTTTATAAAATTTAAAATTTTAATGTTTACAAATGGGGCAGGATGAAAATTCGATGATTTTTTTTTACGCAATATAATATGTGAATTAATGGCGGCATACTTTTATCAGGATAACGTTAATATAGTTCCTTATTTTTTAGTAAAGAATTTTATATTTCTTTTTTTTTTTTTTTTATCTTAGTACTTTTAGTAAATTTTATTAAGGAACATTTACATAAATACTTTTTATCAATAAAAAAGAAAAGAAAAAAAATAAAGGAAAAGAAATTAGCAATAAAGAATTAAATTAAGATAAGACAAGGAAATTGCCGTTTTAAATTTTAAATTATTGTTTTTGTGATTTTTGTATAGAAAAATATAAAAATCACAATTTAATGTAGGATATTTTACCGATACAGGATGATTTTGAGTAAAAAAGTATTTTGATAATTTAATGGCTAAGTGGTGCAGCGGTTACAGTACCGATATCTAGTTTAAAGGATCAAGTACGAATTCAAGTAAAAATTTAAGCTTTTTTTTTCATTTTCAACTATTATATTTTAGAATAAGCAACGAAGATCTGTGATGCCTCACAGCAGAGTAATACACACTGCAACAATTAAAAAAAAAAAAATAGAGATGTATAGGACACACGCCTAGTGGAATCTTTAAAGAAGACGTAGCGTCCAAACTTGAAAAATGCTAAATAAAATAACAGCCGGAAATCGTGTGAGATGGAATTATTAAAAGGAAGCTCTATACTCCCTCGCGGATTAAAATGGACGAAAAAAAAAAGAAACTTACTATATAGGTGGGTGAATAATATAAATATAGCAAAATGAAAACAAATAGAATTACACTTATTGCTTAATTACACTTATACCGCCATTACAATTTTGAGAAATTCTGCATATGGTAAGACTATAAAAGTAGAGTTTTATTGTAGATGCAAAATTGTCGAGATAAACGAATAAATTCCAAAAATATTTTCAATATTTCTTTAATGTAACAGTTATGTCCGTCATATGTCCATTGACCTACCATTCCTCCTTGCAACCCAACAAGGAATGCCTGTACTTTAAGCAGAAAAAAATAATTCTAGTTTAAAAACAGAATTTGCCAATCAGTTGGAAAACCTAAATAAGGATTATTAATTGCACCTTGTAAAATTTTTGAATAAATTATTTTTTTTGAATAAAAAAAAAAAAAAAATCATATATTCTCTTTTTAGCTCATACGTCTACTAAAAGGAAGTAAATTTTATTGAAAAAAAAAAATATATATATATATAAAAACCGATACAATTTGAAGAAACAACTAAAAATAGCACAAAAAAAAAAAGAGGCAAATAAGATTTAAAAAGAAAAAAAAAAAATAAAACTTTTTTTATTTCTTTTTTTTTTTATATTACTCATAAATAATTCAAAATTTTATTTTAATATTTACATCGGTTTTTTCCTGTTTTATTTTAATGTTATTTTATAGATATATATGTATACATAAATATACATATTATAATAAACATAATATATATAATATGCATCTATAGATATTATATAATACATGTATAAATAGATGGGGAAGGAAAAAAAAACATTCATGTTATTAAAATTCAAAATTACAGTTACCAAAGTATATTATATATCCATATTATAAGTAGATTGTATATTATTATAGTTTTATTAAGTTTATTTTGATTGGATCTATAGATTTGTATTAACATTATTAGATTTATTTTTAATTTTAATTTTTTTTTGTCTGTTTTTGTTTTTTTTTGTTTTTGTTTTGTAATATTAGCATAAAAATTTTCTTTCATTTCTATACACTGCTAATTTAGAAAAAAAAAATTAAATTATTTGAAAATTATTTATGAAAATAATCTAAAAATGTAACAAAAAAGCATGAATAAAATTTATTTTATTAGTTTTTGTATTATAAAAGATTTTATTTTATTTTTTTTTTTTTTGTATTTTTATAATACATTCAATGAATTATTAATGAAAAAATTTTCTATTTTTACAAATAATTATTTAACAAATCTAATGTACCCATATATGAATTTGTTTAATTAAACTTATTTAATAATTTTTAAATTTCTATATAATATGTAATATTATAATATATTATGTGCATTGGAAGTATATATAATATATTTTATTTTGAAATTTAATTTTTCTAATTAATTTAAATAAAATATTTTTATGTATATAGAAATTACATAAATAAAATATGCTAAAAATTTAAATTGAAATATTGAAAATTTATTTTATTTTAAAATTAATATTTAATTATTATGTATATTATTATTCATAATTTAATTTTAGTTTTTTTTTTTCGAAAAAAACAAAATGAAAATTGAGCAATAATATTTTTGATGTTATATTGATTTAAATTAATTAAAATAAAGTTATTCGGCTTCGGTAACATTTAAGTGTTAAATACATATTTTTAGAAAATATAGATTTTTTAATTAAAATAAAAATTAGGAGAGGTTTCATTCATCATTTTTTTGATGAAATAAGTAGAATTAATTCTATTTATTTATTTTAAGCAAATTATAAGGCAAAAAAATGTAAGATCAAAAGGTTTCAAAAGAATTTTCCTCAAACTGAAAATTTACCTTTCCTGTTTTTATTTTTGAATTTTTTAATTAAGAAATAAAATGTACAGATATTAAAATATTTTATATTTAAGATAATTTTCAAACTTTTATATTACGAACAATTTAAAAAGGGTTGCATAAAGTAAGTATCAATTATAAAAGTAAGTATAAAAGTTAAAATAATATTATTAATTATTTTGTATTTACACTATATTTGATGAAAAGGGTAGCAAGAAGGATTTGCAATTTAGTTTTTCAGTAATTTTCCTTCTAATTAAAAGAAAAAATTACTACCTGTGCAAAATTTGTATTCAGAATGTCTCTGTTAATAAGCTATGTGATTAATAAATAAATCACTGACACCTCTAATATTTATTTATTTATATTAAAATTAAAAATCACATAGGATATTGCAATATTACAAAACCATCGGTTACTAACTAGGCCATTATAAGTCGAATACTATATTATTAAATTATACACTAATATTATTTATTTTTTTAATATTATATAATATATATTTACACTATTTATTTATTTATTTAAGTCTAACAGTATACAATTAATTGTTATAATATCAATAGAGCCCTCGGCTACTAAGGCCATTTTTGGCTTGACAGTGCTATTTACAGTTCAATGTTTTATATTTATTATATTACACTATATTTGATAGCAATATTTGATACTGTGCAGAATTTGAACCCGCACTCCTTTGATTAATAAGCCACGTGCTTAAACACTAGGCCACCCTATTTATTTATGAATTTATTTTAGTCTAATATTATACAATAAATTGTGCTAATATCAGTAAGACCCTCGGCTACAAAGATCATTTGCGGCTGAATCCCCCTATTTATTTATTTACGTGAAAAAAGATAAAATAATTTCATATAAAACAAATTGCATATTTATAGGCGAATCATTAATCTTTTTTTTTGTTTTTATTTTTTCTTTGCAAACTTATTTAGGTTTTAAAAATTACATATTTTTATTTATTTGTTTTGTAAGTAATTTTACTTTTTCAAAAGTTAATATACATTTAAGCAAAAACCATAAGAAACAGACGGTTTTAAAACGAATTCATTTACCCATTTTTGAAATACGCTTTTGTAGAAATGAATTGTGTTTATATTTTCCATTTTATAAAAAATCATAAATTTTATTCTAGGTTTGGTGATTTAAAGACTTAAAGTTTATACTCTTTATACGGATTATTTACAGGAAGAATATTGTTAGGATATCATGTAGTGTAAACGCGCATAAGTAGGCAATAACTAGTTTTTAAGAATTGTATACATTTTTCAATTGGTTTATCATTAATTTTAGTATTTAAAATGACTTTTTTGGATGACAAATTGTTAGTAGATTTTTTCCTTTTTTTTAATTGGATTCATTCAGCTGAAGAATTAATTGATAAAAAAATAATATACTTTATGTAATATAACAAGTGTACTTGAGTAATATAAATGAGTCGCTATTTTTTTTATTTATATACAGGTACCGTGATATATAAATGTGCCAAGTAGCTATATAACCCCTGTTTCCTGGTAGGAATGTGAGGTGTACGAGATATTATGTGATATATTAAGTATTTATATATTGCGATATATGAATATTTTTTTTTTATATTATAATTATTGTACCCAGTCGGGAATCGAGCCCGAGACCTCTCATTACTTTATGAATGAGAAGCGGTGCGTCAACCACTGCACCAATGGCTGGATCAAGTCGCTATTTTTAAGTGAAAACAAATAAAATTATATACTTAAAGTAATTATTATTCAGGTTGTAAAATGAAAAATAAGTAAAATATTTTACCTTTTCTTTAATTTTGCTTAATAATTTTTGAAAAGCTGCAACAAAAAAATTTTTTTAAAGATGATTTAAAATGACTTGAAAAATATACTTAGTTACTTAAATAAAATCATCCTATTCTTTGTAATTTATCTATTTAATTTATGTAATCGTATATTGTTTTTATTTTGAAAAAATTTTCTTTGCAAAAAGATCTCAGTATTTGCTCGTATCGTATCTCAAATATGCGGTGTAAAACACTTTTACAAATATAATTTTTAATTTAGGAAAAAAAGAAAATAAAAATTTAATAATCCTGAAATTTAATTCTTTTTATAAATTTAATGTCATATTAAATTAACCTCTTTATATTTGAAAAAAAAAAAAAATAAAGTCAGGTGAATAAGATTTTAGATCTAAAAACCTATTTCAAATTTTCTTTTGTAATAAAAAATATAACTTTCATATTCAGTCATTTACACACAGAAGACAAAAAAAAAAAGAGGGTAACAGAAAAAAAATTAAATATTAAAATTTTTTTTAATTTTTTGTTTTTATTTAAAGTTTTACAATTTTTTTTTTTCCGTCTTAATTTTCCTGTTTTTGTTATTATAAATACTTTTCTTCTAAAACCTTGTAAAATATTGTAACAACATGAGGTCAGATTAGGTTTATCTTTTTAGGAAACAAAAAGAAAAACAAAACAAAAAAAAAGAGGTAGAAAAATAAAATTTCAGGATTTATTTAAAAAAAAATCGTAAGGATAAGAGAAAAGAAGTATTTATTCCTGTTGACTTCAATTTCATTTTATTTAAATGTAACCGTAGGTTTACAGTCGAGAACAAAAATTTCAGTATAGCACTTTGAAAAATTAAATATTGGAACCAAATAATTAGAATGCAAAACAAAAGAAGCTTTAATAAAGTATGAAGTATGCAATTTTTCCATTTTTCAATACTTTCTGTTTTTTCAACTGTAAAAAATTGATTTAAAATAATTATTCTCAAAGGAAATTTGTTTTATTTGCTTGAAAATTTATTTAAATTTTAAGTTTATCCGATAAATGGCATGACCCAATTTATTTATGTCCTTCTATTACTCGTGGTTTTTCAATTTTACTATATTAGATAATAAAAACTTCGTTAAGAAAATTATGCTTTCCTTAAAAATATAGTTTTTAATAATTCACATAAAAATTTCTTATTTAAATATTTGGTTGAATTCAGATCAATTAAATCTAATTACAATTTTGCCATGGCAGATCATTATTTTGAAAATGTGTAATATATAGTATTGTAAAACATCTGATTGGTTGAAAAAACATCTGAGCTCATAAAGAACCAAATGTAAATTTGCAATTTAATTTTATATTTTATCCTTTATAAACTAACAGTCAAAAATTTTAGAGTTTCAAAAGATTCAAATTTTCCAAAAACTATGAAGATTTTTTAATTCAGTAATTTTATTTTATATAAATATTTAGTTTATGTAATACGTATTATATATTTGAATATATATGGATATATATAACATTTATGTATGTATTATTTTTTTTTTTTTTTAATTTTAAGTTTTATAAGTAAAAGTTTCATCATTTTAGGCAAAAAATCCTTACTTAAATTAAAAATGATTTCACTAAAAGTAAAAATCACTTCAGTTAAAGTATAAAGGGATATTGTTAACATAAATTACGAAAATTATCCTATAAATACAAATACATACAAATAAAAACGAACAATAGAAAGAAAATCTAATTTTTCCCGAAATGATATCCAGAAAATCCATTACGCAAGGATAATTTTAATTATATCTCATTCAAAAAGTCCATCTACAAGGATAATTTTTTGTTTTTCTCTTTTGTTTTGCTTTAATTTAATTTTTTTTTTGTATAATAAATAATAAATAATAATGTATTTATTGTTTGCGAAGATTTGTATTTGAAAGATGCTAGACTGTTAAGTAGAAAAGGACAAATAAGTACAAGAAGAAAAACAAAAATTGATTCATAAGCCGCTAAATAATATTTGCTTTTCAAATTAAATATAATATTTAAAACTTTTTTTTATATATGTATATTATATTCTTCAGGTTGTTTCGAAAGTAAGAAAACTTAAAAGTAAAAAAAAATTATAGAACTAAAAATTGAGAGTTAGAATAGAAACATAAAATTTAAAAGTGTCTTTAAACTCTTAAATTTGATTATTGTGAAAATTATAAGATAAGATAAGACACAAAATTTCTTTAAGTCAAAATAACATAAGTTAATGTTGAATACATTAGTATTCAAGCGACATATAAGTTGATTTATGCAATCATATTAATTTACACTTCAAGAAAATCCAACGTTTTTCAATTCGATTAAAATATAATGAGTATAATATTTTAGTATTTTTCCTCTCAAAAGAAAATAGGGACCGATAAAATGGGTAATCGCTCAAAAAATCAAAATTGAGATATAGTAAATTTTCATGGTTCTTGGTTTCAAAAGTATGCAAAAACTAGTTTTTAAAACGATGCGTGTATAGATAATGTGACTATAAATTTTTTGTTTGCTAGATCTCAGTTAACAAACGGCTTAACGAAATGAACTGGAAATTTAGTTATATGAATTTTCTTAGATGATTACCAGGGTTTAAATAAATATGGATTACGTGGCTTTCACAGACCATAAGTTAGAGATCTCATTTTAAATAAAGGTCTAGAAGGATAACGTCGAAAAACCATGATTTAATTAAATCTGATGAAATTTAATTTACTTAATTTATATTAAAAAATTAATTCATTGTCGAATTTTAGGTTAAATTCGGCAACCACAAGTACTGGCTCCGTAATTTATTTTATTACAAAACAAAAATTTCTATGTCTTTAGCTTTAGAACCGGAACTATTCATACTCCTTAAAATTGAAAACTCTCATACTCATCGAAACTACTTAATAAATTTCAGATCCTTTTGATATTTTATTTCGTCTTCTTTTATAAAATACAATAAAACAAAAATATTTTGCTTGGAAAAATTTATTTTAGGATACACTTTTTTAAATTTTGTATAAATAAATTCTATATATTATAAAAATATATTAAATTTATATTTTTATATATAGAAATGTTTTATTTTTATAAACACAATCCTGTTTACTGGTCCCTTTTTTTTTTTACTGTTACTTTCTTTTGTTTCTTGTCCTTTTTTTTTTTTGAATTTTAGAGAAAAATGAAAAATGTTTGTTTAAAATACAAAAGAATAACATTATTTAAGAATAAAAATAACAGTAAGGAATAATAAAAGCACTAATAGAATCTGGACAATATCCATGGTTAGATAATAGAATAAAATAAAAAAAATATATATATACATAATATATTTATATAAGTATATATACAATAATTATACGAGTATAATATTTGTAGTAGAAAAGTGTAAAAATACCGTAATAATTTAAACGGATGAAAAGTTAAACGGTTTTTTTGTTTTTGTTTGTTTTTTGAAGATTTTTCTATTTTGCTCCATTATAAGGACATTTACTCTTTGTTGTTGGCTTATCATTCATTTGTGCAATGTGAAATGACATGAAAAAAGGATTCATTTATTTATTTTTTTTTTTTTTTTATTATTGTTAGGAGCTTAAAAGTCATAAGGTTTCATAGATTTTCAGATTAAGTCGTGTCCTGTGTTTTTTTTTTTTTTTTAATTTGTTTTCCTTTTTTATTGTTTTGTTTTATTTAATGGTGTTCGTTTACTTTCTGGGATTTCCATAGCTATAGTTAGTATCTATTGATGATTGTTTAGCTATCTTTTTTGTACATGATGTACTTAAAATTTATTATATTATTTTATTTTTAGTCTTTTCGTCGTTTTTTTTGTCATTGTTGTCATATTATTATCGCGTTTTATTAATCCGAAAATATTTTAGCTAAAAAAAAAAAAAAAAAAAAATGAAAAATCGGAATTTTTTTATTTTTGACAAGGGGTCATTGAATTTCATTCAATGATTAAATTATACTTTTGTTGAAAATTTCATTTTATGTCTGTTTTTTGTTTATTTGGTGAAATTTTTGCACTTAAATTTTAATTGAAAAAATATTTTAAATTGAATATATTTTTATAAGAGAATTAAATTTCAAGTAAAAGGATGATTTTTTTTATTTAAAATTTGAAAAAAAAAAAAATTAAACTTATAATTGCGTTGGTCTTAATAAAAGAAAAACATTATTAAAATGTTTTCTTTAAAATAATTTAAATAATTTTTTTTTTTGTCAAATTGGTTGCTGTTGTTGATTGTCTTGTCGTATTATAAAATTCAACTAAATTATTTTTTTTTTCTTTTATTTTTTTATTAAGAAATATTTATTTTGTAAGAGTTTTTTTAATTTGATTATGAGATTTTTTTGTTTGACGAATCCCGAAATGAAAGTAATTTTAAATAAACTTTTCGTGGAGTTAGAGATTTAAAATTCTGGACACAGTTTAGCTTCTAATGACAATTCACGATTTTAATGTATAATTACAGCAAAAAAAAAATTTAAAATATTGATAAGAAAATTTAAAATTATTTGTAAAGATTCGTTTGTTTTTATTGTATTAAGGAAACATATTTTAATTGTTTCGGTTTTTCTTTTCCTTGCTCTGAACTTAATAGTATATAACTCTATCAGTTTATCTCAATTTTTGTTAAATTTTATATTCATATTAATTGCTGTCAGCTGATCGACAATATAATCGACAATAATACTTGCTAAAAAATATTAAAAGAAGGTAGTATTGGGTATTCGTTAAACTTCCTATAGGAGGAGTTCTTTTTAGTTTCTTGAAATAAATTTTAAAAGGAGTGCAAATTACCCATTCTCTTCCTTTTTTTTCGTTTTTGGTTGGTAATTGTTTACCAATTAGGCCCATTATTTTGTGGCATCTAAGATGGTACATATTAGAACAAGTAAGAAGGTATGCTAGGAAAATGGTAATATTATCGATAATGGATAAGCGAAGAGAAAATATCTTAAGAATATATTATTATTTTAGAATCGATTTGAATGAATTCGCATTCGATGACTACGCGATACAGGCATTATCCCATGTAGAAATTGTTTTAATCAAAATCAATATTAGATTATATTTATAAAAAATTTTATATTTGAGGTTTAAAGTATGTAGTAAGAAAATTCTTAATTTATATTTGGATACTTGGCTATTTTTTAGTTTTTATTTGGATCTATGAGATATATGATATAAATTAAAATTATTTGTTTGTACATTTAACTATTTAATTTGTTAAGTGGTAGATAATTTTCTTGTATGTATCTATATTACTGATATATCACTATATCAGGTATAAATTAATTGTTTTCCATTAATTTGAACGCATTGGTATATGCTGGCTGAATCACATTTCGAACTTCAGAAAAAAAAGTTTCCACTTTTGTGGTAATCTGATATGCATATCCGCTGAATTAGAAGTAAATATTTTAACGACAATGCCATCAAGCTAGGAACGCTACGAATACTCGTATCTCAAAAGCTTGTTTTATCAAAATATCGTTTTTTTAAATCTCGTTTTATTAAAATCTTGTTTTTTAAATTCTCGTTTTTTTAAAATCTCGTTTTTTTTAAATCTCCTTTTTTTAAAATCACGTTTTTTTAAAATCTCGTGTTTTTTAAAAATCTTGGAACACTTTTTTTTTCAAAAAATACGGAAAAAATAAGAAATTGGAATTTTTAATTTTTATCAAATATAATAACAGAGTTTTTAGAGTTGACAGCCCCTACCTTTTTGAAGATGTTGATGTTGAAATATGTATAAAAAAATATAATTAGGAAAGAGTTTAAAGTTGGTTACAAAATCAGTGTTTCAATAATTTTTTGTCGGGGGTTTTTGGGACGGTAGCGCCCTTATACTTCAAATACATTTATCTTGCAATATATATGAAAAAAAATAGGTGGTATTTTGGGGTTGGATTCAAAATCAGAGTTCTATGCTTTTCCCAGAATATTTATATGTATGTATATATGAGATTGTGAATTAGGAGACATTTTAGAATAGGATTCAAAATCAGGACTATCTCTTTTTCCAGAATATTTATAATTAAGTATGTATATACAAATATATGTATATATATAATATTATCATATTATATACATAATATATAATACAATAATATTTGTATATATACATATCTTGAATGAAATGTTGAATATTCAAATTTTTTTTAAAATTTTTACAATCGATATAATGTTTTTTCAATAAATAGACCCACATTTGAAATAAAAAATAAAAAATAAAAATGAATTATAATAAAAAAAAATCAAAAAAAAAAACGAGATTTAAAAAAAAAAATATTTTTATAAAACGAGATTTTGGTATACGAGCATTTCGACCCCCAATCTAGCTATATCAAAAGAGATTTGTTTTCTAATAAAAACACATTCATTAGAGCCCCCTAATACAAAATAAATTAAATTTAACCGAATGCTATATAATTTATTTTAGCTCATAATGGCTCTAGCAGCCTAGGGCTTAATTAATATTGCATACTTCCTCTGTGTTTACGTAGTATTAGAATAAATAAATAATTTATTAATTATTACCACATATATAAAAAGAGAAAGGATATATTATTATAAGGATAAAGATTATTATAAAGAAAGAACAGAATATAAGGAAAAATGTATATATGTATATAAACTTTAAAATGAAAATAAAGATATTATTATTGTGTTATATCTGACTCAAAGAAAAATTAAAGCAAAGTAATTATAATAAAACTAACCCAATTTAAATAAGATACCATAGTGTCTATAATATTGTTCAATATTTTAGTGTTATATTTTTAATACGTTCATGTTTAGAATATTCAAAATTAATTATATTATATATATATATATATATACTTTAATATATTATTTTTTTTATTACTTAATGTCTTAATGGTTCTAATTTCATTTTTTGGTAACTTGAAAGAGATTTTTCTTTGATTATTTATATAGATTTATATATATACTACATACAAAAGGATATAGCTACATATACATAAATAAGATAAATATACATAAATTCTTACAAACAATAATAATTTATGAAGAAAGGAAGAATCTTTTATAGAAAATATCCGTTTAAAAATTAATGCTATTAATTTTTCATTCATAGATTGTAGATTAATATCCTGAACAATAGTTATTTTTTTTTTATTTTTTTTAATAGGACTATACGAATATATGACATAAGGAGCAAAATGACAGACCAAATTTGATTATCTTGAGTTTTAAAAGAAAATATTATTCTTCATTTTAAGATTTGAATTAGATTGAATAAATTATGATAATATTATTTAATTTTTTTTTTTATAATAATTCGAATAATATTCTTCTATATTTTATTGTTTTAATTTTACTTATATATTTAAAATTTTGATAAAACAATAGATATTAAAGCATGATTTCTAATTTTTTTTTTTGTTTTTGGAAAGTGTATTCAAGAAAATTTCATATTACTTTAATGGCTTTTTAGAATAATAAAATTTTAAATAAACAAGGCGGTATTTAAAATTAAATGTTTTAAAAGGTGCAGATTTTTCAAAACAAAATAAAAATAGTTTAACACATTAAGTTCCGTCTTAATGTATCACTGATGAACATCACTCAAATGTTTCAAAATCCCGTTCATACAGGTGCATATAAAAATAAACTTGCGTTAAGTCCTACATGTATCACCAATGAGCATTGCTGAATGCTCCGAATAATTTTAATGTACTGTTTTTACCCTTTAAAAATGTTCACCTCTGATACATTGGGGTTAAACCCATATTTATTTTAACGCAACGTGTTAAACTATTATAGCTTGTACAAAAATTTGTAATTTTTCTTAAACTTTTATATGTAAGAAAAAATTGTGAAAAATCCAGAGACATTTTCTTCAATTTTAAAGAAATCCTATAATATAATGTTGAAGTTTTAATTTTTCTGATGTGCTCGGAAAAAATTTATATAATATGAAGAAGATATACTTCGTATGTATACTTAGATGTGTACTTCCTTTCCATAGTCTTGCAAAAGGCGTGCTTTCTTGATTTTGAAATTTATATAGGTGCCTATGTTACATGTGTCTAAAAAAATTGAATTTTCAAGTTTTGCTATAAATAGCTTTAAACAGAGTGTGGAGAAAAAAGAAAATTCTGAGGTAATTATTTTATACTAATTCGTAACAAAATTAAGAAAGCACGGCTTTTGCAAGACTATAGAAAGTAAGTACATATCTAAGTATACATACGAAGTATATTTTCTTCAAAAGATGATAAGCGGATAATATACAGAATGTTTTTGTCACAAAACGATTTATGGATTATGACCAAACCGAAATCTATAAACTCTTAGGAAAAACCTTAGATAGCCAGAGGTCATTGATAGGAATCCTCAAGGAAGAAGGGAAATGGAAAGATCTCAAATCACGCAGAGGAGGACAGTTTATAATCAAATAAATAGAAGAAACATGGAAAATTTGGTGACAAATCAAGTTACTACCACAAAATAGAGTTAGATACAAAGGCTTTCTGGAAGCCTAATGCTTCACAAGGGAGTGAAAAAGAAAAAAAAAATCTTAAAAGTTTTTATTTTCTCAAAATTTTAATATTTTATCTGGAAGCGTTTCAGGGATATGAAGGAAATAAATTCTTACAAAATTTTGTTTTCAGATAACAGTAAATTTAAATACTAAATTCCAAAAAATTTGAAGTATATCCTAAGATAATATAAATTTAGAAACAGGGGTTTTTCAAAATTTTGAAGGCTGTAGCTCAGTAATTTATAGGTGAAGCTACATAAAAAAGTGTTTCTACAACATTAATTATTTTTTATATTAGAAAATTGTATTGCTCTATCTTTAACGGTATGGAAGTTTTCTAAATAGACACAGGAACGAACTCATAAAATGAAACATATAAGTAAATTTCACATTGAAAAATGTACTAAAAATCTATTGAAATATTTATAATATACCCGGAAAATTAATATAGAAATAAAATTTAAATATTTAAAATTTAAAATGTTTGATGATTCAGCTTAAAGTTTTCTTTTATTTTTAATGGACATTAAAATTAATTTGAAATTATTTATTTTTATTTTCTGTTCGATTTTACTATTTTATATTTTGTAGTTTTATAAAAAATAAAAATTCTTTTATTATTTTAAAAGTATTTCTTTTCCATTTAGTAGAAAATATTTTGTTTTAAATTTTAAACATGAATTAATGTACCTTTGTATTTAACAAAAATTACATTACGTATTGCACATGGTGATATGAGATAAAAAACGGTAAAAATAAAGAGTAGACGTTTCGGAAATAAAAAAAGGGCTCAAAATAAGTGTAAATTCCATGACAAATGACTATACATAGTCTTTCTTGTAACAGTTACTGAAATAACTGGACTATAATTGAAATTCTTTTTTAAAGTAAAACTGGAAAATTATAATAATTTAAATTTTGAAAGAAGAGAAAAAGGGGAATACAAATATATTTTCCTTATTTCCTTGTTCTGATTTTTGTTTTGTATCAAGGTCGAAATTTTAACTTTAACCAGTGAAATTTTACGATTTTTCGTTTTTGATGACAGCATTTTTTTTTATTATGTCTTTTCTTTTTTTTTAATTTTTGCTGGTATTTTTATTTCTTTCTTCAGATTTTGGTTTGTTTCTCTTTATGAGTATGTATAGTATTTTTTTAATTTTATATTATTTGATTGAAACAAATTTTGTGGTCTTAAATTTTTAATTTGAATTGTTTGCAGACTTTAAATTATACAGGATTTTCCAATTTGAGTGATATGATTTCATTTCAAAAAAAAAAACACACTAATTGTTCAGGAAATTTAAATGTTTTTTATTTAATGTGAAGTACAATCGATACAATTAAATTCTGAATAAAACGTCATTCAAATGGCCTCCACGACTTCTTTTGCAGGAACGAATTCGATGAACCCAATTTTCGAGCACTTTTTCCACTAAATCAAGTAGTATCTTATTTCTCTTTCAATTTAACTTTCGACTTTTTGAGAAATAAAGCCCCGGGATGTTTACTAGGAGAAATAACACCCCGATTTCTTATTTCGCAGGGCCTTATTTCATGGCGCTAATAAAAAAAGTGTATTAATTTAAAAAAAAATGCTATATTATAATATTTTAGAACATATCTTATTTTAGAACAATATTTTAGAACGACAAATAAAATATATTAATATGTAATTTGTTTTAATGAACAATAGTTAATGTTAATTTTTAAAATCATAAATCTTGCCATAAAAAAGTTTTTTTTTTTAATACTATAGCCGATATTTTATAATAATTTTTAATATAAGAAATGGGAAAAGCTTTTACTGTTAAGTGGGAAAATAAACAAAAAAAGAACTTTAGAGAAACTCTTCCTTTGTTTCTATATTTTTAACACCCAATTTTTATGATCATCTCAAATAATTTTATTCCTGTTGTTTACAGATCTATGTCAAAAAGGTGGTATCAGAGAGGAAGTTGGAACAATTTTCCGCTCTTTTTATTTTAATATTTTTTAATTTATTTTTTCTTATTTCTTTTTTCCTTTTTTGTATTTTTTATTCTTTTGTACTTTGTATTGTTTTTTTGTTTTTAAATCTTCATTTTTATCTTTGTTTTCTTTCGTTCGCAATGTTTTTTCTTTCTCTGTTACTATTTTGATTCTTATATTTTTTCTTATTTCTTTTAAAAATAACTGTGAAAAATGCGAAAAAAATCCTCTTGACTTGGTTATTTAGAAAGCCTTGACTTAATTCAAATAAACAGAAGAAAGAGTAGTAAAAGCATTGATTATAACAGTTTAAAATAAAAACGCCATATCTAGGTATATGTTAGAAAGAGTCAACTGTATAAATAAATGAATTACTAATGCTATTATTTCCAAAGTATCATATAGTAAGAGAAAATTAAAGTACAGTTATAGCAACAAAAGTATTAAAATAATTCTATATATATAAGATATAAAATCAAAAGAAAATTCTGAATAAAAAAATCTAAGTTTTGATGTGCACTGATTTAAAAATCTTCTAACAAAAAATTTTTTTTAACGGTATATTTATATGTGTATAGTTAGTTATACATAATATATTATGTTAAATAACATACCGTTATATTTTAATTTTTTTTTTTGTTTTATTTTTACTTGTTAAAGAAAAATGATAAAAACCTAATAATGAACAATAGAATGGGTAATAAGATAAGAAAGATATTAAAGAGATGAACAACACAACATAAGAACAGGTAAACTGCTAAAAAAAAATACCTATACAACATTTTGTTGTTATTAAAATTAAAAAGAAAATGGAGGAAGTGAATGGTAAGTTGAATCAATGGGTAAACAAAATATTTAAATTTTTATACATTATATATATATACATTTTTTCATTTTGTTTGTTTTACGGTGCAGTAGAGTTTATTTTTTATTATTTCCTTTTTTTCTCTACGCTACAGAAACGTGCTGCTGCTCAATTCAACTCACATTGATGCTTTACAGCTAAACTATATTCTCTCCCATTTTAATTTTTAATACCTACCTATGTTAATTTTTAATTGAATTTTTTTAAAAAAAAAAAAAAAACCCCCATTTTATTTCTCCTGTTCTGATTCTGTTCTTTTTAGCTCTAATTTTATATTCTCATAGAAAAACTCCTTGATACAATTTTTTATTTTGATTTTATTTTTTATTTTTGCATTTTCTTTTAGTTTAACTCACTCTTGTGCTACATTTTTACGCTCACTTAATCATTTTTAATGTAATGTAAAATTTTTTCCTTCCAGTTTCCTCTTGTCTTATTTCACAAAAAAAAAACTAAAAGGCTTCAGCAATTTAAATAGTAGTATACTAGACACTTAGAGAATATTAAAGTAAGAAGAATAAGAAAGACTATAGAACAACACAACACAACAAAAAAAAAAAAAAAAATTAAAAATGTATAAAATAAAAAATTTAAAAATTAAAGAAATTCGCTATGATTTTTCCGCAAAAAATATTTTTTTTTATTTGCTTTGGTTACTTGTTTTTTTTTTTGCTTTTGTGAAAAATAAGGAAAAATTATGACAGAATTGGAATTATGACACGAACAAAAAAAAAATAAAAAAAATTCACCTTGAGATAATAATTATTGTTCCAGTTTTTTTTTTTTTTTTATAAACAAAATAATAAAATTCGTATTATAAATAAAAGAAAATTGTTTTGTAAAGTAATACACTGTTATGCAAAATACAAAATACAGTATAAATTTTCTGCTCTGTTATTCTATTCCTTTTATACGTTATTTTACCTTGGGAAATAAAACAAATACTTCTAGAATTTTTATTTGGTTCTAACTAAGGGTTAAGGATTCCAACTGAACCTCCTGTAATTCATCAGAATAATCCATCCAGAATTATGTACTATACTTAGACTTAAGGAAAAGAATATTATGTATAAAATATTTCCTAAAACTTTTATATATTATGAAATATTTCGGTACTTTTAAAGTAATATTTTTATTGAATTTCTTTTCAAAATTATTTTTATGTTTTCGACCTCCTTTTTTTTAAATTTATTCTGCAGTTTCGAAAATCTTTTTTCTTATTTTATAAATTGTCTCTTTTGTCATTGTTTTTTTGCTGTCTCGAATTTTATCAAAAATAACCACATAAAATGGAATCAATGTAACATTTGTAATTACTTCTATGTTTAAAATACATTTTTATTAGTTAAATAATTAAAACAGATAATTTCTCGACACAATAGAAAGAGTTTTGGGAGTGCAGGGAAAAGGTGTAGTTACAAAATAATAATTATATTAATGGGATTGTATGAGATGAAAATAGAAATGTCTAGTGCTTCATGGGGATCTCAAAGCTCTCTTATGATGTGAAAATAAAAGAAAAGATAGTTTAAAATCTAAGAATGTTAACAGCTAAGTAAATACCACAAATAGTAAGTTTAAAACTGTATTTTAAAATAATTTTGATTTATTTCAAATTAAGACACCACGTTATTTCTACACACAATTATTTATATTGATATTGATAACGGTGAAATTAAGGCACCGTTATAAATACACAACTATTTATATTGATATGGAAAGTGACAATACGTGACAATAAGGTTTTCAAGATTTTAATATATTTATATAGGTATTATTTGTAATACTTTTTCAAATAGGATAAATTTTAAATTAAAAATAAAATAAATTATAATGATCTTGCCTTAAACTTTCCTATATATATATAGTCATTTTATATAAAGATATATATACGTGATATTAGGATCAGAAATAATATGATTGTTTTTGTGTTATTTGTTATGTAAGTAAAATTTGTATAAAACGCTATGAAAATGTAGTTAGATTAGATTAGAAACTTTTATATCCCACTCGTTAAAACCAAATCGAGCTTTTTGCAAAGCATCTCTGCTTATATATGTTCTTTACATTTTTACTTGCTAGATCGTTGAGGAAGAGATGTTGCCCCAAATTGGTGTTTCTTTTAGTCGACAAAGGCTGCTGCAAAAAAGATAAAGAGTCGTTTCCTTTTTCATCAGTAGTTGTTTGCGGATAAGGTAAATTCTTTGTGACGACCGGTGAAAATGCAGTTAAGTAAGATAAAATATTTATATTACATATATTACAGAAAAGTTACCAATGAGATTTGGCTGGTTCTCCAAAGTACAAGTTATATTTTTAAATCGATTTTAAAGTTGAAATTTTATTATAATTTCTATATAATATGTATATATTGTATTTTATCCAATATATACATATTATATACTATTGACGTTTATTAATAATTGAAAGCGTTTTATGGCTCATATTCGAAGGAGAAAATGGCTTTATATGTAATATTAATAAATAAATATCTATCTATCAAAACTTTTTTGATTCATTGTTGTAAGAAAATAAGGGTATAAAATGACATGAAAAATAGCTTTTGGCGAGAACTGGCTTCCCGGCTGCCGTGGAAATTTTATTACATTCTTTTTAGATTTTAATAAAAGACTAAAGACTATTCTTTCCGAACGTAAAAGCTAATTTTTTCAGAATATTTTATGTTGAAATTTTTCCTTTTGAAAGTGTTCGCATATCTGCAATAACATATACAAGTATCTGCTTATAAAAAAAATAAGTTGAACACAGTTAAATGAAAAAATTAAGCAGGAAAAATATAAAGGGAAATATAAAAATCTTAAGTTTTATTATTGTTATAATTTATTTCCAAGAATTAGTGAATAATACTTCAACATTTTTGGACCCTTTTCCTTTAGCATGTAAGCCATCCCACATTTGCTATAGATAGCTATAAATTACTGTAAATGCTTTTTGTTATTTTAATTTTTATATATACATATCCTGCTAGATGTTATATGATCTTGTATACGCATTTTCAATATGTTTATTGGGTCCGCACTGTCAATATGTTTTGATTACTTGCTTGAATAATGTTCTAAGAGCATTCTGTTATTATATGTTTGATGGTAAGTATATTGTTGCAAAAACTATATAATGGTGGAAAATTTTGTTTCAGATTTTATCTGTGGATGGTTTTAGTGGGTTTGAGAGTTACCGCAGTAAATTTCATTTCCGCGTTTTATATTTTCTTTTTTATCGAATCGAACATTGATCTGTCAAATTAATTTGATTAAGATTATAAAAAAAAAGTTTTTTGAACATCACCACGGAACTGTTAGCTTAAACTGTTAAACATGTTTTTTGAAGTCCAGACCCTTAAATTATTTATATAAATGTATAGAATTTAACATTTTGAATAGTATTTTAACTAAGTGAATTTCGAATTGTGTGATTTAATAAATAATGAAATCTCTTTCAAAGGTTAACTTGATTTATTAATATTTTTATGTAGGTATACCTTTAATATTTGTATTTTGATATTAAGGTTGAACTTTCTAATTTTTTAAATTTTAAATGTCAGTAAGTTGAAATGTAGTTCTCAAAATTGTTTTGATTATGTTTACATAAGCCTGATATTTTCCTAACATGATTGAAATAATCCCAAATTCTTTTTTTTAGTATTAATTTATAGTTTTAAACCTTAATCAAATTTCGTTTCTGACTTTTAACTTTACTTTTTCACTTTAATGTATTCTATAGTGTATTGTGTTTAAATATAGTGACTTTAGTAAGTAAAAATTAAATACATACACGCACAAACATACACTTTGAATTGTAACATCCTTTATGGCCGTTGAAATGGAAAAGGAAATGAAAAAGAAGAAAAACTGCCATTTAAACGAATTTATATCTTATTGATAAAAAATCAATTCTTTAAGTGTCTAAGAACTATATTCAAAAATTAACGAATTAATATCATATTGATCAAATAAAATAATTTGAAATGTCAAAATTCTGGAATAAAATAAATAGATAAACATTTGAATTCGACTTATTTAAAACAAGTCTTTATGGGAACGTACTGTAGTGAATGTACGTTAGTGACTGTACTGTAGTAGTGAGTAGTTTAACATATATATGCTTATTATTATTATTATCCAAAAGCCATTTTTATACGTTTCGATTTCGTTTGATCAACTTTGATAAAAATAAGTAAAGAATTTTTCATTTCCATTTAATTTTTTTTTTTTTTTTACGAGGGTTGATGGAAAACTTGAAAGTCACCAAGAGGAACTGCACGTGCTTGCTCTCAGGGTAGTGTTGGACTCTAACCAATCAAAACCACTCCCTTTTAAAACCAAACTTTAAAATGGAACCTTTAATACAAATGTACAGTTTGATTTTGAGAATAGGGATGGATGGGAAGGATAATTGCGGATTATAGGTAGAAAAATTTGGAAGGATATTTTGAAGAAAGATGTTAATGTTCTTCTTAAACTTAAGTAAATCGTACATATATGAATTACCAACTTTAGGGATCACATGCGATGGTATATGGTTTCACAAACGGGACGTGCGCATGACAAACGAATTTCCATAAGTTGCATTTTAATTTTTTTTTAAATTGTTTTATAGAGAAAACAAAATTTTTCTTTTATCAGTGTACCAATTGATAAAAACTTACGACTAATAAAAAAGATAATGATTAAAAACCATAATTATAATAAAGTTTATCTGATATTCCAATATTCATAAAATTATATTAAAGAGTTAGTCAATTTAACTAAAAGTAAAATATTTTTAAAAAAATCAGTTACAATTTCAATCACATTAAAAACTTTTTTTTTTCTTTTTTGTTTTTTTTTCAAATTACTCTTTATGCTTACAATTTGTAGCCTTAAAAATCATATAATTTTTATATTATGTATCCTTTTATCCTAAATTTTTTGATGTAGTGTTCTTTCCCAAAGGATTTTTAGTGAAAAAAATTTAAAATAATTGGTAAGAGGTAAAAAAAAAGAAAAAGAACAACAACCTGCCCTAATATATTTGGCCCAAAGGAATTCTTAGAAAAATTTCGTTCCGTTAGATCTTCTCACTTTCAATCATTATTTCAGTTGAAATTCAATGTTTTTGATAGAATATATATAGTAACAAATTTTTTTATTTTTAAAATCCATTTCGAAAAAGCAAATAAAATTACCTTTTGAAAGGATACGTATTATTTTATAATATTTTAATAATAATATATAGGTATAGGTAGATAGGTACATTGTGTAGATTTAAAATACAATTCCCATATGCGTATGTTAAATATTTTTTACATAAAAAAAATATAATTTTTTTTTTACTTATTTGTCTGGAAATTTTCAAAAAAAAAAAAAAATTTAAAAACTTAACATTAGCCTTAGGTTAAAAAAAATACATGTATACATTATAAAATCTAACAAATAAACAACAAAAGAATAATCACTTTAAAATATATCAGGAAAAGTATGCATTCTGTATCTAGTTTAATGTTAAAGTATACCTAAAGTATTCTTTAGTATTATTGTAGTCGATTTAAGAAGCAGCAACGGAAGTAATCAAAAATTCTACAAGAAACTAAAACAAGACAACAAAAATTCAATAAAAAAAAAAAAACAAAAACAAGAACAAAAACTGAAATGAAGTAATTTCACTTTTATATCTAAATTTTTCCGTGATAATATAAAACTTCCTCGAAAAATGAGAGTGGGGGAGGAAAAAAGAAAAATAATAACGTATCCTATAAAAATAATATACATTTCTATGTTAACTCTATATACACACACATGTACACTTTTATATTCATAACGAATCCTGTATTAAATTGAAAATTAAAGTAAGTATTCAGCATTAGACAATTTTGTTTCTTCTTTGAAGTTTTTTCTTTATCCTGATTTCTATTCTCTTCATTCAACCATTTATATTCCTTACACCTTGTTACCTTGTTTCGCGATATTACAAACATATAGAAAATAAAAAGCAAACATTTTTTAAAAGAAATAAATCCTTCTTTGCAACAACGTATTCTTCTTTAAATTTTCGATTCTCTCATTCCTATTTTAATTTAAACTCTAATGAAAAGTATATTTAATTTTAAAATTGTGTTATTTTCTTTTCTAATTTTGTGTTTTGCAAAATAGATTGAATATGAAACAAAAAAAAAAAAAATTTTAAAAAATAAAAACGAAACGAAAAACAACAAAATAAGTTTTGATACTATAATTTTTAACTATAGATATAATGATATGAAAATATCGTTATTTTGCTCGTACGAATTTACGTGGAAAAGGCTCTGTATATTATTTTGTTTTTGTTTTTTTTTGTTTTTTTTTTTTTTTTTGTAAAAATATGTAACCTGCAGAAATATTCTGTTTTTATTTCCATTGAAATTCGTTGAGTTGAAATTGAATCTTTTTTTCATTTTCAAATTATTATAACATCAATATACCAACATCAAATAATGGTGTATGGTTTGTGATTTTGATTTTTCAAAACAAAAAAAAAAAAGGTAAAGGTAAATAGTTTAATATCGATATTAGTTTTAGGCTTCTATTTTTTTCTTCTTTTTTTTTTTTGTTTTCTATTTTGATACTATTTTTATACTACGAAAATGAATAAAAAAAAAAGGACAAAATTTACTGTATTAAAAACAAACATAGTTATATTTTGTTATCTATCAATAATATTATAATATAATACATACACAACTAACATATGTAAAAATTTTACATATTAAGGATAATAGGTTCAAAGGATTTGGTTCACAAAATATAAAACTAAAAAAAAAAAGAAAATTTTTTTATATTTTTTGTGGTAAGAAAATTTTGTAAGGAGAAAAAAAAATTCCAAAAAAATAAAAAGTTCAAAAAGGAAAAGTTCTATATTAAAGGGGCAAAAAAAAAAAAAAAATATAAAGACTCTATTAGCTTAATGATGCTTTATAATGGTAATGTTTGATCGGTACCAAAATAAAAAGGTTGTTAAAAAATACTGCTGAATTGTTACACATTTTAGGGTGGGTAAATTTTAAAACTATAAAAAAATAGTTTTTTCTTTTTTTTTTTTGTTATTCACATTTCTTGTGGGGGCAATGAAATTTTAAATTGGTTTCACTGGGTTTTTTTTTTTTACTTTGTTTTATATTTTTTATTGTCAATCCAAGGTTATTGTTCAAGTATTATTATAGAACTTAAATGAGCCTAAGTAAAAATGTTTTTGGTTCTAGGTATTTAATTTTTTAGAATTTTTTTTTTTTGTAATGGATGTATGTGTTTCGGTAAATACGTATTTAGGAAAATTCATTTGAAGTGTGAAAATGTTTATACATGGTTCACATTTATATAAATGTAAATTTTAAATTAAAAAACAATATCTAAAAAAGAAAAATAGAAGAGTTTTTTTGTATATAAAATTAAAATTTAAAATAAAAGTTAAAAATTGTTTATACATAGATAGATTTGGTTAATTTTTTGTCAAATTTTTATCAATTTTAATGATTTATTGTTTTAGGAGACTGTGAAGGTGAATATTAAAAAAAATATCAAAACGGAAATTATAGAAAAGGCTATCTCAACAAAGTTAGAAAAATATATTCGATAAAAAATATTATTTATAAGTACCTACTCAAATTAAATAGGAAATAGTTAATTTTTTCGTACATTTTCCATATTATTATTTTAATAGGATTAATATTATATTGTTATTGGATATGATGTTAATTATGTATTCAAATAAAAAGAACCCAAACGCATTATAAAATTATTTAAAAATTAATTTAATTTATACTTGAAACTTAAAGCTTCCTTAACAGATTTTAATTTTCCACACTATTCAAAAATTATAAGACAAATATACAAAGGATTTCTTGGATGCCCTTTACAAGAATGTCGATTATAAAATTAAGTAAGTGATCATTTATATAACTAAACTGAAAATTTATAGTGTAATGTGAAAGATATTGTTTAACTTGTTTCGCTTAACAGAATTCGATGACTGTAAATAAAATTAACGAAGACAAAATTCTGGAACTTAAAAAGTGATGGAATTCGACACTCATAAAGCATAAAGTTTTGTCACACTTCAAGAAGGGGAGAAAACAGGACATATTAAATGTCGTATTTGGAGTATGGAGTATATATTATATTGTTTGATACATTTCGGTTTACAGAATTCAATGGATATAAATCAATAAATAAGTATATAAAAATTAAAATTTTGGAACTTTAAAAGTGTGAAGGCTAACTGGAGTCGTGTAATTTCGGTTTGAAAGAAGCGTAAAGTTTCATTACATCTCAGACTAGTTATAAAATGAAAAGATTTTTAAAATTATAATATAGTTAAACTTACATTTTGCCTGTAATAAAAGAAAGAACAAGAAGAGCAAAAAAGTCCAAACTACCCAATAAATAAAATCCAATAATATTAGTTTTTATATTCTTAAAATAATAAAAAAGAAAAACAGGTTTAAATGTATACATTTATATTTTATTTATAATTATTTCTACTCTAATTTATAATTTACTTTCAAAAACAAAAATGGTAATAAAATCTAGATTTAATTTTATTCAAAACCCCTTGATTGATACATTAACAATTTAATGTACTAATTTAATTATATACAATGAAAACCATTTATTTATAATATATTATATAATATTTTGCTATACCTAATTATAATTAAAAAAACGAAACGAAACGAAAACTTATAAATTATGTTAAATTTGTTGAATAACTGATTAAAATAAATTTTATATATGTAAGTATGTATGTGTATACATATATATTTTTTTTATTTTTGCATAATTTATATATTATAATATAGTGGTTGTACATGTGTAGAAAATTTCATTTCATATTAAATAAAAGCAGAAGAGATATAATTTTCAATATTTTAAACTTATTGCTTCCTTTTTCCCCTTTTTTTTTTGTTTTTTTATTTTAAAGTAATTTGAATACATTTAAAGTTAAATAAAATTTGATCCTTTTTTTATTTTATTCTTTTTTGTTTTTTTTTTTTTTTCCTTAGGATCAAAAAAAAAACCCCAACCAAAAAATTAAAGAAAACCTCAATTCATTATTGCAAAAAATTATATTTCATTTCTTCTTTTTGATTTTATTTTTTATTTTTATGATTATTATGTAAATTTTTTCTCTTAATTTACTGTTACCCAATAATAATAACGGTAATAATTTAATAATAACTCTTTTTCTTTTTTTTTTTTCTACTTCTCATAGAATTTACATAGTTAAAATTTATAGATAAGTTTAAGGCCAATGATAGTCATAAAAAATACATACATATACATTTTATAGTATATTTGTATATATGTATATGTATGTATGCATTCTTTAAACTTTATTACCTTTCTTCATTCCTTTGGATATTCAAATTGTGTTTTTTGGACATAAATATTATATATGAGTGTGTGTGTTGTATGATGTATATATATATTGTATACTTGTAAAGAAAAGTAGGGGATTGAATAATTTAAATAAATAACACTTGTTATTATTACTGTTAAAAAAAAAAAAATAATAAATAAAACAAAATATAATGAATAGATAGATAGATTGGTTAGACAAAATTGAAGATAAATTGAATAAATGATATCCTTATAATTTATTTTTAGGGAAAAAGGATAATAATATCTGTATATATAAAAAAAAAAAAAAAAAACAAAGGATAAAAAGAAACACCAATTTTAATACCCGAAATGAAAAAAAAAAAACTAAACAACATTTTTTAAAAGTTGAACCACTCTAAAAATGAACCTTCAAAATATATTTTATCAAAAGTTATTGGATTTTTTCAATATTAAAATACTACTAACATACTAATCCATATACATAGTGTTAAAAAAATATGTATATATATATATGATGTATATATATATATTGGGATTCCGGGCAATCTAAAATTATCTTATTTTTTATAGTTTTAATTTTTACAAATCCATAGATATATTTTATGTAATTTGACGAACGGAAAGAGTTGTTTTACAAAAATTTGCCCCTTTTACAAAAACTCATATTTAAAATTAATTGAAAATGAAAATATTAAAATTTAAAATTAATTTAAATAATATTAAAATTATAAATTCTATTTTATAAATCACTTTAACGAACGATTTTATATAGTATAGTTTAGATACATTTTCAATGAAAGTGTTATTTATGTGTATACATTTTTTGAAACATTCTGTACTATAACACTGTTTATTTTAATATTGTGAATTATATCGACGTTATATATATATATATATATATATATATATATACATATATATATAGTATAGGTACTTTATATCGTATTATATTTTTAGTGATGAAAATTGTTTTGAAACTTAAAGACCTGAAACTTTATTTAATCAGAAATTTAAAAGAACTTTAGCATATATTATGTAATTTTTTATATATGTAGGTATATATTATCATATTCAAATCGTAAATTTAAAGAAAAGAAGAAGAAAAAAAAAAAAAAATCAAAAATCAAAAAAAGTAAAGATGAAAAAAAAAAAATTAAAATAAACTCCCAACATTTAAATTGGGTATCAAATAAATTGGTTCTCTTCACTTCCACTCAACGTAGACGTCAACGTTTTCGACGAGTTATTTCCGTGTATGTTTGTGTAAATTGTTTGTTTTTTTTTTTCTGAATATTTTATTTTTCTTTCTTTTTTCTTTTTCACTTGTCTGTCGCTTTTTTTCTTTTCTTGCTGTTGTATATTTATTTGGTTTTCAAGTACCTACTCTATACTGGCTTTTATCTCTTTTTTTATTTTTTTATTTTTTCCGAAAATTTATTTGCGTTCATCGTATTTATTTAAGAATAAAACCTTTTTTTTTTTTCGGTTTCCGTGTCCTCAAAAAATGATGCAGAAATAGGTACAAAATATTTTTAGGATCTGAAACAGATGCTAAAAGGAGTAGGAAATTTTGGTTTTTTATTTGTTTTTTTTTGTTTTTTTTACAAGAGAGTTTCTTTTCATAGTATAAATTTAAATATGCCATCAACTTTGAGTTTTTTCTCCATAAAATTGAAAAAAAAAATTTTTTTTTTTCAAAATTTTGGTTATTTAGTTTGTGTTTTTTTTAATTTTTTGTTTTGTATTTTTTATTTGCCCTTTTATATCCGTTTTTATTTTCTAATTTTTTTTTTTGTTGGTTTTGGTTTTTTACTTGAATTATTTTAGCGGTAACAAAATAATTTTTTTTTTTTGTGGGATTGAAGTTGGTTCACGGGATCTGGTTTTGGGTTTTTGGTATATGTGGTGGAATAAAAATGTCAAAATTTAGATGTATGTAATTTAGAAAAAATTTCATCGGTGAATTTGTTTTTCATTATATAATTTATTTATTTTTTTTTTCTGCCTTAATATTCTAATGTCTTTTTGTAGATACTATATATATTATGTAGGTACTCACTGAAAGTAAGGAAAAAAGTTCCTCAAGTAAAACATAAGTAAATAAATGAGGTAGGTAATATCACCTTGAAAGTTTTTTTTGTTTTTGAAATTTAGAAAATTGTAAAATTTTGGTTTTTTTTTTTTTTTGTTTTTTGTTCTTTTTTAAAATTAAAAAATATAAAAAAAATATTAAGGGAAAAAACTTTTTTGGAAAGATTAAATATTGTAATTTTGAACAAAAAATATTAATGAAAATAAATTTATATTAAAGAAATTTTAAAAAATGAACGTTTTTTGTGCTCTTCAAAAATAATTTTTATAAATTTCATTTATTTATATTGCTTAGTACAAAATAACCTTAAAAAAATATTCAAGGTCTTATAATATTCTAACCTTGAAGAAAAATTTTTAATCAAGAAATATGTCCTTGAAATATCCAGTTGATATTTAGTGCTGTTGTTGTTGGGAGGGAAAAAATTTCAAGACGAATTTCTGTAAGAAAATTTTTTTATTTAATTTTAAACTTAAAAATTCTATTTAAAGATATAAAAAAAAATAAATTGTTTTCTATTAAAAATATTAATGAAAATTCTTATAAAATTACACAGTCTTATACAAAATTTTATACAACTCTTATATAATTTAAAAAAAGAAAAACAACCTTTTTGGTAAATAAAGGAAAATGCGACAAATAAAAAAATTTGAAACAATTTAATGTGAATTCAAACAGCTTTCAAGTGAATAGAAGCCAAAGAAATATTTTTGGAAATGGTACAGAAAAATTTTGCTATATAAAGAATTTTTCTTTCCGTGTTTGATTTTAAATCGATTTTTCATTTTTCAAAATTGATTGTAAAAGAAATCGTTGCATTTTATGTTTCTTGTTAAATTAATATAATATTTTGTTGTTGTTTTTGTTTGAATGTCAATTATTTTGCAAAGAAAAAAAAAAAAACTTTTTAATGAAACTTCTGAGTTTTTTTTGTTGTACTTTTGTACTTGGTTTCATGTTTCATAATATTAATTTTATTTTTGGTAAAAAAAAAATTTCAATACTTTGATAAAAGCTAAAAGGAAAATAAAATTGTTCTTTGATGCAAAATATGGTGACTTCAATGTTTTTATACATGTATTCTGTCACCACCAGTTTAATATCACATACTTTAAATATTTTTTTTTCCTTCAATTTGTCTCTTTCTCTCTTGTCTTTAAAATATTTTTGAAAAATATGCTTGTTAAATTCACTGTGTCCTGCTGTCGATTTACAAAAGTTCTCCAAGGATGGAGCTATAAATAGAGATAAAGAATTTTTACCATGAATAGTATAAAACTAATTAAAAAAATGATCTTGTTAAATAAATTCAAACCAAAATATTTAAAAATTTTGATTCTTCGGCACATCCAGAACGATCCTAAATAGGATCCTTAAAATTTTTTAAAGTAAGTTTTATTTTAAATTTTTTGTGAAGATCGTTGCGAATTAATTGACTAAGTTTCCTTGAAAAAATCGATTCTACTTCCACCTACTTATAATCTATATTTTAGTGTCTAAAATTCAAAATTTGCTATATTGAGACACCGGTAGTAAAATTGAAGAAAACGTCCTTTGATTTTTCATAATTTTTGCTTAAATTAAAAATTCTAATACAAATTTTGATGCAAAAGATCACAATTTAAAAATTTTTTTTTTGTCTTTTTAAAAATGTGTGCTTTTCAAAACTTTTTCTTTTACTTAACTTCTGCCTTGCTTTTTAACATTTTCACATTTCTTATAATGTATCGACCTCCTTTTTAAATAAATAAAAGTTTTTTCCTTTTTTTATGGTAAACATTTTTCTTCCTTACCAGGTGAAAAGGTCGTAACTTATACTAAAATTGAAAAGTTTCTTTAATTTTGTTTAGTACTTAGTTTTTTTTTTACAGCTTTAAAAGGTTAGGGAAAAATTTCAGTGGATAGTAAAATTTATATTTAAACTTTAATCATTAAATTTAAGCTTCTCAAATGATATTGGAATTGGTGAACATATTTTTTGTACAATCGGTTACCTCTTCTGTAATTTAATTTTGTGTATGTTTTTTATAGGACTGTTCATTTTTTTTTAAATTACAGTAGATAAATAAAAAAACCAAAAATAAAATTTTTAAGTTTTTAAAATACAATTTTTTATTAGTAGTTAATGACAGAGCCTTAACGGCCGTGTAGGGCAATATCGTACCGATAGTGAATTAAAATAGAAAACTGAAGACAAGAACACTAAAAAGATCATCTGGAAGAAAATTTCTGGTATATTTATAATTTGAAATTCTAAGGAAAGAAAAAAGGAAAAAAAGGAAATTTAATTTCAACTTGAGAACCAGATTATTAATAAGGAATTTATAATTAATATAAGAATGGTAGAGACAATCAAATATTGTATCATATAGTATTTCTAGCACACCAGCTTAGAGATATAAAGTTCTAAATAGAACGCATAGAAAGACTTGCAAATGACGTAATAAATGTCATAAAAACCTAGAAATAAACTTCAGAAAAACCAAGGCATTGAGAATCAACAGTAGTAGTAATCAACACATCATAATATTACTGAAAACGCAACCAGTTGAATACGTCAACCATTTCAACTATCTGAGTAGCCTAATGGCTATTGACAAGAAGTGCGAAGGCAGAATAATATCAGCAACAGACTTCCATACCAAGTTAAATCAAGTATGAATAATACTCAAATCTCAAAAAAAACTTTGGATCTTGAATGCTTACTTAAAAGTTAGTCTTTATGTGCGTTAATGAAACATGGATGATATCGAACATCATCAACAAAAACTGCAGGAATTTACTAAACGCTGTCTACGCATCATATGCAAAATATTCTGGCCTGCCAGAATAAGCAATGAAGGTTTATAGAGACTTGCAGCAGTAGAACCCATATTGAGACAACAAAGAAATAAAAAATGGACAAGCCAGGGTTGGTAGCCCACACACTAAGGAAAAATCAGTAGAAAAATATGCCAATAGACCCCTTATACTTTATAGATTAAAAAAAAGATGGAAGTAAAAAATTGGCTAAGAGAAAAATTGTTGATTTTAATTTTTTTTCAAAAACTATAACTATTTTAGGTTTTTTAAAAATGATATTATGTACATAAAATGACGGACGTATTTAAATAATATGAACAATAATCAGACACTCACATTGTTATGTGTGTAAAAATAATGAAAGAAAATCTTATTAAAGTTTAAAAAAAAGCAACATAAATTAATTTTCTCCTGAAAAAAATTAATTTTTGTAATAATATGTTTGTGCTCAAAATTGATCTAACAGTCCAGCAATGACTTATCCCATAATCTAAATAAAACTTTAGATTTTTTTAGTTTTATATTTAAAGAAAACAATATTATGTGTATAATTAATAATACAAATATCAAAAGAAAAGTGATAAGTTCACATTTTATCTTTAAAAAATTTTTTTTTTGTTGCAAATTCTGTTACAAATTAAATACATTTATAATTAAGTCTTAAATTACATAAGTAAAAAATATTTTCGCTTTACGTTGATTTCTTTTTCCTAAAAATTATATATATTTACATATTTTATTTTATAAAAAGTACTTTTCATTTATTAGATTTTTCTAAAGAGATCCTTTAGAATTATAATAGATTACAAAGGATTCACTATAAAAAAATAATATTATATAGGTATATCTTCATATATTATAATATATATAAATTATTTTTATTTTTGTTTGAAAATAAAATATTACCAGTTTCTTATAATATAATATTCACATATTAAAACTGTTTTTTATGTATTCATATAAATTGACATAATGTGTATATATATACACAAGTATTCATACTTAGAGCTAATGAAACGGTAAATAAGGACATGTTTTTGTTTTTAATTGAAAAACCTTCTTAGTTGTGATAATAACAAGAAATGAAAAGGAATTATATTATATATTTCATATATGTATGAAATATACACGAAAATATAAAGTTGTGGCAATAAAAATAAAAGCAAATATAATTAATTATGAAATAAACATTATAAAATAATCAAGTTAAAATAGATTTATCTTTAAAATTTCAAAAGAAAAGTGATGTTCTTCTCTCAAATTTTCAGAAGCAATTCACTGAATTAATTAACACAAAATATAGAAATTTTTTCCCTATTTACACAGACGGATAGATTTATTATTAGTTTAGAAAGTGGGTGTGGATTTTCAAGTGAAATTCAAAACAAGCAATGAAATATTAATTTGTAATATTTGAAATGAAATATTAATTTGTACCGACTCATTAAGTGGTCTTCAAACTTTAAGGAACTTAATTGTAAAAAACCCTTTAGCAATCCAAATCAAAGATATACTTCATGAAAACCATAATAAAACAATTAAAGTTTTGTGGATCCTTAGCCACTCTGGTATCAAAGCTAATGAAACTGCTGCTAAATTAGCAAAAGAGGCAATTAATTTAGAATTAGAATCAAGCTATAAAATATTCTTTAAAGATATTAAACCATTGTTTCGTCAAATTGTTCTCAATGGAATCGGCAAAAGTGGATAAATGAACCAACTAACAAAAAACTTCGTCAAATTAAAACTAATATAGACCCTTGGACATCAATTAATATGCTTAGTAGAAAAGAATATATTATCATAACACGTCTAAGAATTGGCCACTCACGCTTGACTCATGAACATTTATTGAATCAAACTGAATTACCGATTTGCATCTGTGGGGGTCAACATCTCCATTTCCCATATAATGGAATATATTGTCTAAGTTATAGTTTAGGAAGGTTTCAGAATAAAATTAACAGTATTAAAGATTTGGGTAGCAATGCTACACAAACACTATTAAATATAATCCAGTTTTTAAAAAATATTAATCTCTTTCACAAAATGACTCAAATATCCAATTAATATTACATATAAAAGTTCCTTATGCAGCAAAAAAAATTTTTAAATATTATTTTCATAACTAATCGTTTCCCTAAATATTTTGATGGTATGTTAGAGAATATAGATATCAATTGATGGGTATGTGATAGAATATATTAGATTTTAATTGACTTTATGAAAGGATTGCTTAACGTAATGCGTGCTATAATTACAATTTGAAAGAGTGAGAGTTTAAATTAGAGAAATGTTATTAAATGGAAAATTATTAAGATATTGTCTTCAATCTTTTTTCATGAGATTCTCTGCTGCCGTTGAAATTTTTGAGTGTTTGGATTTTTCATCTTGTAATGCGAGTTATCCTGCCTAGCAGTAATTTTATTGAATATATTTTTTTTTTTTGAGTTTATTTCATGTGATGAGTTTATAAATGTGACGAGGAAATTACGCAGCTTTTTTTTTTTAGGCGTGGCTGTAAGTGTTGTAAGAGAGAATTGTTCTCACGACGTGTGTGGAATTCGAACCTTTATCCACTAGAGTTCCTGAATAATTTGTTTTACATAAAATTTTACTATATTTTTGTTTTTATTATGTATTGCTGTTACTGAGAGTAGGCTACCGAGAGCCAAGTGTTCTGAAAGATATGGAAAAAAGTAAAAGCATTTTTTCTGGCGGAATTTATTAAAAAGTATTCTAGAGGCTATTAAGATGAAAGACCACAATTCGAAAGTATTAAATTTTATATGACTACTTTTACAATTATTTTGGTTTCTTTCTGTCAAGTTGAAGTTATTTTGACGTAAAGGATTATCAGAAGTAATTTTTTACAATAATTGTCCCTAGTTTATTGTCTGGTACAATCAGTATAACATAATATGCATATAATTTTACATTGAATATTATTATATAATATATTATGAACATAAGCGTATATGATTTAATTTATCATACCTCTATAAAACTTATTAAGGTTATGTACCTTTATATCTTTTTTCATTTCTTTTGAAGAGGATCTAGATATTTGTTAATATAATTATATGTTAAAATATTTTATATTTCCGTCTCACATTAATTAAATAGAAAAGGTAAATAATATTATAAAGATACCTATATTTTTTTTTATTTAAATTAAGGAAAATATTTCTTTTTGTTTTTTTTTTTTGTTATTTTAAAGTTTAATAAAATAAAATTAATTTATCATATCAAAAAAAAAAAGAAAAACAAGAATTTTAGGAAATATGGAAAAATTTAAAATTAAATTAAATATTTTTGTTTTAAGGGAAATTATGCCTAAAACATAATATGTTAAGAAATGATCAAGACATTAAATTTAATATAAGAATATCTATAGGAAAGAAATTAATTAAAAATTTTAATTTTAGTCAGCCAATTTTTCAATAATAATCTGATAAAATTTTTTTAAAGAAAAAATTAAACAAATATAATTTGATGAACTTTGGTGGGTCTGTTATTTTTAGCTTCAATAAAATTTAAATTGGACAATTTATAAAAATATGTTAGATTAATAATCAAAAATTTCAATATTTTATTTTTTCTTCTATATAGAGCATAGACCATCCACAAAGTCATAAGAATTGAATTAATTAAGATTCAGTTTCTTGAATTACAAGTTTTAAAGGCTTTGAGTTCAGTTTCTTGAATTAAAAATTTTAAAGTACTTGGTTCAATATTATAAAAGACAAATACTTACGCCATCATTCAATTCTGAGTCGCAATTAAAATCAGTGCGTCCATCCGTTCGGTCGTAAATTCAAAAAATAATGAAAGTGTGATGCTGAAATTTTTCACATTTCATATCTATATAAATATCAGTTTAGCTATTAAAATGGAACAAGTTTGATAGGCGTATTCCAGTAGTTCCCACACAACTTCATTTTTTATACGACAATAAATAAGTGTTTCATTAAGCTTGATACTGGAAATTTTGTAAACATATGCCTCAGCACAACAGTTTCTGGTAGATGTCATGCAACTATATAAAAATTATATCCTCATATTTTTGTATTCACTTAATTAAACTCGATATCTGCAATTTTGAAAATATAGCAATTTTATATGGTTACGACATCTGTTAATTACGACATAAATTACTGATATTGGATATTATCTAAAAGAGATTTGAACAAGTGATATTTTGATTGATTTATTGACATTACTTATTTGATTTATGAAATATACAATCTAGCCTTACACATTACAGCAGTACGTATCAGCAACAAAACGATTTTCTAGAAATGGGATACTGTTACAAAAGAGAAAAAACTTTAAAGCCGAATGCACAAGAAGAGATTTTTAAAATAAAAATTTAACAGATCGACTTCATCTTTTTATTAATTCTATTAAAAATATATTTTTTTGTATGGTTGAACATTTTTTAAGTATCATTCAATGTTAAAAACTTGGCGAGAAAGAAGTCAGAATGTATAATCTAACGTTTTTAAAATCCCATACAAAAGACAATAAAAACAGTTTAGATTTTATTGTGACCTGTACCAAAATTTGTAAATTTTTTTAAAATTTTATATATGAGAAAAAATGTGAAAAATTAAGAGTTACATTTCTCAATTTTAACGAAACTCTACATAATTAAATAAAGCTGTTTCCATATCTAGATATAATGTTCGAGTTTTAATATTTACGTTTAACTAATTGATAGAATTTGTACAGGTACCTAAGTTACAGTATCTGAAAATAGAAAATTATCAATTTTCGACTCCTAATACTTCTTAAAAAACGCGTGGTATAACAAAATACAAAAAAAAAACAAATACATATTCCAAATATATTTTGACTGAATACTGAAAACTAAATAGTTTTTTTATACCTTTTGGAAATACTCGGAATAAATCGATGGAAGCAATATATCATTGAATTGTATTTCCGTCGGTAATTCATATAATAATATAAAATGTATCGATATTTTATGATGAATGATAATAATATAGGAATAGGAAAGTATCAAAAAATAAATGGTGCATAAAGTTATTTCTCTAAAATATAGATTAAAATTATTTCAAATAATATTGCTTTTTAAAAATTTAATCCTTTAGGTAGTAATAACTACCTACATTCGGAAGAAAAAAGAAAATGGACCAAATACTTAGCTGCATCATGTTTTACAACAACAAACTAAAAAAAAAAAAAAAAAAACAAATATTTTAAGTTCTTAAACATTTAAGATACCTAGATCTGCCTATCAATATTTTATTTTGATAAATTCAAATTCTAATACTAAAATACTTAATAAATTCAAATACTTTAACTGAAACATTTGGATATTCTTTTTTCTAGAAAGTCAAAATTAAGTTGCAAAGTACCTATTTATATATTATTATGTACTTGATAATTTTTCATGTGAAATTGCTCATACAAACTTTTGGAAATTCGAAATGTCGTATTTGTAATATAATATTATAAAAATTTCTTTATAGTTATTCCTATGTGTCTTTATTTGGATATGTCCTGACCGGAGTTCAAATCTAACATCTTCTAACAGGATATTCAACGCCTTACGAAATTAATAGAAATGGCTAAAAAATCATGGCTAAAAAATCTAAGTCAAATCAAAATTATTAAAATAATATTTTTAATTTAAGTTTGTTTAAGTCGGAAGGTATTACTATATATCTATAACTATAATTATTATTCTATAATGGTATACTAATCAAAATATTAAATTAAATACAATAATAAGTACATAAACTAAAGAATGCGAATTATAATTTTGAAAATTTTGTTGTTATTTAGTGGTGATAGTCCACTACCTTTAAAATTAAGCTCTACGACCAGTTTTTTTTTTAAAAGTTTTTTAAAAATTTCTTAAAACAAAAGAACACTTTAGCACAAAAATAAAATATGATATATAAATCTATAGATATTAATTTTTTTTTTTTTGTTTTTTTTTTAAAATTATTAAATTGAAAATTTTGATTGACACGTTTACGGATGATATAAATTGATGAGGGTTATAAAAGTATAATAAATTCTGAGTATAGTTAAATGAAAATGAAAAAAAAAAAAAAACAAAAAAAAATTTCCAGGAAAATTATAATTAGGACAAAGATCAAAATTTAATTTTGATTTTGAATTTTAATTAGAATTTAAATCACATTTTCTTTGTAAAATGAACCTACCGTGAATTCTAAATTTTTTTTTTTTTTTTTTGCGTAAATTTTTATTAAAAATGGTATAAAAAAAAAGTAGCATATTAAAACTGTAAAAATTAGATTTTATCATCATTAATAACAAAATTTCCATTTATATGTATATCGTTTATTATATGTATTATATAATATAATATATATATATATCTATTTTTTTTTTGCAATTAGGGTTGCTATGCTTCTAATAAAAAGAAGAAATAAAAAAAAATATTTAAAAGATATTTTAAAGTTAACAATCTTTGTACACTTTAACGGTAAAAGCAAAAAAAAAAATCCAATATTTTCTTTCAAGTTTTATATTCGAAATTTGAAAGGAAAAAATAATAATAAATAATAAGAAAAAAATTAAAAATAAAAAACAAAATTAAAATATAATAAAAAAAAATAGAGAAAAAATAACAAAAACATCCTGTTTTAAAAATAATACAAACGTCTATTTGTAGATTAATCCTTTTTTTTTCTCATTAACAAAATTAAAAGAAAAACTTTTTTTTTTTTTTTACAAAAACTTCTACCATATCCACCTCTTATATCTTGTAAGATAGAAGCTGGATATGTTTTTTTTTATTTAATGAAATACAATAAAAATTTACTAAAATATGAGAAAAAGAAAAAAAAAAACATAAACAAGAAAAAAATAATGTATAAACAAAAAGAATTTCAAGAAAAAGAATATAAGTTTACTTTTGTGTTGTTATCCTGTTATGTGTTTTATCCTGCCTATTATAAACTGTTCTAAACAACTTTGCTTTTGTATATTTATTATTATTTTTATGTTTTTTGTTTTTTTTTTCTATACTTCATCGTATTTATTTTCATCATTTGCATTTTTTTAACACTCAACAAAAGCAACAAAAGCAATAACGAATAACACAAAAAAAAAAAAAAAATCAAGAAGAAAAAAATAAATAAATAAATAAACACAAGAATAATAATACTAATATCCTACAGGATTTCAGAATTTTTTTTTTTTTTTGTTTAAAAGGATTTTATTCAATTCAGTTTTTTGTTTTTTTTTGTAAAATTTCCAGAAAACAAAAAATACAGTTAGTAAAATAAAAGCAACGGCAATGAAAAAGCAAACAAAAAAAAATAAAAACAGAAAAAATGTAGAAACCTTCAAAGTTTTTAATAACAAAGCTTGTTATTCATTTAATCCTTATTAACTAATTTAAATACCCTTATAACAATTCCTGTAAGATTTTTCCAATTTTTTTTTTGTTTTTATTTGTTTTTTTTTTGTTTTGTATATAATATGAGGAAGAAAATAAAGAAAAGTGTTTAAAAACAAAATCATTTTTATTCGTTTAAAAAAAATAACAAAAAAAAAAAAAAACGGAAAAAATATGAAAATAAAAAACAAGTAAATTCAAGGAAAAGTTTGAAAAGCTTTTCTAAGAAAATTTTATTATAATGATGTTAGTTGTTCCTGTCACTTAGAATAGAATATTGTGTTAAAAACCAAACCAGATTTTTTAATGTTTTCTTTATTGTTTTTCCTTGTTTTGTTTTTTTTTTTTTGGTAATATAATTTTTTTATGTTATTCTGTTATTGCGGTAACTCTGACTACTGGTATTTTAATCATAATTGAAAATTAGCTTCCGTATTAGAAAATGTTCAGTGAAAATAAAATTATATAAAAAAATTAATAAATTAAGAATTTTTCTTGTGAGAGCATAATATAAAAAAAAAAAAGGACAATATTATTATAATCAGTTCTACAATGCGTTGTTAATAAATTAAATTATTGTGAAATGGTTAACATTAACATAACAAGTATTGACTAAAATAGAATGGTAATGATAAATTTTTATGCAGGATTTATTTTTAAAATACACTTTTAAATGATTTTTCTATCGTACATTTATTTGAATTTTCTTTCCACAGGAGTTTCAAAAAAAAAAGCTATTGTATAACTATTGAGGATATTAAAAAAAAAAATATGTTCTCGCTTCTGATTTACTTCTGATTTTAATGTTTTAATTAACCAATTTTAATTATAAAGAGTCAAGACATGCCGTGTAAAAAGGAAATGTAAAATAAAAAATTTATGGATCTCTTAAAAAGTCAATACAATATATGTTATGTATTATCTACAATTTATTTTACAAATAAAAATCGTATAAAATGACAAACAAAACTCAATTCATATAAACTTTTCAACATCCTATAATATTGGATATATTGAAAAACGCTAGCATCCAATATCCTGACATCCTATATTATTGAACAATTTAATTTTTTATAACTTAATTTCATTTTTGAAAGTTAATCGAAATAAAAAAGTAGACTCTATTACGATTCAGTATATGTATAAAAAATAACAGTTATTTATTTTTTAATTTAATAGAATCTGAAAATGGGAAAAATAAAAATGTTAAAAAAAAATATATATATTTAACAAAATTAAGGAAAATTTACTTAACTCTTTTATCTTTTCAAAGAATCAAACTTTTATTTTTTCTTCTCTGCCATTTTTGTTTTTTTTTTTTTTTTGGTTTTTTGCTATTTTTATAATTATTGCAAAGTTTATTGTAACCGTTGTAATTTAATATTATACTAACATTAAGTCATAATTTTTCTGCCAGCGTGTTGTTTCTTTTCGTAAAACTTTTTTAAAATATTTTCTGAGAAGAAAACATCTTCTCACGATGCCGTAGATATTCTTTGTTATGTATAGATAAAACGGAAGGATACAAAAGAAAAAAAGGATATAAGAAGCATTAAAAATACAATTTATGTAAAAAAAAAAAGAAAAATATTTTTATTATTATTTTTATTTTGAACTACAACAAAACATAAGAATTATTTGGATATGCAAATCGTAAAATAGGAAATTTTTTACTTAAATTAATGAAAAATTTTTAATATGACAATCAATATTGACTAAAAGTTGCTTACGTATTATTTTAACTTCAAAAAGTATGTTAATAAAACTTCTAGAAGAATGTATCTAATTGAATTAACCATTGTTTTGATTTATTAATTTTTTATGTTTTTGAGTAATAAATAACAGAATTTGAGTTTTAATAAGTTTTATTTTTTATTTTTAAAATTTAAATTAACCAGACTCTTGTCATATAAATCGTATAAATATAAAAATTCTTTTTATTGATTAATAATAAATAATTTTTATTTTTTACTTTAAGTATAAGAAGACATTTGTAATAAAAGTGAAAAAATACGTCATATAATACACGTATACACATACATATATAAACATAAATTAAGTACTGAAATAAAAATTCATCATTTAAAATAAAAATATTCTTATTTAAAGTAAAAATATTCACTTAAAGAAAAAAAACCTTCAGTTAAAGTAAAAAAGATGTAATACTTTAAAGTAAAAAATAATTTAATACAGGATGAAATTTAAAAAAACAAGGTAGAATGTAAACCAACGGTTTTTAAAAGCGCACATTTCCAAAACTCAATACAAACTGTTTAGAAGTGTGACTTACACAAAAATTTGAAAATTTCATGTAATAAGAAAAAATGTGAAAATAGGATATTTTTGAAATTTTGAGGGGCCGTAGTCCGGAATCCTATATAACTAAGAAAAGCCGTTAACACAAGTAAAAATATATTATTGAAGCTTTAATTTTCATGTCTTGCCGAAGAAAAATTTTTACAGGTGCCTAAGTTACAGGTGTCTAAAAATAGCAAATTTTCAATTTTTGAGGCGTAATAACTCTTAAAGAGGGGGTGTCACCAAAAAATTTTCTGAAGAAACTTATACTAATTCTAAAAGTTCTTTCTTCTTGTATCAAAATTTCAGGTTTCTATCTAAAGGGGTGCCGGAGTTATGAAAAAAGAAATTTCATGCAAAATGTGGTTTTCACATAACGGTAAATTTAATTCGTAAATTACAAAATATTACATAATTTTGATATTGTTTTATATAGATAATAAAATTTTCGATTTTCTGGTTTTAGATTGCAAAACTTTTACGCAGAGCCCGAGATATATACATCTGAAAATGGGGCTTTTTCGCAATTTTGAAGAGCTGCAACTTTGGAACCCTTTACAACTAAAATAAACCTTTCACACACGTAAAAATATATTATTGTAGCTTTAATTTTTATATCTTGCAGAAGTAAAATGTGTACAGGTTTCTAAGTTACAGGTGTTTAAAAATAGCAAATTTTCAATTTTTAAGCCCTAATAGCTCATAAACAGGGGGTGGTCCGAAAAAATTTTCTGAGCAAGCTTATACTAATTCTAGAAGTTCTTTCTTGCCTCAAAATTTCAAGCCTATATCTAAAAGCGTGCCGGAGTTATGAAAGTGGAAAAATCATGCAAAATTTGGTTTTCACATAACGGTAAATTTAAATACTAAATTTAAAAAAATTGTATAATTTTGATATTAATTTACAAAGATAAAAGAAATACCTGTCGAATGACGTTTTCAGATTGAAAAAATCTTAAGCAGAACATAAGATATATGCATTTAAAAATAGGGCTTTTTCAAAGTTCGAGGGGCTGTAGCTCCGTAATGGGGGGGGCTACAGCCCCCAATTTACACATTTTTTTATGAGACCTACCTATGGTTAAAATTTTTATTCTCTATCCTTAACGGTGTAGAAGTTTTGTAAACAGACGGACGGACGGACGGACAGAGTGAAACTAATAAGCACATTTTTTCAAAATGTTTTTTGGAAATGTGCTAAAAAGAGAACTAGCTATACAAAAAATACGAAAACAAACATTTTTAGAACAAGTTTTGTTTTTAAAGGAGTGGTGTCATAATTTCAAAATTTCTAAAGGTATATATGATAATTATATGCAATTAATCGTTTAAGTGCAGGGTGTTTAAGAAAAATAAATATAATTTTTTTAAATTCCATATAATAAAATATTGAAAAAACGATATTACATTATATATTTCTTAAACAAAAATATTTTTTTCTCATGGTTTACGGGTAACCTATAGTGAACTCAGGTTATTATATTGAATTCAACTTCTAAGCTTTTTACAGAATTTTTGAGAAAACACATTTTTAATCTTTGTCTAAAAATAGCATTTGTATTTATACAAGTACATAATATGTACTCTCGATATTTTTTTTTATAAAAATTTTCGAGATTTTTTCGAGATTTTTTCTTCTAAAAATTTTTTTTTTGTGTTTTTGCTTCAAGATTTTACATATCGAAGACATTCTTTTTATATATATTGAAGAAAAAATCTTAACCCAAATAAATAATTTTTTTGTTTTAAATTTAATAACAAAAGAAATTTTTTTTTAGTTTTTAGATTCAAAATATTGGTAAAAATATCGTATTTTATTATTTAATATTCCTATAAGAAAATTTTTCTGACTTTTAAAATATATTTTTGATTTTACATTTAGGTATTATATATAATTTAACTATTTAACAAAAAAATAACAAAAAACCAACAATATTATACCTGTTTCTTTATTTATTTATTTTTTTTTAAATAATAATGACGTATAATTAAAAGTTCTTTTAAATTTCCTTGATTGTATTATGTAGATTATGTCTAATGATTTTCTCTTGCTAAAAAAAGATTAAAGTCTGTTAAAAAACAAATAGAAGAATACAAAATTTATGAGCTCATCATGAAAATAATAAGATTGTTTTTCACTTCTTTTTTGTTTTAAAAATAAAACTTGTATAGAAAGTAATTAAAAACAACATAATATAAACGTGAAAAAAAGAACGAATATTACAATGATACTGAGCAAACAATAATAACTATCAATTTTAAAGAGAGGAAATATCTATTGAATATTATATAATTTTCTTTTCTTTTTTTCCTATTTTTCCCATACAATTTTTATTCTACAAAATCAATTTGAAATCATGTACTGATTACATCTTTTTTTTATTTTACTTTATTATTTTTTTTTTTTTGTTAATACTTCTTTAATTCAATATTAATTTAAATATGTTCTTTATAAGAATACTTAAGAATAAATAAATAGCACACTTTTTCATCGTGATTATCCTTTTTTACGAAAAACTTAATTTTAATAGACTATTACTGTTATTTTTATAAAATTGTTGTTGTATTGTTATTGCGTGTCTTTATCTATTCAATTTTTATATTTTTGTAAAAATGTTTATTTTCTATAAGAGAATTTGTATATTTGTTTAATATATTGAAGTGCGTCCTTATTATTGAATTAAAGTTATCAAAATATAAAAATATCTACATAATATATAATATTATAACTATACAAGTATATATGTATATACATAAATATATAATTAAATATTATATTATATTCTTGTGACATAAATGAAGTGTATTTTGAAATCATAATAAAAAAACAAAAAATAAGTTTATAAGTTGATACAGATTGAAATTAAAAACTTAAACGTTATAGTGATAGTAGAAATTCTCAATTAAATATATTATACATTATCAAATTTATTTTATTGAAAGTATTTTTACTAAATTTTAAAGAATGTAATGAACTTAATCAAAGAAAATGTAATAAAAATCAAAATAACATATGAAAAATGTATTTGTTTTAAATTTTGCCTAGAAGTATGCAATATGCAAAAATTTTAATAAAATTAAAAAAAGTGTTAACAATACAAATTATATCTCAAAAACTGGTCGAATAATCCACATTGAAACTTCCTAAATTTTTTGTTTCCTTGCCACTCCTATAAGGAGCACAGGGCATCCAGTAAGTCATTTATTATTCACATTTGACTTAGCTTCAGTTTCTGGAATCATTATTTCACTAAGCCGTTGATTACTCGGCTGTAGCTATTGTACAAGACTATGTATGCGACGTTTATTTTATTTCTACGCCATCTATTATCTTATACAAGAATTATTTTTTATTATTATTTTATTATAATATATTAGAATATGATATTAATTATAATTTATAAGAAATATTATGCTTATTATATATTGTAAGAAAAATCTATATTATTTTTTTATTAATTAATATAACCCAAGACCTTTCGTATGGAAGGCTGATGTCTTAACCATTACACCGTTAACTGGATGAAATTTCGTACATGAATGTACCTAATGTTTTTTTTTACTTACATTATTTTTTGTGTTTTTTTATTGAAGTCCAAAATTTTCGATTGTCTTTTACAATCCTTTTAACTATTTGAAAAACTATGTTTATTTATTTCTTTTTCAACATTTAGAGTTAATATATAATATTAACATATTTAAATTATACGTATTATGTCTCCTTATTTTTTATTAAACAAGCCACATCCATCTTAATAACTAAATATTGTGCTATTCCATTTATAATAATGGTCGCATAATATCTCTTTTTTTAAGATTCCATCAGGTTATCTAGGACTCTTAAAAAGATACATATTTAATTTTTAAGTTATTTCAAACCATATAGCTTAAATTATTTAAATTTAAATTTAAAATTTCTAATAACTAATTTGATTAGAATTAAAATAAACTTTAATATGAAATGTACAAACTAAGGGGAAAACTAAAAAATTCCTTGAGCACTTGAAAACTTCCTTCCTTGAAAACTTGAGCAATTCCTTAGATAAATAAAAGTTTTCTAATAGGTAAATAAAAGAAAATTAAATGAAACAAAAAAAAAAAAATTTATTTTAGAAGTGGTTCAAAGTCACATAAGAAGGTTTTCAAAATGAAAAATCAATTAATCCTACAATAATAATAATAATTAATAACTTTTTAATTCATTTTTGATAAAAAAAAGCAGACTGACAAAACAATTTTGTAAAAAAACGAAAATTCTTAAATAGACAAAAAATCGATAAACCAATAAATGAGCTAAAACAAAGTGTTAGCTTTTTTCGACAAGAAGTTGAAGAAAAATTATTTTAAAAGAGCAAATTCAACAATAAAAAGAAAAAAAATAAACAAAATTGTTTGCTATTAATAGCAAATATATTTATTAATATATAATTTATTTAAATATCCTTTTTATTGCACACATTATAATATAATATATATTTCTATACATATTTTCATAAATTAATTAAAATTATGGCGAATTATTGAAAATATCACATTAAGAATATCCTATCATATAAATATGTACGTAAACAGTGTATTTAAACGATTTAATTTTATTTTGGTAAGAGAGAAAATCACGATATTTAAAATAATTAAAAAGGATTAAAATATTAATATTTCTATTTATATATCCTGAAAACTTTAACTATCTTAAAAGTTTTATTTTGACAATTAAAATAATAACATTTAATTTTAAAGCGAAAATTTAAGTTGATTTTAATAGCTTATGTTTTTAAATTATAAGGAATTTTGTTTTGAACAAACAAAAGAAAAACAAAAAAAACAAAGTTTTGTATTAAAAATGAAGAGAAAAGAAATTAGAATAATCATTCATTTTTAAGTTAATTTTATTTAAATAGGATAATTTTAGATTTTTGAAATTAAATGCTAATATTAAATTAAATGTGATTATTGTCCTTTAGTTAAATTTTAAAGGATTAATGTTTCTAAAGTGTTTAATTTAAAAAAAAAAAAATAAAAGTTTAAGATATAAGTGACAATTTGTTAAATGATATTGGACAAATATTTTTAATTGTTTATTTTTTTTATTAAGGTTTAATACAAGCATAAGTTTAAAAATAAAAATATAGTTTTTAAGCAAATAAATTTTTAGTTTTCCAATAAAAATAATAAGAATTATAACCTTTAAACTTTTTTTAGCTTACGTTAAGGCTTATCATTTCTAACATTTACTCTGTATATAAAAACTAAGAAGACTGTGTAATAGTTTTGATAAATTGTTTTAAAGTTCATCTGATGGTTGGTATCAGGACTCATTTTTGTTGATAAAAGTGAGTCAGATTTTTATTTAAAATAAATATAAAATTTGTTCTAGATAATGATTTTGTTCCAGCTTTTTTATTAATATGTAAATATTTATGATCTAAGTTAAGGATAATGCCTTTTAGAATTAATCGAAAGCATTCTAAAAATAACAGAGTTTTCATAGAATTTGAAATAAATATTTTCATTTTTAAAATAAATTTAAAAGAAATCATATAAATTTTTTATATTCATTCTAAACATAGAAGAATAACATAATTTTTGCGTTACATTTTAAGTTTTTTGAATTGTAGAAGCCATCAAACAATTTATTTTTGAGTCAATTTATTCTTATTTATATAAAAAACCTCGGTAATTTTAATAATATTATTTTACAAATTTAACTACCACATAATGGAAAATTTATTATGTATTATATATTATTGTTATATAATGTATATTGTGTATATTTGAAGAAATTTGTTGTTTTAAATTTTAGATTGAATAGGTAATAGATATATTACTTCACTTACATTTCCACTTACGAACTTTTATTATTTAACATAACAAATTCGAAGGACATCTCTTTTATCAACTTTAAAAGACTAATGTGCATTGCAGCCGAGTGGAGCTACAGAGAAATATCCTTAAACGAAATATATATATATATTTTTTTTAATTAGATCTATTCATGTTAGGTATACAATTATTTTATTTAGATCTCAAACAGTCTAGAAGTTTTCCAAGCAGACAGAAATACAAATACACAAAGGAAAACCAATTATTAATATTTTGAAAAACTTTGCTGTTAAAAAATTAACTAAGGTGGAATAAACATTACCTAAGTTAATTAACAAAAAAAAAAAAAAAAAAAAATTAATTTAATATAAAAATAGGATTATATAGAAAAATCGAAGGTAAAAAGAAATATTTATAATAAAAATTAAATGACACATTAAGTGTAGGTAGATTTATGCCATTTAGGTATTATGTTATATAAAGATTTTCTATTATAATTATATATTTTTATATTGGTTCTTATTTATTTATTTACAAATTACAATAATTTTGGTTAAAATGTTAATTAGAAATATATGTGTAATAATATAGTCTAGAATTAGAACCAAAAGCTATCCCCTATCCATTATTAAGAGAAAAGAAAATAATTATGTTACAAACCACAACAAGCGTAGCTTTATATCTTTTCTATTTAATGTATTTAATTTATATATTCGTCATATTTTGTTTTCAGTTATTTAAAAAAAAATTGTACATGGAGTATGGACAATTTGGAAATGTATAGGTAATTGATTTCTATTTTAGAAATTTTTTTTTGTTCGTTTATTTTTGTTTTCGTTTGAATCCTTCTAAAATATCAACTTTAAATCATTTCTTGATTGAAGAGACAATTTAATTTTTATTAAAAGAAAAAGTACTAAAAACATTAAACAAATAACAAAAAATAACTAAAAAAAAAAAACAATCCTTGTAATATATATAAAAAAAAAAAATCTTTACTATATTATACAGATATGTTTGTAATTTGACATATTCTTAAATGAAATATACAAAAGCACGTTCATTTCATATTCAAATAAAAAAGACATGTTATCCGTTCTTTTCTTTATTCTTTGCATTTTCTGTCCTTTCTTATTTTCATTTCTGTCCTATAAAGTGTTGAGAATTTTTATTCCCAAAAACAAAAAAAAAAAAAAAAAAACTTTAAAAATAAAAAAAATTTCGCTCTTTCTCTTTATTTCATTTCAATCGTATCTTTTTTGTTTTTAGTTTCTTATTCTTTTTATTCATTCTAATAAATATTTATTGGTTGATTTTCATATATAATAATATTATACCCTTTGGAAAATTATAATAGAAAGAGAAAGGTATATACTGAATAAGATAGAAAAGACATATGCTTATTTTCTTTTTCTTGTAAATTTTTCAAAGAAATATAACACAAAAAAAAAAAAATCAAAATAAAGTTGTTTTTTTTATTTTTCTTTTTTTGTTTTGTTTTTGTACAAAGCTTTCTATTAAATTTTTGGAAAAGATTGTCTTTTTGACACAAAAGACATACTGAAAAAAAAAAAGTCTCAAAAATCTTTACAAAAAAAAAAAAAAGAGTTACGCATACACTTAGAAGGATGGAACGAGTAAAAATAAATTTAATATACAAATAAGAAAAGGATAAAAAGGATAATGGGGAGGGTTTCTATTTTTACTTGTCTTTTTATTTTTATTTTATTTTATTTTTTTTTTGTTTTATTTTAGAATATAATTTAATAGATTGAATAAAATCATGTTATGGGATTTTCCTTAACTTAATTCGATAAAATTTTTAAAACCTTTTACTGAAATTTTTTTCTTTCCTTTGCTATTATTTTATGTTGTTTTTTTTTTTTTTTGTTTTATATTTTCCTGTTTTTGTAATTTACCACTATAATGATAACAATGAAGAACAAAAATTTGTAAGCTGGTTTTTCTTAAAATCAAATAATAATTTTTTTTTAAATAGAAAATGAAAGGACTGATTAACAGAAAATTAACAAAATGTTTTTTAAATAGGTTTGTGTGAACCAAAAAAAAAACGTTATTTTTTAAAAGCGATTTTCAAAAATATTAAAAATTACAATTTTTGTTTATGCGCTTTCAAAAAAAAAAAAAAAAAATTGCATGCCCTTAAGAATCGTGTTTCAAAGTACAGTAGAAGGAAAACTGCAAAACTTTGTAAATTAATGTTTATGTGTTTAAAACTGTAAAAATCTGTGAGAAAAGCAAATATTACCGTTACGCTCAAAATAAATAAATAAAATATTATGTACAAAATGAATAAAAAAAGAATATTGTAATATTATAATAATAATAATATATTGTTTGTTCTAAAGTTTTCTTTTACTTTATAAAATATTTATGTTAAAAAAAAAAAAAAAGAAGAAAATTCATATTAAGAAAATAAAGGAGGAAATATTTTTTTTTTTTTTTATTTTATTTTATTTTATCCTTTTTTTTTATTAATGTTATAAAAATATTTAAATATTTTAAAGAAGTAAAATTTAAATATTTTATTGAAATTAGTTTTTATATAAAAGTTAAATTTAAAAAAAAAAAAAAAATTTTTTTTTGAGTTTGAATATTAAGGATCGTATTTTTTTATACGGAATCATAGTAATAGTTGTTTATATAAGTGTATAAATATGTACATATTATAGAATATTTAAGTATTAATTTTTAACATAAAATATTTATTATACTAGAAGACATGTTTTAATGCTACAATTCACGTTGAAATCTATTAAATTTTTAATCGTATAAAATAATTGAAATTATAATTTTTTATTAGATTTAATTCAGAAAAATTTAAAAATAAATAAAAATAATGATTTAATATTTTGTGTTTTATTTTTACAAGTGATAAATTTTATAAATAATAATCAAAATTTTATTGAATTAAAGTTTTTTTGTAAATTTTGAAATTGATGTGATCCTCACACTTAGCTCTAAAACAAAAAGTTTTGAAAATTCAACTGTTTGAACTTTTTTTTATAATATCAGTGTTTGGCATTTAATTTTTGGCCGTTATATTTGTGACAACTTAAAGAATGAAAGCTAAATATAACAAAGTAATTAATATATTCTTGCACAGGACCAAATTCTGAGTTAATGAAGCTATGTTGTACGTCCTTTTGTCTGCCAGCTCCTAATCTAACTCAAAAACTAAAGAAACAAGGGTTCTGAAATTTCTATAATTTCATCTTTGTAAAGTAAACGACATGTGAGTCAGCTCGAATATGTTAAATACACGATAATATAAAAACTAACGAAAAGCTAATTATAATTAAAAAAAAAAAAAAAAAATTTAATTTAATTGAAGAATATTAACATAGAGAAACTTTAACCCTATCATATTGATTTATGATTTATATTCAACCTAAATGTTTTATTTATATAATAAGAATAAATAACTCTCAGGGGAAACAAAATAATTTAACACAAAATTTTATAATCAAAAGTTAGAACAATAATAATTTAAGTACAATTTATAATGTATTTATATCCGTACGATAGGATCGGGCATAATAAAATTACTCCTCGATTTGTAACACCTCGAAATAAGCGAGCTAGATATACCTTCAAAGGTATATATGGATCGGATCAGAAAAAAATTCTAAGAGTTTTGAGCCATGTCCGTCCGTCCGTCCGTCAGCACGCTAACTCAAAAACTAAGAAAGCTAGAATCTTGAAATTTACACAAAATATTCTTGGAGTAATTTGTAGGTTCCCTATTTTTTTGGTTGAGTTTGGACCAAAACTTAGGGTAGCTCTCGAACACCTAACTTTTAGATCCCGACATTTTTTTTGAAATAGAGCTATGCAATTTAACTGCTGATAGATCTCACAAAAATATTAATTTTATTTTTAATAACTTTTTTTTGTAGCCCCACCCGTTACGGAGCTACAGCTCCCCAAAGGTTCAAAAAGCTCTATATTTAAATTGTTATAGCACAAGTTGTATAAGGTATATCTTCATTTTGAAAACGCCAAACGATTACTACTTTCATTAGCTTTAAAAATATATATACAATAAATATATATTTTGGCATACGGTGTCTTACTTTACCGTTGTGCGAAACTAAAATTTTGCAAAATCCTTTAATCCTTCTATCTTCTAAACGGTTAAAGTTGGAAACTTGAAATTTTGACAGAAGTTAGATCTTTGAAAATAAGTATGAGTCATTTCAGAAATTTTTTTTGTCACTCCCCGTTTAGGAGCTGTGAGGGGTCAAAAACTGAAAATTTCCTATTTTTAAACACCTGTAACTTGAACACCTGTTAAAATTTTTTTGAAGTAATACACAAAAATTAAAGCTTCAACATTATACTCTTATTTCTGTTAACAACTTTTTTTAATAATATAGGGTTACTTTATAATTGACGAAAGTGTTACTTGATTTTTTCAAATTTTTTAACAAATTTCTTTAACGAATTTTTTCCATTTTGTTTTACTCGATAATTTGAAATTGTTGAGGATATAATGCGTAGTACAAAAAAAATGTAAATAAATAAACAACATAACGGTTGCTTGAAGAATTTTTATTTATATGATATTGATATATATACATACTTATATAATATCATGTTTATTTACATATCGTATATGTCACTAGAGTATATATGTATATTATATAGTGCCGTATTTACATACATATATGTATTTTATTGTACTTATAAGAAATTATTCTGTCAATGGAATATTTAAATATAATATAATAAAATATTTAAAACTATATTTACTATTTTGTACTAAGTAAATTTAATATACATTTACCGCTTAGTATTAAATGGTACTATAGAATATTTGAAAAAGTTTTGGATTGATAATCGTTATGTGGAAGGTTAAAATCTGCTTTTAAAGAATGTATAAACATATAGTTTGAATATATGTACAACCCATAATTCTAGAAATTATAAAATTCACCCAAATTATTTTAAAATACTAAAATATTAAAAAAATAATATTGTAAGCAAAGTGACAGGCTGTGAACATACTAACGGTTCGTACGGGTATCTAAGAGTTGACAAAGGCAACTGTATGCTTCCTTGTTATAATTTAAAGTTATATATTTAAATATTTTATTAACACAACATAATATTATAGACAATAAACCCAATAGTTTAATTATTTGGTCATTACAAAAAAAGGAACAATTACTATTACAATTACTTATTTTGATTTTTGAACAAATCATTCAGATAAAAAAACTTTAATAATCGATTTGAATACTGTGATTAAATATTTTAAAAAATTTGGTTAAAAGTTCGTAAAGATTTTTAATCATAGATATTTTTATACCCATATAAACATAATTCAAGAGTATAATAAATTTGCCGTTACGTTTGTGACCTTTTAAAGAAGACAAGCTAAATATAATTTTGAGTCGATGAAATCATGTACGCCTTAACGTCCGCCCCTTCGCACTATGATTCAAAAAATAAAAGAGATAAAATTCTCAAATTTTTATCTTTGACTCTTTCTAAAATTATTAGTTTTTGCTATTGAAATACCAATAATGTTTGACAAGGAGGTTCGAGTAGCTGTCATACAACTTTTTACTTTATATAAAAATAACTCAATGCCTTTTGAACCTATATAAATATCTGACATTATTTGAAAGAAAATTAAATTTCATGCCAACAATTCTTGTGAAATTTGGTTGTTCTAACGCCATAAATCGGATCGCTGCCATTTGGCCGTTAAAATTTCTGAAATTTTATAAAAGATTATTAAATTGTATGGTAACATCATACGTTTTATCCGTATGATTGTCTTAGGTTAAAACTGTCATGTATATATATACTGCGTTCCTCGTTTTGAATAACTTAATATCTTAATCTAAAATTTTTCTTAAAACCTTTTTCTTAAATTTAAGATCAAGACTATAAAATGTATGTATCATTCAAATCACTAAATGCAATTAATATTATATTGTATAATTATTTAAAATAAATAAATAAAATTTAATAAAATTAATATAAATATAAAATATAACTAACCATGTTTATCTTTTTCTAATAATAAACTGCCACCTCCACTACCACTATTTGAACCAATTATATTTCCGCCATTATTACCATTATTATTGCCAATACCACCACCACCACCACCACCACCACCACCGCCGCCACGTATACTACCATTACCATGTTGATTTCTGCCCATTGTGGTAACAATAAAAACTGAACTAATTATTATAAAATCACAGATTAAATATGTTAAAATTGATTCTTTTAATTGCATTATTAGAAACATTTTATCTCTCTGTTTTTTAAAATTATTAATTATTACTATTATTATTTTTATATTTTATTATTAATTATTATTATTATTTTTTTTTTTTTTTAAATATTTTTTTTTATAAAATATTTATTACAATCACCATAACTTAAATTAAAATTGAATTAAAATTTAAAAAAAAAAAAAAAAAAAAAATATTATGATCGGATGTTAACGGTTTTCTGTATTAAACTTAAATTTTTTTGTTTTTTCAAAGAAAATTACCAAATTATCAAACATTAAAAAAATAACTTTTCAATCAATTTTTATTTTTTGATTTATTTATTAATATTATAATTTAAAGTAAAATGTTTGTTTTTTTTTTTTTAATGTTGTTTAATTATTAAAACATTAATTATATAATATTCTTTATAATCATATTAATTTTGTGTTCTTTTAACAGAAATAAAAAAAAAAAAAAAAATTTTTATGCACATTTAATTTAAATTAGTGACATTTATTTTATTTTTATTTTTTTTTTTTCAATTTTCTACATTTGCTACTATCAATTTGATTATTAATGTTATTAAATTGTTTTTTTTTTTTGCTTTTTGTTTTTTTTTTTTTTGCTGTTATTGTTTTCTTTATTACAATTATTATTATTATTATTATCGTTTTTTTGTCATTAAGTTGTTTGTTCACCTGAAAAATTATTTATTTTTAATTTAAAAAACAAAATGAAAAATAAAAATAATATTCAATTGCAATTTTTTACCATAAAATTATTTATGTATACGTATGTATATGTACATATTATAATATTATAATTAAAATATACATGCACATGTATACATTAAAACATAATTATATTATTAAAAATTATATTAATTTAAAAGTTATTATGTTCTCTCTTATACATAATGTGACAAATAATGGAGAAAGTGATAAAGTATAGTAATCGGTCAAAAAATTTAGATTGAAATATAGTTATTCGAAAAATAAAAAATATACATTTTTGGAAAGGTATACGTTAGTTTATGGATTGTTTGTATGTAAACAAGAATTTCATAATATATTTTACTTTGTTTATGTCAAACTTTGGGGAAGATCCGATAACAGGCGATTTTATAATATGTTCTTATTACTATCTATTTCTAAAGTAATATGCATTTACGTACGTTAGGAAGCAATGCGTTATGCACGTACCTTCTAAAAACGGAAATTATTCATATTTCTTTTTAAATCTGATACTCATTGAAACTATTTACTAAATTTTAGTTTCTTTCGTTATTTGCTTAACATTTTTTTAAAAATATGATAAAAAACTTGGAGGAAAATATTTTAGGTTAGGAATTTTGAGCAAAGTATTTGATAAAATCATTTTTTTTTTTTTTGCAAATTTACTTTAAGAAAATTACAAAAATTTAATTCGGTAGAAAACATGTTGTTATGTAGAGTATAAAATATAATATTATTACTTTATTAATATTTTCTATTAGTTTAACTGAGATCTTTTTGGAAATTGTGTTATGTAATCTTCTTAACTAAAGCTTAGCCTCTTTTGAACTAAACTAAACAAAATATTTTAAAAGTGCAATTTTGTTGGATTTATTTTTTAAGGTATAAGTGATTTTAATTGAGTTTTTTATTTTATTGGTTACAGCTAAGTTAGAGCTCAACAAAGAAAAAAACATATGACTGATTTGCTAAAACAAAGGCCAAAATCATAATATACAGTTGTTAGTTAACAAGATATATTTAATTAAGAAGACGTGTGTTTTTTTACTATATATATATAATACAAAAATAATTTTTTTAATTTCTGGTAGATAACTGGAAACTGATTTTAGTGATATTTTTTCAATCTTTCGGCACTTGCTCGTTTTATCTTTAGAAAATCTTATTAATGTTATGGTGACTTCCCCATTTGCATATGTAATAGGGACTATAGGCAAATGAAAAAAGCCCAAAAAAAAAAATTAACGTTCGAAATTCCAAAAAAAAAATCCTTTCCTCATAAATGTACTTAAATATTCCGTAAAAGCGGGATATCCTGGTTTTGAATCCAATTTTAAAATCCCTAAACTTAAAATTCAGAAACTGGTATTTACGTAATATAAATATTCTGAAGAAGGGGGCAATCCTGATTTTGAATCCAAATCTAAAATAACTACTTACTAATAGTAGGTGTGTCAATCAATACTTGTACACGCTTCCCTATAAAAATATTAAATTTTCACATTTCTCTATAAAAAATAGTTAATTAAATAGAAAAATAGAATTTTCATTACTTATTTAAATTTGTATAAAATTTAGTCAAAAACTAAAAACGAAAAAAGTGAGCAAAATGTGTATAAACCTTTGAAGATTTTTTGCTTATGTATAAAGTCCCTAAAATTGACGATTTTTTTATTTATTTTGGGGACTTTTATAAAAATTGTGAATTGTTTTCATTTTGGTTTTGGGCACTTTTTTCTTTGTCCAAAAGGTTTTTTATACATTTTATACAATTTTTCGATTTGATTTTGTAGATTTTCCAAATTTTTCTCGTTTACAAAATTTATATTTGATGGTTTATTGAAATTAATGCTTAATTTTCTTTCTTTTTCTGTGTTGAATGTTACAGATTGGGGTGTGTAAAGTAACGTCTGAAAATTGATGTTATAATATTATGAGGTTGCGGTTTTTGTTTTTTCAGGAATGTTATAATACCTATATAAAATATAATAATATTATGTACTTTAATAATTGTGTTATTTGTGTCTTGTTTGAGGTTTTCAGATTTGTCTTTTTATTTTTAAATTATAAAATTTTTCTTTAAATAAAATTTTTCGATTTTTTTTTTTTTGTTTTTTTTCGAATTAATGTGCAATGCGTGTCAAATAGTATAAGGTTATGTGTAATAAAATATTGGTCAGATTAAATGGATATTGGTATTTTAATATTATACTAAGTTAATTTTAAAAGATATTTAATATAAATTATTGAGGTAAACTCAAAAATAATAAAAGTAGTTAACTATATTAGAAAATAAAAAATTTAATTATGCAATTAATTAATTTCAATAACTTCAGATTTTTTGGATAATACATTTTTTCCACAAAAGACAATGGATTGCAATTTTAAGTCAAGAGTTTTTAAATTTTCCACAAAACAGTAGTTAACGTATGAAAAAAGAAACATAATATGATTTTAGTGTACATTATTGCATATTTCATGTTAAGGTAGGTATATATTAGTAATTGATCTTTTTATTTTTTTTGGATATATGATAGCATTTCGTCTTGATTTTCTCGTATATGTGGTCCTATGAAATTATAGTTTAAGATTGTTAATTAAAATTACACGGATTTCAAAAATAGAAACATTATTTTGTATAAATATTCTGATTTTGTATTTTTTATTTTTATTTTTCTGAAGTTTATTCTCCTGACACATAAATGTGACCCATATGCTCCTTGATCTTTACATTGTATTTTATATGCTCTTATCTATTAGGCAATTGAAACGCCATTTTAAAAATTAATTTTAATCATTAAAACGATTCCGATATAAAGTTAGTAAAATTTTTTTTTTAAATTGTGATTAAAATCCCGTTATGCTAACCATCAAAATAATATTCTTAATTTATATAAGTATATAACCTAAGAAAATATTTATTTTTTAAGTCATCTTATTTTTGGTCATTTTCTTTTACCACAAGGTATAAAACAAGTATAGGTATCAAATTTCATTTACCATATCAATAAAGTAATTCTATCTATTAATCGTTTTGTATATAAAAATTTTATATATAGGATATTATATATATTATAATCTTTATTATCCTTATATAAACGAATTATTGAAAAATTGAACAGCAAAATTATTTTTCTTATTAAATTATTATTATTATTGGAATTATAATCAACTGCAGTTTATAAAAATGCATTGGATTGAAATGCAAAAATTGAATTATAATGAATGATCTATTTTTGAGTACATATATTATATATATAATATAATATATTATATGTATTATTGTATTTTCATCGTCAATTTTTATAAGATTTATTTTCTTTTGTTTTTACTGAAAATGTACATATTGAAATATTTTTTTCTTTTTCCGATGAAATTATTTCTGATTGCCTTTGAATATGAGATTTAAGGGGTAAAATAATTTTCTTGGATATAAAATATATTAATTTGTTTAAATTTTTTTATTCTGTATAAATATTTTTTGTTTTTATTTCTTTTTACAGGAAAATCATAAAAAAAAATAAAAAGAAAAATGTATTGTTATTAATATCCGTTTTGTTTGGTTCTTTTCAGTACTACAATTATAATAATAATAACGGTACGTATATCAAAAGGTATACAAAAAATTGTACAAAAATAAAAAATAAAAAAAATTCGATACCTATTTATAGGTAACAAAATAAAAACGCGTAATTCTTTAAATCAATTTTTTTGTTTTTTTTTTGTTTTTTGTTTTTGTTTTTATGCTTATTTTACATGTATTGTGTAGTATTAATACATGCATTGTTTATAATTTCCTTTATTTTAACTCAATGGAGATAAATAAACGCGAAATGAAAATGAAATGAAAAAAAAAAAGAAAAAAGAAATAATGTTTTTTTAATATTTTTTTTATTACTGTTATTGTTGCATTAATAATAAATTGCAATTTATATTGATATTAGGTACTCCAGAGTGTTGACAGCTACAGCATATTATAATATATACATGTATGTGTATAATATTATATAAATTACTTTATACTATAAATCCCTCCTTACAATAATATTGTATGTATTTATGAATATATGTATATGTACAGTATTTTTGTATATATATATATTATAAAGATTTTCTTTTGGATCGAATTTTTTTTGGTTGGTTGTATATATAGGAATGTATCGAAATTATTTTTCTTTACTTTTGCTTAATTTTCTGCGGATCAATTGCAATTTTTCTTTTATAGAATTGTCAGAAAATAAATGTTTTTGTTTTTTATATATATGTTTTTTTTTTTTTTGAATAAATTAAAGTTGTTTTTTAATAAAATTTTTCCGTTTTTGTTTTTTTTTTTATGCTGCCAAATAAATATAATTCAGCAAAATTTATTATTTCTATATATAATGTTTAAAAATAAATACTATACTGCAACCTGATTTAATTAATATTTTAGGTTGGTTTTTAACTTATATGTATGAAACAATTTCTACCAAAAAATTCAGTTGTTATTACGTTTTTAGGTTCGTCCTGCAAAAAAAAAACAAAAAAACAAAAAACAAACAATGAAATAGTTAAGAATAATATTATAAGAGAAAAAGAATGCAATATAGGTACTATTATTTTAAAAAATGAATGTTCAAAAAAAAAAAAAAAGAAATGAGAACAGATAAACATAGTTTTGCTATTATTAAAATATCAAAGAACAATAAAGAAATAAAATAAAAAAATATATATATTTGAACCAATAAAATCTGCAAATAAAATATACCTATATATATATGGTACTTTTAACGTACAGTATGGTGTTATCATAATAACTATAAATGAAATTATTTAAAATATGGTTGAAAGTGAACTGAAATGCTACTAAATTTTTTTTAAAAATATAATAAAATAAAATGTTGTATTAAAAATATTTGGCATCACATTTGAAAATGAAAGCATTTTCATTTTATATTTAAGGAAAATTTTCACAATTCAAATATTATCACAAAAATTTTATTAAAATATTTTATTTTTATAAATTAAAACGAAAAAAAAAATACATTTAATTTAAGAATTTTTTTTAATTATTTCAAAATAACGAAAGTAGTAAATATAGAAAGGTGCTGTACGATATCTTCACATTTTTAATATTTCTTTTTTAAAATCTCGCTTTTTAAAATTTCGGTTTTTGAAAATCTGGTTTTTTAAAATTTTATATTTTTAAAATTTCGCTTTTTAATGTCGAAACTTCTCGAAAAACTTTCCAAATATAAAATTTTCCAAAATCAAAAACCGTCGGTACAAATTGCATAGATTTTTAAAATTTTGTTTTTTAGGATAAAATAATAAAATTTTATTACAAAGAATATATAGTACACATTTTCAAGTTTTTAATAATCAAAAAATAGCCTTATGCTACATATTATAACAAATACTAAAATCAAGTTTTCTCAAATTTTGGTTATATTTATATTTTGAGCTATTTTTTTTTTAAAATCTATTTTATTATATTATCTACTATCGTAGGTTATATTAAAATTGCTCTTTCATTTGTACCTCGAAGTTAAGCATGGTAGATATAAATTCAAGTGTAACGTTCGGATCTGAATAAAAAAAATAGTGGATTAAGTTTTGTCTGTCCATTCGTCCGTGACCACTATTTCTATCTGTTTTATTGTATCCTTTCTATATTTTTTTTTTTTTTTATATCTTTTTTATATCTTATTTTAAATAAGAAAATAAAATTCTTAATTTCAAACCTATTTTGTACTATCAAACATTTTGAAAGTGCAGAAACTATAAAAATTCTAAGAATTCAAATCATTTTATTGCATTTACTTGCATAATCAATTGATTTAATAGAATTCAATTTAACGATATATTCTTAAGGTAAAAGGCGAAAGATTTATACGACAAATTGTAGAGAAGCCAGCCAGAGTAAGGTAAAATATCATTTAAAATAAACATAAAAAATTGCATACATTCAGGATATTCTAATTCAAAAATTAGACACAATTTAAAAAATCGAGATTTTAATAAGTGAGATTTTAAAAAAGCTAGATTAAAAATGTCGAAATTTTAAATTATAAGAAGCATATTGTATTATATCTAAAACTTCAGCAGTTATTGCATAATTATTAAAACACTGTATGCCATTCCATCAACTGTTATAAATATTTCACATTTTAATAGTTATCAAAAAGCGATTAACAAAAGATATATTTATATAATGCTAGACTTGTGATATGTTTCACCATTGTTTGTCATTAAATTGGGATTCAATTCATAAAGGTTTTAGTTTTATTTGGACATAAAAATAGTTAAATAGTTCAGCCTATGCTAAATGGTTTAATGTACTTATGTACCAAAATAAAATCAAAAGTTTTATAGTTTGCACTTCAATTTTCTAATAAAATTTCTTGATACGCATTACAGGTTTAATATATTATGGTATGGGTATATAAATTTAACCTGTATACTTCAACCAGTACAAATTCATTACACTTTGGTGTATTTTTTACGTATTATATCATAAAAAATTGAAAAATTTTCCTTATACAAACTACAAAAAAATTTGAAACTTGTAATTTTGTATGGATTGAATATAAACTTAAGTCGTAACAAAAAAAATTTCTGAATTTTTCTTCTTCTTAAGAGTTAAAATATTGATAATTTGCAAACCTGTGCAAATTGATTGGGACTATTATCTCAAAATCAAAATCCCAGATTTAAACTCCGAAAATATGAAATTCCAAAATACATAATCCCAAAAAAAAAAATTCCAAATATACAGAATTTAAAAAAAAAAAAATCTGAGCGCACAAAGAAACAATATTTTCTACTTAAAATATCCCCTGTCCCCAACCCCCACTGAACAAATAACTGAAAGTCCTGGTTTTGTAACAAACTGTAAAATCCCTCCTAATTATTTTTGCGATATAAACATTTTAGTAATAAAACACCAAAAAAACCGGCCAAAAACAAATAACTAAAACTTTGGTTTTGTAACCAACCTTTAAATCCTGATAATTTTTATAAGATAGGAAGCATTCTCCATACTTGAACAATAAAACATTTAAAGTAGTATATTATCCTAATTCAGAGATGGCATTTTATAGTTAATTTTGTCAATATCAAACGATAATTCAAAGTAATAAATATATTAAAAATATGGAAACAAAGTAATCATTATAATTTTATATTATTTTTAATTTTTTAATGCTTAAAAAGACAATTTTTTTCTTTCTTGGTTGATTTTATATCATTATGGCATTTAGGTGAACTTCTGTCAGTATAAATTAATCAAAGGTGAATTTCAAAAATTTTCAAAGGTGAAGTCCAAAAAACATTTAATTAAACATTCATTTTTAACATGCCGTGTATTACGATTAAAAAATAACTTACACAAGCAAAAAAGGGTTTTTAATGCAAAATCATATAATTTCACTTTAAATTAATATGAATATCTAATGTTAATATGTTTAATATCTAAAATTATATATTTTTAATTTTTAATTAATTTTAGTAAATATAATCAGAAATTTCAGTCTATTGGATTGTTTAAGTTGTAATAACTCTTAAATTCTAACATTTTTTTCATATTCCAAAATGTAGATACTATCCATATGTTTGTTAATAGTCAAAATATTAAAGGTTTATCATAACTTTTTTAATTGAAAAAAAGAAAAATATAGTTTTCCTGGAAAAAGCAAAAATATTACATAAAATTTAATTCATTTACAAATATTAAATAACTAAACATTAAAAAGATTTAATCTTTTTATAGAAAACGAAAAACAAAAATATATAAATCATAAAAATTAATAAAATGAAAAACGAAATAATTACTTATACAATTACAAGTCCTCAACTTTTTGTTTAAGGGGGGATATATAATATATATAGGGTTAAATAATTTATTATTAATTTTCACTCTATATTTTTACTTATTTTTATTTCATTTTGTAATTAATTATTTGTCTAGCAGTTTATTTTATCTCATAATTAATTGTGCTATTTATTACCTAATATATTTATATACTATATATAAATATTATATAAAACTTTACATTATATATAAATATATATATATATATAATATACAGGGTGACCCATGCGTATCGGGTTTTTAAGAAGGAAAGGAGCCATTATAAGAAGAAGTCATAAAATATAAAAAAAAAAAACGATAAGCTAAGTAGGGAGTTTTATATCGATTGGGGTGATATTTTACACTTGCGGAAAGAACCGGAAATAGGTTTTTTAAACCGGAAATTCAGCGAAATCGAGATTCTCAAATGTAAACGGATACTTTTCGATGCAAAATTTGGATTCTATGTCAAAAAATATAAAACTTTTGACTTAATAATGCTTTTTTGTTTTCTAATTATTTTCCTTTTAAAATTAATAAAAATAAAATAAAAATCTTTCATATTTTTTCCTTATAAATTTTAGTAATTTCAATTTGAAAATTAATTCCCGTCTAAATTTATTTCCGGTCCTTTTCGGAAGTTTAAAATATCACCAATCGATAGAGAGAGATAGAGAGACACCCTATTCAGTTGATCAAATTTTTTTTCATATATTAAAATAACGACTCCTTTCCTTCTTGAAAAGCTGATACGCATGGTCTGGACCACCCTGTATATATACATAATATATGCATGCATAAATTATAATTATATTCCAATGAAAAAATAAACTATTAAAAGTTACCATAATATCCTAAATTACTTTTTTTTTGTTTTGTACAGGATTTAGGAGCAATAATCCATTTTAGAAGGAAATTTTTTTATTGGGAAAATCAAAGCAAAAAAAAAATATGTAAAATATATAAAGTAAATAAAAATTAACCTTAAATAAAAAACAAAAATTGTAATTTATAAATAATGATATATAGAGTTTATTACATACTACATAAAAAATTTTACATTTCAATTATACAAAATAAATAAAATTCCTATATATTATCGATATTATATTACACATCCTTTTTCTATTCTTATTTTTATAATATTGTTAGTTTTATATTATATGATGGATCGGATAGATATGTTGTTGTTGTTGTTGTGTTGTGCTGTCACTATATCCTATAAATTAAACAATAATATTTTTTTTCCAACTTATATATTTACTTTAATTTTTGATATATTTGTAAACCAATTTTTTTATTAGGAATTCTAATATTCAACTCTCCAATTAAAATGAACCTCTCAGCACAGAAACTCACAAAAAAAAAATATTGTAACATAATTCAGGTGACATATGACATTGATCCGGAAAAGAAATATACATTAGTATGGAAAAATTGGACATTATAGTTTGGAGAATTTTCAGACTAATGCCCAAAAAAATTGCCTTATTGGTTTGAAAAAAATATTGGACATTGACGCTGAAAGAAAAATGGATATTAATCCGGAAAAAAAAGAAAATTTGGACTAATATCCAATTTTAATTGACATTCCGAAACTTTTTTTCCAAAAAATATTATAATTTATTCATCGTTTTCTACAAGTTCAAAGTTTAAAATTCAAATAAAATAATTTTTTGTATTCAATAAAAGAATATTGTATTTCACAAAATTAGAAATTTAACTCGAAAATCATTTAAATATTCTGTAAAAAGCGTATAACCCTAATTTTGAATCCAACTTTAAAATCCTTCGCAACTCTTTGTCCGCGTTAAATTTTGTCCCGCCACCAAATGTACATATTTTGGAAAAAGGCGAACAACCATGATTTTTTAAATAACTATAAAATCTCTCTAAATTCGTAATCTACCATATACATAAATTAGCATATTTTAGAAAAGGAGGCAAATTGATTTTGAATCAATCCCGCATAATTCAGAATCCCGCATAAAAATAATATAATATATAAATATTTTCAATGAAGAAAGCACCCTGATTTTGAATGCAATTCTAAAGTCCCTTTAAACTCAGAATTTCCTATTTACATGCATATAAAAAGGAATACACTGACTTTGTAACCAATTCCAACATCCTTTCTAATTATTTTTAATTAAATTTAATTAAAAAACATATTTCAAAAAATTTAAAAGGAGATCAAAGAATTTAAAATAGAAGGTATGAAAGAAAATCTAAAAAATAATCCGGATTAATATATACAAAAAATTTGGACAGAGTTTTGAAATTTCTAATTTTTTGCCAGAACACTGTAGACATTTTTTGGACATTAAACCGAAATTTTATGTTTGATTTTGATACATTTTCTTCCGGACTAATGTCCATTTTTTTTTTCCGGACCAATGTCCTCGCCTTATAATTCACTGTTGAAGGTGACTTTTATATAAATAAAAGAAAAAAAAAAAAAAAAAAGGTGTAGGTTTAGCAGACAAAAATAACAATAAAAAATCAAAAAAAAAAAAAAATAAACATAAATATATCAAAATAAAAGTATTAAAAATAAAAACGACAACACTAATAATTTACGTTTCAATATTATTTTTTCCTGTTTTTTTTTTTTTATTTATTTTCTTCTATTCCAATTATCTAAATTAAATATTTATACAAAATATATAATTATGGATTAATTTAACGAAATTAACTTTTTGTACATAAGAAAAAAAAAAAAATTAGTAATCAAAAGTTTTATAATAATTTCAATTATTCGGTGTGATTTATTAAATATAATATGAAAAAAAATTTTTTTTTTTTTTTGTTTTTTTTTTTGGTTTTTTAAGTTTGAGTTATTTTTCATTTATAAATTTAACATTTAATTGAATAATAATATATCAAATAATATTAGGTGACATTTTGTTCAAATACACAATAAACTAATACTCATAAACATTTTAACTATAATTAAGTTAAAAATAAATTAAATAAAAAAAAATTAATTGATTTCGTCTAGAAATTACATACAATTAAATGTTACTAAGTGTTAATTTAAAAAATCTAAAATAAATTTTATCAAATTAAGTGCAACATGCAAAAAAAAAAAAAATAAACAAATATAATAGAAAAATTAAAGTAGTATAGGTAAATAGGTATAGGTATAGTAGTGTAGTATAGATACTATATATTATTTGATTATAATCACTCATTAAAGTTTAGGAAAGAGTAAAATTTTTCTTCTTAATTGAATTGATTTATTTCAAATCTACCAGAAAAAAAAAAAAAGAAATAAATACGTCATTTATTTATTCATTCCTTAAGGCCTACAAAATTATAACCACTACCTACCATTAATTTAGTACTTTTCGTTTTTTTTTTTTTTTTTGTATTTGGTCTCTCCCTACTCTAACACTTTTCTTTTCTTTGTCTTTTTTTTTTTTTTTTCGTTTTTTCTCCCTCAAATATCATTTGAACGATTGAAATAGTTTTAATGGTTTGTAAATATATACATATAATATACATAAAAGGAACATTTATTCATATAACAGTTTTTATTTTTTTATTAATAGTAGTTAGAAAATATAATTGCATAAAAACAAAAAAAAAAAAAAAATTAATTATATCTAATAAAGTTGGTCTGTGTAAAATGAGGTCAAGAAAGAATATATCTTTCTTTAAAGTATAACCTTAATCCATTTCCGATGGCTTCTAAATTAATTGAGTTAAATGTTTGGAATTTTAAGTATATAATACTATATAGATGTCATTTGGTACGTATGTAAATGACACTTGCAAAAAGTTTTTTGCTATTTGTCCTGGTTTGTGTTCTAATATATAGTCACTGAAGCTTTTTTCAACTACAGTTTTTATTTTCGTTACATGAAAAATAAAATAAGTAAAACTAAAACAAGTCCTGAACTCTTATTGTTTTTGGAATAATATGAAAAATAATAAAAAAAATTGACAGCTGTTTGACAGTTTTCGAAATATTAGTAAAATATTCAGAAGGTGATATTAAGTTTATTTCATATCCGATAGCATTATGAATTTAGAGAATTTGATCAAATTTATGTAATTTGGGTATTTCGCTATTAGAACATTTAGAAAGAAAAAAAGAAAAGAAAAAAATAAAATGATAAAGAAAATAACAAATAAGTTTTGCGTTTTTTTTTAAATTTTTTTAACCGTTTTTAACTATAGTTGTAAATAAAATCTATACAAGCCGTTTTCAATTTATCGTTAAATTAAAATTATTACACTAAAAGTGATATAGGTGAACTAAAAGTGCCATAATTTTAATTTATTAAATTTTTATAAAAATGCTATTTAAGACTTTAATCCTTTCAAAATAAAAATATTTCTTAAATTCGAACAATTATTATTTAGGCATTATGAACGTAAACTAAAACTTTTATAAATAATTTGCAACCATTTAGCTTTAGTATTAAAATATTTGAACGTAAATTATTTAAGTAGTGATCAGTTATCGGTATCGAAAGGGACGTAAAGTCAAAATAAAATTAAAAACAGAAAGAGAAAAAGAGAAGAGAATAAAAAGAAATCAAAATCACTTAATGACCCCATAGAGAATACTAATGCACACAAAATGATTAGTATCTATTATATATTATGTGTATATAATATGTATAACATTGGGATAAATGAAAATCAATGAAAAACTACAACATTACAGTATATTATTAACTATTATTATTATTATTATTACAACTGCTTTTATTGTAATTATTTTCATTACAGTTATTGCTGTCAAATAAACCGACAAAAAACTTGTTCAATTTTTTTGTTTTTGTTTTGTTAGATATTCGTCTAAGTAACTTAAAGTTTTATTTCTTTCTTTTTGTTGTTTCTGTTAATCAACCGTTATTATTATTTTTTGTTTTGTTTTTTCATGTTCTTATTTTTATTGTTAGTTTATTCGATTGTGTAAAATTTTTTCAGTTAACATTTTGGTCAATTTGGTCGAAAATTTACTGTTATAATATTTTTAATGTTTTGACCGATGTGTTATGATGAAATATGACCAATTTTAAATATGTACAAGCTGGAATAGCTAATATTAAAGCTTGTTCCTAATGTATATTAAAAGCAAAAAAAAAACAAATTAATAACAAAAAAAAAAGGCAGAAAAAAAAAATAGTAAAAACTCGAAATGAAATGTTAAGTTGTAAATAGCACGCAATTTAAATGTTAATATTACTAATATTTCATTGTAAATATAATCTGTCTATTGTTTTTTTGTTTGCGTGTGTAGTTGTAGATATATATTAATATGTATGAACTATGAATGTGTGTATATTTTTTATAATTTTTATTTCAGAAATGGTTATGGTTAAAAAAAAAAAAAAAAATTACGAAATATGCAAAAGTATAGAAATGAAAAAAAAAAAAACTGGTAAAAAAAGGTAAGAAAAAAAAAAATTTATTATTGACAATTTACGTGTAACGGTGAGGTGAAATGGCAAAAAAAAAATTGAAAATGTATAAATGGATTATATTAAAAAGGACAGTCAAATTTTTGAAAGAAAAGTGTTAAGTGAAAAAATTGCTGTTATTGGTTTTTTTTTTTATTAACTGAGTCAACAAGTAATTATCATAATAATTAAATGTAATTAAAAAAAGCTTTAATTTTTTATAAGTTTTTATAAGTTTTAACTTATAACTAATTCAGAAAATACGTAGACATGTAGGTATTAAATATCAATTAATTTTAATTGATTTTTTTTTTCTTTTTAAAATTTTTTATATTTGAATTTGGAAAGATCTACGAGTATATTCAGCTACTGCTGCAACAGAATTAAATCTCAGTTTTATTTCATTTTTTTCATTTTTTTGGTAGCATTATTTGATTATATTAACCAACATGATGAACCTATAGTGGAGTATTGGATGGTATAGTGGAAAGGTATATAGTATACATATACATACACTGAAATGGTAATGGAAAAATGAAAAATATCATCCATGAAGTCACAAAATATTAGAGTATTAACTTCAGTTTCTTGAATTATTATTTTCATTAACATTTTGGTCAACCTTTGATTATTTCGGCTATTGTATAAGATCATGAAACACCATTTTCTACCATTAAGTAATACGATTAGGTATACTATTTTCCGGCTTTTGGGCATGATTTAATGAGAAAAAGTCAATGAACAAGACTTTTGTTTGTGTGTGTGTGTGAATGATGAAATATCTTGAACTCAAAACTACTCATTAGTGTAAACTTTTTATGACACATTTATATATGACACTTATATACACTTATGACATTTATATATGACACATTTTAATCAAAAGAGATATTTTTGTGTTTGAGTTCGGGTGACACTTCTAATCAGAATAAAGAAATATAAGAACGTATGGTAAATAGGCGGAATAAAAGAGACTTTTGTGTGGCTACTGAGTTGACGCCAAACAGTCACATTTTTCTGCGTAAATTAAAAATTATTTGTTGGATATATAATCGATAGAAGATATATTTGCTGCATATTAAATAAGAGAATTAATTACTAAACTCTAATTTTGCGAAATTTAAAATTTTATACAAATATGTATATTTTTTTTTAAACTATGTTGTAAAACAAATTTTTTAACATAATTTTCATATAAGTAATAATCATATTATAGGGCATATTTTCAAAATTAATTGTTTTTACTAAATACATATAAAACTTTTAAAATAAAACCTAGCAATTTGTTACTTAATAATAATGTTTAGTTTATATTAAATTATTATTTCAATATACGAATAAAAAAAATTTATTAAAAATAATCCTATTTAAATATAGAGTAAAGAGAGTAGTTTACAACAGGTGTTTAGCTTCTTATTTTAATGTATTGTGCACTTAGTTCTTACTCCTTATATTAGTTTTCTGTTTTTTTTTTTTTGAAGTTTTAAACTGCCAAAGGAAAAACAAAAAAAAAAAAAAACCTAAAATAAAACAACAAAAATAAAAAAAGACAAAAGAAAAAGTTAAAAAAAAATCAATTAAATTAAAGCTAAATATAAAAAAAGAAAAAAAAATTAACTTTGAAATAGAGAAAATTTTCTTGATAATAAAATTAAAAAGAAAGAAAAATGGTTTCCTTATAATTTAATAAAAGTCATGAAAAGTTTTACAGATTCTGTTTAAAGAAAACCCGTGTTCTTAAATGAAATAAAATATAAAAGAAGATTTTTATTTTTTTTTATTTTTAAAACGTTTTTAAATATTTAACAAGTAAAACTAACAGTAAGTCGATGCAACCGACTTATTTATACCCTACACCTAAAAAATTCAAATTAAATTAAAAATTCATAAGTTTTAATATACCTAAGCTAAAAATATAAATGCTTTTGCAACCTTTGTACAAAACTTCAGATTTCTATCTTTATTAAATTCGAAAATATGCTTGTTAGGTTTTGGGAGTTGTATGGGAGGTACCCGAACAACCACTTCAATTCATACCAAATTTTAGGGATATCAGGGATTCAGGAAAACACACCCTCGTACAAAATTTTAAGTGTCTATCTTTATTAATTTCGAAGATATGCGTAGTTGGTTTTGGGAGTTGTATGGGAGGTACACGAACCCATGGACCGATTTTGTTCAGATTAGAAATTAGCCTTCCTTTCTTAATGAATAACCTACTATATAAATTTCATCAAAATAGCTTCTCTAGTTTTTGAGTTATCGTGCAAACGGACGAACGGGCGGACGGACGGACATCGCTAAATCGACTCAGGAGGTGATCCTGATTCAGAATATATATACATATCCATATCTAACTCGCCTCCTTTTGGTGGTTACAAACACCATACCAAAGTTAATATACCCTATACTTTCAGTATATGGTATAATAAAGAGTCCATTATTTTTTTTTTATTTAAATCAGATAACCATCATTCTGTTATGGTTTTGAATTTCATAAAATTTTTTTTTTTTTGAGAAAATAAAATTGAGGTAAGGGTGCTTTTTGTTCAAAAGACTCTATTCGAAATAAAACAACAAAATGTAAAAATGTAGTTTTTTTTATTAATAAATAAAATGAAAAAGAATAAAATTTGTTAAGGCTTTAGGCTAAATAGAGAAGGCTTTGAACTAATTCAAAAAAAATTAAATAGCTTTCAGGCTAGTCAAAATACGTGAATCAATTTTAAAAGTATCGCAGTTATATTATAATGCTTTCTGTTCCATGTACTAAAAAAATTTTTTCTTCTCGGAAATAAAATAACTAATGGAAAGTTTCTTTTTATTTTAAACAAAATATTGTATAATTTATAGAGATTTTAAAATATAAACTATGTAATTTTTTCCCTGAAACTTAAATTTTTAATGCGCTCCTTGAATAAAAATTAAATTTTTATTAATGTAAATCAAAATTTTTTTTTTCTAACTTTTATTTATTTATTTATTTATTTTTTTTTTTTGTCTAAAAATATTAAGGTTCTTTTCATGAACTCCAAAAAAAAAAAAAAATATTTATATATATTACATATACATATAAAACAAAGATCTTTCTGTATAATAAAATTTAATTAGGTTTGAGACAATTATTAAAAATACCCTTTTAATATCCTTGTTGTCTTTTTTAGGTTTTTCTGTCTCTTATAAACAAATTTATAAAATACTTCTAGCCAAATTAATAGATTTCTTGTTGTTTTTTTTTTTCTTTTTAAAAGGAAGATTCGTAAAAGGAAGCGTATTTTATTTTTACGTTTTAAAAATATTTAATATTTATACTCTATACTATTTTATATTACAGTAGTATGCAAAAAAATAGATAAAAGACCCCATAGTATAAAAAAGATTTGGAGTCAAATAGTTTTAGGAAATCTAGTTCAACACCTATGAGAAATCAATATTTTAGTTAATTGTTTATTCGGTTGGTTAATTGTTGTATACCTACCTCAGCATTAAACGATTAAAGAAATAATTTTTAAAAAAGGATCATCTCATTTAGAATAATCCTCTGAAAGTTTAGAATAAATTATACTTTAATTGATTTATGGACAATTGGGAACTATTACAACAATATGATTTAACCAACGTATTTGTTTCCATTTCTTAATGTTAATGATATATTATTTTTTAAGATAGCCTTTTTTTAGAAATTTTTGTACTATATTGCTATATTATTTTTAATTTATATTAGTACATCTTTTTCTTCTGCAACTGTACATCAACTAAAAATCAATTTTTTTTTTCTACTTGGTTGTAAATTCTTTTAAATTTTTATTTTTGTTAAAAATCTTAATTAAAAGGAGACGAACATCAGTTTTTTCCGAAACAAAATTCTTTAAATTTCTTCAAAAAAAAAAAAAAAGATGCAAGCAAATAAAAATTCTTTAATTTCTTAAAATTTTATTTCAATTTTTTCCATTTCATTTCGTTGTGTTTTTTTTTTTTTTTTTTACAAAAAATCAATACCAGATTGTTGTATCCTTCTTTGATATAAAATTACGCAAAATAAGAAAAAGGAAGAAACGTACTTGACTAGATTACAATAACTATAAGAATAACAACAGTAAAATCCACAAAAAAGATATTAAAAAAAAAAACCGAATAGTAAAAAGAGGCTCAAAAATTTGATTTCAATTCCTTTCTGTTCTTTTACAATGAACTCATGTTGACGAACTCATGATATTAACAGTATTACAAAAGTGTAATTTTTTTTTGTTTTTCATTATAATTTTCAAAGGAAATTAAATTGAATTTTTCTATACTGATACCAGCAAATTTTTTTTTTTAATTTTTGAACATTAAAAAATAGAAAAGGACAACATTTTTGAAATATTTTAAATGAGAAAAAATTATTTTCTATTTTTCACTAGACTAGATTAGATCCTTTTATTTTATTTTTGTATCTTTAGATACTTTGTAAGATACTTCTTTTTATAAATACTATATTCTTAAGGAAATAAAAAAAAAAAAAAAACTATAGTATTTATTTTTTTTTTTTTTTGTATTGTTAAAAGGAACTCATGTTTTCTTTTATATTTATTTTCTTTTACCTTTATTTTATTGTCCTGATTTTTCATTTTCAAAATTTTTTTCCTTTACTCTGGAAGTTTATTTGATTGTTTTGGTCAATGCCAAATATTTAACAACAGAGTAAGAAAGTTTTCGAATGCGATTTAAATGAAAAGGATGGTTTTTGAAATAAAAATTTTAGGAAGTACAACTCTTTGAATAATATATACCTACACCTATATATATAAAATGAAAATTTTAAATGGAAACTGGAAATAAACGAATAAAAAAAATTTAATAGCTTTGAAAACAATATATAAAGAAAAGGAAAAACAAAAAGGATTTTTCTAAAGAAAAAGAAAATTTTAAAATATATATAATATATTGATGTTGTCAGCTAACAATAAAAATTGTCTGAAATAAATAAAATATTTGAATAATTTTATGAAAAATTTCCCATCCCCTCATGTACATCTCAAGGTTTGTTGAATTTTTTATCATCATACCTAATCTCCGCCTAAAAAATTAAAAGAGAACTGGGATTCATTTGTATACCTACCTGTACTTTTTTTTTTGAATTTAATTTTAATTCTCTTTGCATATAAATGCATATAAAGATTTTTATTGAATATCTTAGGCTATATGTTGGGTTCACAGAGTACATCTATAAAAGCTGATATTTTGTACCTATACAGCTTAATTTTTATACTTTTTCATCAATCAGCATTTGAAGGGATTCCAAGAGCATACGAGCATTACATACAAGCAGTCCAATTTATACAAACCTACTAATATGGTAATTTTAAAAACTTTTATTTTTAATATGGTGTGTCATCACTTATGTGAGGAGCAAACCAAAAACATGATTTTTTCTAATTTCTTAGTCCATGTAATAGAATTATTGCAATTGCTGCCATTTCTTATAAGATATTCAGCAATTCTAAAAAAGCTCAGAAGTATTATAAAAAACGTAATAAAATATTAAAAAAAAAAAATAGTTTGGGAACTCGGTGGCCTAGTGGGTGCCAGCGTAAATAATACGCTGTAAACACCGAGAAATCTCACACACGTTTTATAACAATAATTCCTCCTTACAACATGTACAACGACGCCTGAAAAGGAAAGACTGTCTAATTCCCTTGTTACATTTATGTGGCGGGGAAATGCACTAAAAAAAAAAGTTACAAAACTACTGTTATTAAAATACATTTTTTTTGTGAAAAGAAGAACATACCATAATCTGTCCCTATATTCTAATTATAATGTCATAATTTTCTTCATTCCATTTTCCTTCTACTATTTCTACGACCTTAGATACTATTTTTACTACTACTTATATCACTGCGGTATAAATACCATCTACCTATCCTTAGTAAAAATTATTAAAAAAAATTAACAGAGCATAAAATTAAATTATTGTGACAAGAGCAAACTGTTATAAAAACTGAGCCCATTAGAGAAAGTGAAAAATATCTACAAAAAGGAAAAAAAAAAATAAAAACAAGATATACATATATGGAGTAGGAAAATATTAAGATAAATGTTATATGAATGAAAATGAAAATCTGGATAATATACAAATAAAAGACTTAGGTATATAATATCTATATTATAATAAAATAAAAAGGAAATAAAAAAAGAAAGAAAGAAAATAATAATAAATATTTTACTTTTATGGTCGATTATATAGTCAATTTAATGTTATAATTTTTAATAATGTTATATAAATTAAATTATAAAAATAGATTTTCTTGTTATAAAAAAAAGAAAAGTTTTTTAGTTTAATACGATTTGTATGTCTTTTATTTAATCTAAATTTGTTTTTAAGAGATTTAAAATTATTTGAAGACGAAAAAAAGTACAGTAGAGTAGACTGTGTCAACTCTGGGATACCCGTATGAACGTAATATACCCTGTTTCTATAAAACTTGACCATCATTTAAAAACATTAAGATGTTTTAGTACCGACGTTAATTCTACAGAGTTATATTTATGTAAATTGTGGAGTTGTATGACAGCTATTGGAATCTATTGCACAAACACAACCAAATTTTACAAGAGTTGTTGCCATAAAACTTGGTCATCATTTGTAACATTGCAGACCCCTAGCTTCATTAAGTTCCAAGAGGTGGAAGAAGTCTGAACCGGCTGCTCTAGACCAACCAAATTTTACAAAAGTTGTTGGCATGTAACTCGACACCTGTTTACTAAATTTCAGATTTCTAGCTTCAATAGACACTGAGTTATTTTTATTTAAAAAGAGAAGTTGTATGGCAGCTATACCCAAACCAGCCGTATCATCACAACCAAATTTTACAGAATTTTACAGAAATTGTTGCTGGATTTAAATAGCAAAACTAACAATTTTGTAAAAATAACGTAAAAAAAATTTCAACTTTCTAGCTCCTTCATTTTTTGAATTATCGTGCGGACGGACGTACATGGCTTAATCGACTCAGCATTCGATTCTGAACCGATCCATATCTTTGACACTATATCTAGCTCGACTCCTTTAAGGTGTCACAAACGTAATGGTAAATTTATTATACCATTGAACATAGTTCATACGGGTATAAAAAGAATATTGTAGAAGGAAGATGTAGAATAAGGTCTTTAATTTGCAACTATATACAGTTGAGTCATTGACCTAATATTATATAGGTATCTTGTAGGAATACATAATATGTACTGTTCTAAAAAAATAAATCAGTTAATATACCTTTACTTAAAATTTTCCTACGAAGGGAAAAGAACAAAAGGGGAATGCAACAGATACCGATTGCTATACTGTAGAACTTCAATGAAGGTGTAACGTGGAATTTATTTGCCATGCCATCTCAAGTGTTCTCTAAAGTTGGTTACTCATATGTATACAATTTAGAAAAATTTAAGAAGAAGATTGAAATCTTTCTTCAAAATTTGAAAACACAACACAAAACTGTATTATGGGGATTTCTATTAAAGGTCCTATCCTAAAGTCTAGTTTTAAAGGTTCTACTTAGATAAACCATGTACAATTTCTATGAAGGATCTTTGAACGATATTTGATTTGATATTAAAGACAAAAAAAATTGAAACATTTTAAGAGGTTGAAAGAATCATTTTAATTATTCATGTAATAGAAAAAAAGATTTTTTTTGTAAATACGATTATTAAATTAAAAAATGATAATTGAAGTTGATTTATTTTTATTGATAATTAATTAATTTAATAAAATTTAAGATAATTAATATGAAAATGAATGTTTTTATTAATTTAATAGTTTTTTGCATATATACAAATCAAAATTTTTATTATGTTGTTTTAAAAATTAAAATTTTTTATATCTTATAAAAAGTTTTTGTTATTAAAGAAAACGAATCTTTAAATTTCTTATTATTGACTAATGCAAAGTTGTAAAAGTTGTGAAATTACACAGACTTTCCTGTTCAGGCGTGGCTGTACATGTCGTAAGGGGGAATAACTCTTACGACGTGTATGAGATTCGAACCCACACTCTCTTGGTGTTTAAAGCGTATTATATTTTATATGCTCTTACCCACTAGGCCACCGAGGCCCCTAGTTGTATATTTTATTATTTTAAAAAAGTGTTATCCTTTTATTCATTGTTTTTAGTTTTTATTTCATGTTCAATTTTAGTCCTCTGGCAATAACTCATCATAATATTTTTAAAAGGAGAAAAAAAAAACTCTGTCGTTTGATGTTTTTAGAATGAAAAACAGTAAAGGAGAAACGGAGACTAACATAAATAGGACTGTTAAAAATTGACAGGGCTTTAGCTCCGTAACTGCAAAAAAACATTGTTCTACAACATTAATGTTTGTATGAAAGCATAGGGCTAAAATTTCATTGCTTTATCGTAAACAGTGTAAAACTTTTGTAAACAGCCGGACAAGACGGATAAAGTGAAACTAATAAGGAAAATTTTTAATTTAATTTTTAATTTTGTTTTGAAACATTTTTTCTAAAAGTTTATAAAGTTATTGAAACATGTTTTAAAAAAACTCTTTTCAATTAAAAAAAAATAAATATAATAAATAATTTTCTTCTTATCATTAAAATCCTTGTTAACAAGAAAAACTTTTAAAACATTCTGTAATCAATTGCTAATATTTATGGTATTATTTCCTGCCCCAAAAAAAAAAAATAAAAAAATAAGTTATTTATAATAATTGCTTTAACAATCTTTTTAAATGACCAAAATGATTTACCAATATAAAAATAAATGATTTTTATCGAAACAACTCAAATTTTCAAAAAGAATAACTTTTTATTGAGTCTAAAAAGTTCCTTTTAAAAAAAATTTCAATATTTAAACATTTTTGCCAATAAAAAGCTCATAAAAAAAGAAAATGGTAAGACATAATATTGAAAAAAAAAAAAAATTATAAAAGAAAAAAAAATTGACAAGAAAACAGGAAAAACAAAAATTGGAAAATAACGTTCGTTTTTTATTCTCTTAATGAATTTTCTTGCAATAAAATTTAAACTAAGACAAATTATCATTTCTTCCTATTCTAATAAATTTTTTGTTTTTTACTTTTATTAAGCTACTTTCTTTAACAACAACAATTCTTAACAGCTAAAATCATAATGCATGGACATTTTAATGTTCTTACTTCTCAATACCCCGGTTTCCCCATAAATTCAAAAATGATTCCATTATGTAAACAGGATATTCATAGTATTTTTTTTTTTGTAGAATAGGAACTCATTAAAAAGACCAAAGAGCAACAAAAGAAAAAAAGAAAAATAACAATAAGTTTAACAACTAAAACAACAACAACAATACAGGAAGAATTAAATATAGCAAAAACAACAAACCATAAATAAGCGGTAAAAACAAAAAAAAAAAAAAACAAACACTGGTCAAAAGACTTTAGTTATTCTGATCTTATCAATTTGGCTTGTATTATGCTTTTTTTTTTTTTGTTATATGAGAAAATCGTTTACAATGCTTTACTTCTCCACCTCCCCCCTCTCTATACAACAATGTTTTACCTTTAATTATTTGTAATCATTTTCAATTTTATTTGTTTGTTTGCTGGTATGCAATGTCCATTAGGCAAAGTTTGTTTTTTTCATTTTTAATTTTTTTTTTAATTTTTAATTTTTTTTTTTGTTTGCTTTTTGGCCTAACGAACTGCGCTGAATTATCCTGAATTCATATTTTTGTCCTTTTTTATCTTTTATCTTTACTTCTCTTTACTTCATTCACCGACCCAATTTAGAAAATGTCATTTAAATATGTTAAAGTCAAAATTAAAGTTTAGTGTCTTTTTTTTTGTCCCAGAGAAAAAAAAAAAGTGGAAAAAGGAGCGATGAAAAAGAGATAGGCGATAAATTTCTATTTTCCATATTTTTTTTCTTTTTGTTTAAATACTTCCGTTTCATTTGTTATTCGTTTTTTTTTTTGTCTCTTTCTATTTAATATTGTTTTTGTTTCATGTCTTGTTCTGTTTTGTTTTTTAACTAACAATAATTCAAAAATTTTGAAAGATGGATTTTGCGCCACTTTGATTGCTATGTTTTTTTTTTGTTTAGTAAAAAACAAACAAAAAAAGACAATCGAACAAAAAAGTAATATAACTTAAGTTATATCAAGAGAAGCCTTTTTTTTTTTTTTAAGATTTAGAACCATTATCGAAGATACTTTGTGGTTCAGTGATTAGTTCATATCCCTTTTTAAGATCTACAAGAGTAATTAACATACAAAAAACAAAAATGTCCCTGGTTTTCAATTGAATTGGATAAAGAAAATTGAATATAATAATTATACATATTTATTCATAGTTTATTCATAGTTGTTTGTGGTTCCTATAAGTTAAGTCTAATCGATATGGAGGAGATTATTATTAAAATCGCTCGTCATATAATTTCTTGACAGAAAAAATAGAAAAAGATATGTCTGTGAAGTTTACGATGTGATATTGAAATGAAACTAAAGCTAATTTTGTGCAACTAAATATTTACGAAATAACTCAATAAAAGAAAATTTAAATTACACGTCTACTGCACATTAGAGATATCAATTCTATTAAACTATGAAAGAAATGGGTATAAATCGGAAAATGAGCCAAAAGAAAACTCTGTGTTGATGTAGTTATAGAGTTGAAAGTTAAAACTACATAATAATATAAAAAATAATAAAACAGTCTATGCTGCCAGAACACATCGAAAAAATACCAGAGCCATATTCAATTAGAATGATTTTTTTTTTATTAAAGTTATAAAAATAGAAAAGGGTTCGTCCAAAACAAAGTTTATTAAACAGAGTCGAAAAATGACGACGATCTTACGAAACTAGTGAACATTGGCTAGAAGTCGATTTAATTAAAAAAAAATATATTACAATATAAGATGATTATGAATTATGATGGTTTAAAACAAAAACCAAAATCTTGTATATATTTATTATTATTTGATCTTACCGTTCATCTATATACTGCCATTTTCAACTGTGGTAACAAAAAACTTTGAATATTGTTTTTATTTTGGATTTTTTTTATTTTTATTTTACTGTTTTATTTATAATTTTTTTTTTGTGTTCATTTTTCGTTTGGCCTTTTATTATCGCGATGTTACCATAAATTAATCAACTGTAAGAAGAAAAATTGAAATAAAAAACGAATGAGAAATACAAACAAAATATAAAATAAATAAAAAAAAAAAAATTATATATAAAATAAAAAGAAGAAAAAACAAAAAATAAACAGAAAATTACGGTAAAAAGAAAGAAATTTATTCGCATGCCAGAACGCTTAGTGCAAAACAAGAAGTAGAAAGATATATGTATGTATATAAATACAAAAAAAAAAAAATAAAAAAAAAAATTGTCCCTTGTGGCTTTTTTAAGGCGTCCTGTGAATCTTTCATTGTTATTTTTATTTTCTTTTATTTATTTATTATTATTTTGTTTCTTTTTACTTTTTGAGTTTTTTATTACCGTCAAAAATAAATTTTTAGTGTGCATGCATGTAAATGTGTTTTATGGTAAATTTTAGCTTTCTTTTTATTAAATTTTTTCTTTTTATATTTAGGTACCGCACGTCCCTGATCTATTAAGCCATCATTAAAAAAAAAAAAAAAGATTTTCTTATTTCCCTTTTTCTATTTGGTTTTTGTTTTTGTTTTTGTTTTTTTTTTCTCTATGTTTTAATTCTCTTATTCTAATTTTATTCTCTTGTGATTAAGTATATATATATATATATAGAATTATGAGAGAGGAACAGAGAAGGAAAAAAGGTAGGCATCATCTTTTTTGTATGAATGATGAAGGAAAAAAAAAAAAAAATTTTTTTTTTAATGAAGTTTGGAATTTAAATGCAAAGGAAGTTAGTGTACAAATTTATTCACATACATATAATATTATAATAATAAGAATGTAGGTAGGTACATATTTATGTATATATGTAAATTTGTTTTAAAAAAGAGAAAAATACACACGTAAGTAATAAGTAAGTTATTATTAGATATAATAAAAAGCAAATTATAAAAAAAAAAGCAAAAAAAAACAAAAAAAAAAAATACATGAGAAATTATTAAATTTAATGACTTTAAAAAGAAGATGGAAAGGCAAATGGAAAAAAAAAAAGTTGGGAAATATTTATTGCGAGAATTTGAATTTGACAAATTATCCTCAAAATTTTTTTTTTGTTTAAACTTTTTTTTTTTTTGCTTTTGATTTTCTCTAAAAATATTTTAAAACACTTTTAGGTAAGGATAAAAATTGAGAACAGGGAAAAATATCATTTCCAAAAATATAAAGAATAGGGAATAATGTGGTAAATTTGATGTTTTTTCAAGTGAAATAAAATGAAAAAAATTTTATGTATTGGTACCGGTAAAAGTTTTTCCTTATTTTATTTTTTTTTCTTTTTATTTTTATAAAATTGAAAAATAAAAATAATTATATTTAAAATGAAAAAAAAATTTTATTGAAGTTTTAAAGGAAAAAAAAAAAAACAAATTTATATCCCAATTTAAATTTTTTTTTTTTTGTACAATATTTAATAATTATAAAATATTTATTTTTTTTTTCATTTGTATTTAAATAACCATTTTTAAAAATGTAAGTAAAATTTAGTTCATAAAATTTCTAATTATATAAAAATTTTAGATAGTTGGAAAATTAATTTGTTATAAAATGAAATTAATGATGTTATTAAATTGATGCGTTCGGATAGTGACTAAAGCCATTAAAATATTATTTAGCTATGATGGACTATATAATGCAATACTAATGTATCGGGTGTGGAATCTCAACAAACTCTGTAACATTGTAGCACTAAAAAAGGCTAAATATGTATATATAAAATAAAAAATGAACTTATAAAAAATAATCAGCAGCTCACAATAAGAGCTGGTGTTACTGGAAGAAACACATGAACGAGCCAAATGATAAATATTCTATTCAGTAGAACGCAGAAACACCTAAACAGTTTAATACCATCAGCAATAATGCTATATAATAGATTGTCTCAGGACATTCAAAATGCAAGCAACATTAAACCATTCAATGTTAAAGCTAAAAACTACAGACAAACACCAATTTGAACGCAGCTTGCATTCACAGGAGAAAACATAGCCCATAAAACAAATGTCTATTGCTTGGCTAAGATACAGTTAGAGTTCATAAACAAACGTTATTCCAACACCAGTCAAACAATGGACTGACTGTATATGTATATAATATGAATATGTATATAATATGTTATTTAATTGTAATCATTTAATTTATTTAATAGAAGAGTGGAACAAATATTCAGTTGAGCTTTGCATATCCACATGTGTTATTCAAACTGAAATTGGATGCTTTACAAGATACAATTTATTCAAACTGAAATTGGGTGCTTTATAAGTACCTATATAAAACATCTACCTGTAAAACACCTAATGAACACTTTTTAGTTAAGGATATTCTATGTTTTTAATTTGATTTTAATATATACTTATCATTATTTGTTAAATATTAGGTCATTTCGAAAATTATATGGGATTAGATAGAGTTCCTTATTTGCCATCATATTTTTATTATAGTTATCTTATTTTTCTTACAACAACAAAAAATGTTTTTTTTAATGTTACCTAAATAAAAATATCTTTAACAATATTAAAAGGATGAAAAATGATTTTTAATAGAAACCTTCTAAAATTAAGATAGAAGGGTTCTAAAATTAAAACTAGGTTTAACAAAAAAAAAAAAAAATTTCTAAAAGATATTTTCTATAGCTGGGTATATTAAAACTTAAAAACACTTAAAAAAGAAAATATTTTTTTTTTTTTGCATTTTCCCCTTTATCTTTAGAAACTCATCATTTCAATGATAGTGTCTACAACTTTTATCATTTCTTTTGATCCCAACTTTAATTTTATTTTTTCTAAAATTAATTTTATTTTTGTTTTTTAATTGATGTTGTTGCTATTTTATTTCTTTCCTATAATAAAACAAAAAAAAAAAAATAATAAAATCTTCTCTTTTGTGTATTCAAGGATGAGGGTTGGTTGTTAAATGGATTTCTGAGGGAGCTAACCAGAAAATTTTATTGTGACAAAAAAAGGTAGATTTTCAAATAAAATGGTAAAACAAAAATATTAAATGCTTTCTTTTCATTATTTTTATTTTGTTTTTGTTTTTCTAGTGCTGAAAGCCTTTAAGATGTTTTCTTTTACATTTAATTTTGTTTTTTTTTTTTTTTTTGCTTGTTATTTTTGTTGAAACAGAACGTGATATTCTGTAATTATGGTTAAGAAAAAATGTACGCATTATAAAATATATATACGAACAAGGAAAAGAAGCTTCACTACCCATTTTACATTGACGAAATAAAATAAAATGTTTGTGTATTATAAGAAAGGGGAAAAAAAAAATTGTATGAAGTTTAAGAGGTCTGACCTCTATAACAACAACAAACACATACAAATATTATATTGTAATACTGTGGTTTGGCATTTTATTTTTTGATTATTGTTGTGGTGGCAATGGTATTTTTATGGTACTTTTATGAGTATATTCGTTTTTTTTTTTCTTATATTTTTAGTATATAATTTTTTTTTTTTTTTCACTTTTCGTTTTTTCGGTTCATTGTCATTTACTTTGTTGTACTGTAAGTTGGTTGGTTGCCTGCTCTTTAAAAATAAACTATATATAGTCTTACGCCTTTTTCCTGCTTTAATATTTAAGAAGAAAATTTATTTTGTATTATTATTATAGTTGTTATTTTTTTAATTTTCCTGTATTGTATTTTATTTTTTTTTACTGTTTTCCATAACCATAGAGAAGACAAGAATTTAACATATAATAGAATTTGATATGAAATTATATAATATATATATATATATGTGTTTTTATTTTTTACTTCTTTGTTTTTACAGGATAATTTTTCTCAATTTTACTGTTGTTTGGTCAAAAACAAAAAAAAATAATCAGGAAAAATAAGAAAACCATACATATAAATGAATAAAAGAAAAATTGAAAAATATTGAGATCCTGTTTTGATTAAATATTTATTTAGGGCAAATGAAAATTGTGCTTTCCTTACAAAATAAGTATAAGTAAAATAAAATAACGAATCTAAAAAACCAACAAAATAAAATTGTTTATCTAATATTATATACAATATGTCTAAACAATATACAATGAATGACTCTTTCTCTCTTTCTGACACTTTGATTATTTTATTTTTAGTGAATAGTAATAAAGAATAGAATATTTAAAAAGTACTTTTAATATAATTTTATTTTTATACCAAAAAAATTGAACTTCATTTTCATCTTTTACCAATTTTTGCAAAAAAAAAAAAAAACAAAAATAAACACAAAAAAAAAAAAAGAAAAATTAAAAAAGGAAAATAAAATTGAGAATAATATAATATATACAAAAAAAAAAAAAAAAAATGTAGGAAGACAATATTTTCTTTTAATTATTAACCACATTAAATTGTACCTATATATACCTACATATATACATATAATATATATTTATATAATAATATATTTTTCAAAGTATAGGTATTTACTTTGAAATAAAAGCCCGATTGACGATGATGATATTCTACGGAAAACAAAAAATAAAAAAAATAAGAAAAGGAAAATTAAGGAAAAAGAAAGAAAAATCAGAAAAAAATTGAAAAATAAAAATTAAGTAAAAAAGGAAAAGAAATGTATAATAATTATCATTTTTGATTACAACAGTCATTTTTTTTTTTTTTTTAACTTCTTTCTTGTAATCTAGTTTCTTAAGATATTTGCTCACGTTTTATTCTCACCCTTAAAAAAAAAATAATAATTTAGTTTAATTTTTTATTTTTTTTTGGATATTGTTTGGTTTTTTTTTTTTTTCGTAATGAAATTCTAGGTCTTGCATCATAATTAAAATAAAAAAAAAAACCAAATTGGAAAAAACCGTAAAAGTCTGTGAAAAAATTATGAAAAAGAAAATAAAATTTTCATTTAATTTTCTTGATGTTTCATAAAAATTAATTTTGTTTCAATATTCAACAGAAATTATTTCAAACTGAAATAAACTGGACAACAATTAGAATATTAAAATAATCTTAAGTGAAATACTGATTCTATTTTAGATGATCAAAAAAAAAAAAAAAACAGGAAAAAATTATTTAATAATATTAATTAACAAATTTTATTTTCAAATGAAAACGTTAGGTACATAGCTATTAAAATTGTTGATTATATTAGTTTGATAAGATTAAAACGAATTTCCAAATACTTATGTAATTGTAAATAATTTTTTAGGGATTATTATAAGAGACTTAAAGTGAATAATTAAGAAATGGAAAAATTAAATTTATTGGGGTCTCAGTGGCCGTTTACACTGTGGGTTCGAATCCCACACACGTCGTAAGAGTTATTCTCCTTTACGATATTTACAGCCACGTCTGAACAGGAGAGGCTGTATAATTTCCTGTTCACATTTATGTGGCAGAGACGTGCATTTCTTTAGTTTGAATAAAGAAATTTTAACCAGAACTTCAAATAGAAATTGGTTTTAACGATAAAAAAAAAAAATAAATTGAGGATAATTTATTTATATTATGTATTTCTATGCTCACAATTCATATGTAATGTAAATAAACCTATACTATATATCACATAATATTTAAACAACTGATCAATATTTATTTACTAAAAGTGTTGCAGTACATAGGATTTCATTAATATATAAGTAACATTTTCTTCTTTTGTTGCCTTTCCGTTTTGAGACTTTGTCAGTTATATGATATTTTCTACCATTTTTTAGAAACCATCACCAAATGTATCAAATCCCCTGCATTTTGTTACACCACTTAATTTCTGATATATCGTAACTGTGACAATAATTTTTTTTCTGTCGATACTTCGTCTTCTTTCAATTTTATCCATAAGAGTTCTTATTTGAAAAACTCTTTCATTGGATATATGTACTGAACTGACCATGAAATTTTTAATATTCTTCGATAATATAATCCGAGATTGTTTATGTTATTGCCTTTTATGGATAACATTGCATTTTGGTACGTTCAGTTGAATCTAGCGCCACAAAATTAATTTAACGCTTCAAGTGTTATTTTTGTGAACTAACTACATGAATTTTGGTGCAAAAAAAAACTTTGTGATTGAATGCCTTTCGATATTTTTACATAAACTTTAATAGATTTTAAATTTTTTCAAAAGTTTTCACAAAAACAATTTATTTTACATACTAAAATTTGGAAAACTTTTAAAATTATTTTCTTATCCTTGTAATAGTAAATTTTCATTTAGTTGTAAGCTAATAGCCGAAATAAAATAAATGTATATGAAATATGAATGAAATATTTATATGAATACATAACAATAGAACTAAAATCTTAAAATTTTGTTTCAAAACTTCTTAAATTTTTCTTCAGTATAACTTTCAAACGCTAATCGCTATAGCGTTTCAATTGACATAGCTCTACAGTTAAAAAAAACCCAACTATTAATATCTAATTCATTGTAACATTGCTGATACCAGTTTTTTTCAAGCTTTTCATTGAATAAAGGCGTATGTTGTTGTAGACTATTGTCATTATTAAACAAAGACACAACGTTATGTTATTTAAAAAAAGAATTACAATGATCACATCTTGAGCAGATTATGCTCATATCCATTCAGACGGCTTAAATTTATTAAAAAACAAAAACAAAACTTTAATAAAATGCCAAGATTTTTTATTTAAAAATATTTTAAATTTTCAAAATTTTCGTTTTTTTTGTTTGACAAAAAAAAAGTGACTAAAATATTTTTACAAAAGCTTATTATTAATAAAATAATAATGAAAAAAAAAAAAAATTTAGTAACTCTAACCCTGAAATTTATAATGTTCCGTCATGCTCGATATATTAATTATTTTAATCATCTACAGAGCTTGATCTGATCATAATCCGATTTAATATCAAACAATTAATATTATAACCTCCAATCATTCAGATACATATTATAAAAAAACACAAACAGTTCAAAAACAGTTGTTGAGCTTGAGATTGTGCACAGAACTAAACATTTAGATATCTATATTTTTAACCCTAAAAAGCTAAACTACAATGTTAATATATTATGATATATATATATATATATATTCTGTAAAACCAAAAAATTTGTATATCAAATATATTATCACTTAATAAATTCTAAAAAAAAAAATTTCTTTTTGTTATCAAAATATAAGACTTTTAATTTCAAATAGAGACAGAAATATATGGTGGTGCTTTTTAGGGTTAAAAAAGGTGATTGCTCGTTAATAAAAATTAAACAATAATTAAATATCTGTGATTTAATATTTAAATATGAACATTGTACATGTTTGCACAAAATCTAAAAACTTTTTGACATCAAATAAAATACTTTAAAGTTATTTTTGTGTTAATAAAAATTTTTTTTTTGAAAAAATATTTTTTTTTTTTTTAGATAAAATTAAATTTACCAAATTTTAAAAATTATTATGAAAAGTTTTAAAAAAAAAATTTTTTTTTTCTGAAAAGTTTATTTTTTTTTTTTTTTTTATCTTTTAAAATTTTCTTCTTCTTCAATTTAACTTATTTTATTTGAAAAGTTTTTTGAAAAAAGTTTTTGTTTTTTTAGTAATTATTGAAATCTTAGAACACTTTTATAGCACTTTTACTGAAATATAATATTTAATATTTTTATTCTTAAGTTTTCATATCATTTTGTTTTGTATTTTTTTTTAATATTAATTTTTTTACACGTTTGTTATATATATACAAATAATCACGTACATATTTAACAAATTTCTCAAATATTTTCATTTCTTTAGAAGATTTTTTTTTTGTATTGTGCAAATTATACTTATGAATATCTAAATTGAAATATTTTTATTTCTTTTTGGAAATTTGTAAATTTTTTCGTAAAATATTAATAAATTTTTTTTTTAATTTAATAAGAATTTTTTCGAAGAAATATAAAATTTTAAAATATTTCAGAATTATTTTTTTTTTTTTTTGTGTTTTAAATACATTTTAATTAATATTAAAAAATAATTTAAGTGTGATATAGAAATAAAAATTGAAATTCCGATGTTCTTAACAAATTTTTTATGATAATTTATTATAAAAAAGTAATAACTTATAAAAAATTCAATAAAAATATCAAATTTATTTTATATTAAAATAGAATAATTTATTTATTAAAAAACTTTTAAAATTTAAATTGCAAATCTCTGAAGAATTTAAATGTGAGAATCTAAAATAGAATGAAGTTATATGGAACCTTTTTTTTTCAGTTAAAATATTTGTTAATACATTCTTCTTCTTTTCTATAAAACAATATCAGTTTTGATTTAAGAAATTTAAAACGTTTAGTCTCATTTTATTACCGGACTTATCTACTATACACTTATAGTATAACCATTATCGGTGAAAGCGAAAAACAAAAATTGTATCAGTAATATTTTATCACAGTACTACTTGTTAAGAAAGAAGCACTGTTTTATTTACTTCATATAGTATATGGTCTCACACTGTCATCATAATTGACAAGCTCTGACCCTTCTACAGGTCTATCCCTTTGAACGTATTTGAGCATGATATACTTTCCAAGGGTTAGACTTAATAAATAAGACGATTTTAATAAAATAAAGTCGAATCATTTTATTAAAATTCGTTTTAAATTTCTTAAAACTTTCCTTTTCATTGAAAAAAAATTATTAAAATTTTTTTTTTAGCATATTTCCAAAAAAAAAAAGAATTTGAAAAAATGTGCCAATTAGTTTCCTTCTGTCCGTCTGTTTACAAAACTTCTACACTGTTAAAAATAGACAATGAAATTTTAACCATGTAGGTCTCATAAAAAAATTAATATTGTAGAACAAATTTTTTATAACAGCCTCTCAAATTTTGAAAACGCCATATTTTTAAATTTGTATATTTCAAATTTTAAAGTTGTAAGGCACTTACTTGTACATATGTTAATTTGTTTTTCTTAATATTGTAGACGTGCCTTAAAATTGAAGAAAGTGTCTCTTTATTTTTCACATTTTTTGTTATTATTTCAATTTGTAAGATAATTTTCTAAATTTTATTGAAAGTCACAAATCTAAGCAGTTGATATTATCTTTTGGAAAATGTCCACCTTTAAAAACCATTGGTTTACATTCTGTATTTTTATAATTTTTTTTTATTTAAAAGAAAATACTATTTTGGCTTTCTTTACATAAAAAGATTAAATTTGTAGTTGTCAATTTATTTCCTACGTCGCGTGCTCAATATAACAATTTACTTTGAACATGTATAAAGCCTGATCTGGCGTTATCTGGTCATACTCTAATTTAAAATCAAACAATGAATTATTATAAGCTCTGACGATGGAAAGAAAATGCCTATTATGACTATCTCCATAATTTTTTAAGTGTACCAGTATGGCTAGAAATTATCTTCTTGAAAATGTTTTAGAATTAACTGTTTCAATTTTTTTTAACTCTCAGGTGTTAAATGTGTGCGAACAAAAAGTCACTTGCCGTAAAGATATTTAGAATAAAAAGACTTTTAGCATAAAGTCAATTAACACAAAAAGACATTTAGACAAAAGACAAAATTCCATTTATACTAATATATGGGATACTTCGCATAAAATCTTGTTGATAACTGGGATATTTTACATAAATTTGTTATAGATGATATTTTTGCTGTTGGTTACGTAATAAGATAAGTAGTGTTGATCATGATGATGATGATGATGACTGTCAAGCGTGATGGCGGTAATGATGTTCATAATTCTGTATTTAAATAATGTATGCAATAAAAAGTTGTTTTAAGAGATCTAGAGTTTGTTACAAAATCAGAGTTATACGCCATCTACAGAATATGTATAACTGAACTGACATGTAGTTAAATGACATAGAGTTAAATTAAATACAGTCAAATCAAATACAGTTAAATTACATACAGTGAAATGACATACCGTTAAATGGAATACAGTCTTATGAGTTATCAGCAAAATAGTTCACTAATCAATGTACATGATATTGTATTTAATATTAATATTTGAATAAATTTTATTTTAATAAATTTATATCAGTTGCTCAACTTTGTCAATTACTTTGTTTTTTTTTTTATAACTTTTCTACCCAAAGGAAAAGTACAGAAAATATCTAGAAAATATTAGATTAAAGAATATTCCATTAAGTTTGTATATAAAAATATGCTCTTTAAAATACGAATATAACAATCTAGCATAATTTCCATGAGCAAGAAAATATAATTCATTCAAAGGAGATATGGTTAGTGACACTAAACATAACCAGAAAATTCCAAGGGTTTGTATTTTCCCATGTATTAGCGCCAATATGGATTAAAGTACAGCATTTAAAAACAATGTTAATAAGATTTTTTAAACATCTTCTCGAAATTAATTTATTTTAACTCTCTTCAGGCACTCTACATAAGAGACTAGACCCTGTTTAACTTTTTACATATAAGAGACCATAGTACAATCCTAACAGAATTTAAGAACCTTATCTATACTTTGATGTAGTGTAAAATAAAAATAATTTTTTTTAATTAAATAAATTAATAAAAACAAATAATTTTTTTAATAATAATATAAATTGTTCAGGTTTGCATATTTTACAAATTCATCTCTTTACATTCCTAGTTAAAAATTATAACGGTTAAGTACTTTGTTTATATAATTTTATAATAGTGTCTAAATAAATTATGATTTCGAATAGGTATTATATATTTTTTTTAAAAATCTTTAGAATAAATTAAATTTTATTAAATATAAAATTAAAATTGAGAAATTTTTTATTAGAAATAATTATTTACAAATATTATCTATAGTATTTTGATATCCTTAAGAATTATCACAAGGGCGTTTAGTATTGATTTTTAATAAATTATGTATTAAATATGTATTGAATAACTCAAAATTTAACAGTTAATTTAATAAATTAATATATAAAATTAATTAATGCAATTTAGTAAAAATAAATTAAATATTTAAAAAAATATGAGAAAATATTCATAGATCTTTAAAAAACTTTTCAAAAATTAATATGAAACTGTTGTTTGCTGGAGATGTTCTATATTTGGTCAAATCCATTCATTTGTGATCATGTCTCGGTTTCAAATCATGACTTGGTCATATAAAATAGTAAAAAATAAAATAGAATAACCTAGTATAATTAATACATATAATATTATTTATATAAGGATAAGTATATATATTATATACTATATAATTAATATCATTTTCGTAGTATAATATAATAAAATTTATATAAAATAATTCTTGTATGAGATAATAGATGTCGCACAAAAAAAAAATATTTGCATTTTTAAAATTTATAATTATTTGTAGTTTTATATAATAGGAAAAGTTGAGTAATCACCGCCCAACGGTTTTGTGAAACTAGTGATTGCAGAAACTGAAGTTCTTCAAATATAATGAGATTTGTTCTCATTTTGCATAAAATTTCAGTTATATTTTAAAATGATGCCATAATCTTATGTATAATTAGTTTATTTTAAATTAAAATGAAACAATTAAATGTTTATATTCTATTCGTTATTTTAAATTTAATATCTATTCGTTCAGAGATTTGTAGTTTACTTTACATTCTTTACAAAATTACAAAATTTTAGTTTATTCTAAATTTTAATATCTAGTTTTAGTTTGCTAATATTGTTTTGATTGTTTTATTTATGTAAAACTTAGACTAACTTATGTTATTTTTCTATCATTTAATTGCAATGTTCCCAAATCCTGTATTAAAACATTTTCTGAATAGGGGCGCATTGTTCCATGGTATTTATACGATATTTTTGAGATATTATTTGTGAAACTAATCTGATGTTTGTTAGACAATAATGTTAGTGAAGCTTTCTAATAAAGAAGTAAAATGGCTTATTCAGCATTAGTTTTAATATTTTATTTTGCGTCACTTGCAGTTTTTGTTTTAGTGTGTATCTGCTATTGTTTGGAAGACCGTTCGTTTCCTGGTAAAAATATATAGAGTTTGTTTTTTCAATGTTAATTGATATTTTCCTGAATTTATGATGATACTCGGCTATATCATTTAAAGCATCCTAGAAAATTATTATTAATTATTCATATATTATTTTATATATTGTATGAATTTTTTATATATTATGAAAAAAAAACATAAATTTTCCTCAACTTTCTAAGAAAAAATAGTGAAGGGAAAATTCATAGAAATTCATATAAAAAAAAAAAAAAAAAAATTAGTAAATAAAGAAAACAAAAAGGATATTTTCATTCAAGGACATTATATAATGTAATAATATTTTTGTTGTGTATTTTATTTTTTTTTGTTTTTGTTTTTGTTTTTTTTTTTTTTTTTATTTAAATAACAAAAGTATCAAATAACATTGTACCTTAAGAAAAAAAACTATTTTTCATATTATTCTTTGTTCTTTTTTCTATTTTATATTTTTTTTTTTTTTGTTTCTCTATACTTTCTTTATTTTGTAATTTTCATCTCTTTAAAACAAACAACAATATAAAATAATAATAGTTGAAACTAGCATCTTCATGGACTGTCATAACGGTCGGTCTTTAATATTTTAGTATTTTGGCCTTTGTCTTTCTTCTTGTAAAAAAAAAAAAAAAAATTTTTTTTTTCTTCTTCCTTAAAACACAGTACTGTATGAAATGAAAAAAAAAAAAATCCCTTTTGTATGAAAGATTTACTTTCTGACTATTATTATTGTACATATACAATATTTCTTGTTTTTTAATATTTTGTCTTTTACATTATTTTTTGTGTTTTGTTATTTTGTAGTTTGCAAAATTTTTCATCGTCCTTATACTGTCTTATAAAGTTTATAGAACAATATTTTATAAAAGTTTATATAAAAATTTCTGAAAATATTATTAAAGAAATAAAGAAATAGTGTTTGTTATATCCTGAGAAGAATATTTCTTTTATATTTTTTACAATAATATACAGTATTAAAAAACAGACTTAAAACTACTGGAGTAAGAAAAAAATTAAGTTTAAAAATATATTTGATTAACAGTGGTATACAAATGTATGATAACATAGTAACAATATGCATAACTGATATTAATGGATGTTTTTTTTTTTTTGTTTTGTATATAAGTAAAGAAATATTATAAGCTAAAGCCGAGTAAACAGCGGCTTAATGGAATTAATGATTAAAAAAAATTGAAGCTTATAATGAAGCTTATAAAATAAAACTTAAAATTGAAACTTATAATGATTAAAAAAAAATTGAAGCTCAAATATGAATAATAAATAATTTAGTGATGTCGATGAACTAATGCTTCTTGTAAGAGTCCAAAGGAAAAAAACAAGAAATATTGTAACATTTTTATAAAAATATAACAATAAGATAAATATAACAATACTGAATGATAAATATAAAGACAGAACTGAGAGTAGGTCATGTGATCTTTAAAAGAATTGAATTGAACATTTTGCTAAGTTGATCATCTAATTATGAGGAAACATTTTTTTGACAAATAGCAAAATGAGTAAAATAAATATTGGCAAATGAAAGAAAATCTGATCTGATTAGTTTTAAGAATTTTAATTGTCTTTTGAAGATAACGATGTGATAAATCATGGCAAATTTTATTTCATATGTGAGCATGTTGTTTACAAGTAAACATTTGTGAAACTGCAGTAAAGAAATTTTTCGCATGGTTTTGATTTTAAATTTTATGTAAATATAAATTTATGATGTTTAGTTAATGTAGATGATACAAATTTCAAGGATTATTGATATTGTTTATTATTATTCTTATTTTTTCCAGTTATAAGAAATAATTCAACGATAGTTGAAGAATCGTCTCGTTACGATGTGATCATTACACTATTATTAATTTTATATAATTGATTGTATATTACTTTTTTGTATGTTATCTGATTGGGGTTTGAACCTCAAAGTCTTTTGACTAAAAGACCGGCCAAAATGTTCGAAAGTTGTTGTTCGAATATAAAAAACATATTAACTACAAAAGTTTTACAATAATTATTTATCAGATTAAATTTTTTATTTTGAGTTTATTCTCTTGGCAAAGAAATTACACAGCCTTTCCTTTTCATGTGTGGCTGTAAATGTCGTAAGGGGGAATTATTCATATGGCTTGTGTGAGATTCGAACCCACATTCCTTCTGTGTTTAGAGCATATTTTATACTGTCTTACCTACTAGGCCACCGTGGTCGCTATTAAATATTCAAAATAAAATAAAAATATTATAAATATTAGTTTTTATTATTTTGTACAACATTGTACACAATATAATATGAAAATTTAGAAATAAGAGGAACAACAAATGAAATAAATATAGTAGAAAGTAGAAAATGATGGTTATAATAGTAATGGGGATGGTAGTCACAAGACAGTAAAATTCCATAAAGAATATTAAAGGATATAAATAACTTTTATAAGAATGAACTTTACAGTATCTTTTGTAATTTTTTTTTTTCCTTTTTCGAAAAGGAGAGTTTTTGTTACTGTTACTGTTGCTTTTGGTAATGTTAATGTTATTTTTGGTTTCTAGATTTTATTTTGTGTTTTAGCTAAAACTAATAGTATAACTTTTGAAAGGTTCTCTGTTTCTTTCTCTTGTTTTTTTTATTTTTGTTTTTTTCGTTTTTGAGACTTTTACTTCTGTAAAGTTCATAGAAAAAGTGGTTAAAATAATTATTCGCAGAAAGGAAAAAATAAAAAACATAAACTAAAATCAATTTCCTTCACATTTTCTGGATTAAAAACAAAAAAAACTTGCCAGTAAAATAAAGAAATTTAACATTATAAAAAAATATCTTATTACTTATTACTATTAGGATAACTAAGTTTTATTCTAAATAGATTTATTTTTAGAATCTTGATGGAATCTATATGGAAGTGATCAAAGAGCATTCTAAAAAAAAAAAAAAGAAAATCTTCTACCACATAGAAATAATATAAATTTTCTATATTATTCATAGTATTTTTATCGCAAATGCTGGATAAGAAATTTATACATAAGTTATCTGTAGATAGTTAGAGATTTAAAAAAAAAATGGATAAATTATTTTGTAAATATTTCAGTATTTCCGTGTTGAAGCAAGGGGATAATAAAAAAATTATTGAAAACTTGTTTATTAAATTTATAAACAATTTAAATTTAACTTATTTGGTAATTAATATTTTATCTGATATCCTGATTTACTTTAAATGTACTGACAGTAACGGAAGTTTACTAATAACTTATTTTAGTTTTTTTTTTTAAATTTTTTGTTAGAAATTAAATATTTAACAAATGTTAGAAGTTAATATTTATGATCATATAGTTTTTGTATATTTTAAAAAAGTACGAGCTTTACTGTGCATTTAGTAACCTAAGGGTGAAAATACAAAACTATTAGCTAAAGTTTTACGAAATCTATCTTAAAAAATACCATTTTTAATTTTAAGACTGTTGAAATTTATATCTATAAATTTATATCTATTATATTACCAATAAATAAAAAAATATTTAATGATTTTTGAAGAAATGGACTGTTTGAAATTTTTAAATAGAACGTTTGGAGTCCATTAAAAAATAACAGTTAGTTAAACAAGAAAATACAGTCTAATAAATAAATGTTGCAACAAAAAGTTTATTTATATTTGAATCAAAGCTATATCGGGCACAAAAAAGCATTTAATTAAATTTTACTAAAATTGTTTTATGACGATGACCGATTTGTTAAACGCATGGTGTTGTATTAAAAAAAAATAGTACGGATTTAAATTTTGTACACATTGCAAACATTTTTAATTGAAAAAAAAAATTTACTGAAAAATTTATTTAAGATTAGAATTATTTTAGACTAATCTTTAATGGGGCTGATAAATTCAGTATTTACTTCTAATCTAAAGCATATTTCTAAAGCATATTTCTAACATTTCCATATATTTGAGGTGAATTTTACATTTTCGGACGTAGCCGCTGAACAAAATGAGAAAATTTCTTAAAAATTTAGTTTAGGTTAAAATACTACTTTTAATAAGAGTTATTTTGCAGAGTTCCGGACATATTTTCTAACATGTAAAGCAAAAAGATTCCAAGGAGCACCGGTTGAAGAAAACTATTTCAAAAGAATATTTCAATGAAATTAAATTCAAAATTTAAACAAATATGTCTAAATAAAAAAAAATATATATTTTTTTAAATATGTATGGTTCTTATCAGTTCTCATAAGAAAGTCACTATTTTGTTATTTTTTTTTTCTTTCTTTTGGCCATGCTTCAATATTGTACAACTGCTTTTATAAAAAAAAAAAAAAAATCTTTTTTATAAATAAAAAATTATAGAAGAAAATTTTACCAAATATACAGTTGTGCATTTTATTTCATAATGGAGGACTTTACAAAGATGGAACATATATTTTCTTTTCATTTTTTGTTTTTTTTTTGTTATACCAGCTTTAACCAAGTGTTTGTTTCTATTTTTTATTTTTTTTTATAACCCATATTTCAGACCAGCCACGGTTAAAAAATGAAAGAATTCAACAAGAGAGGATTTACTCTAATTTTATATTTTTTTTTAGTTTTCAGTTTTTTTTTTTTTGTTTTTGTTTTTTTTTTTTTGCTGTATATATTTTATTTTTATATTATGTTTTTTTTCTCTTTCTATTATATTTATGTTTTATAATATTTTGACTTTTTGACACTTTTCTTTTGTTTTGTTATTTTTTTAAGTTGTTCTTATTTTAAGTTTTTAAGGAAGGTTATGAAAATTTTTGCGTTGTTCTTAAAATGGCGCAAATTTATGAAGATTTAAAAAAAAAAAAAAAAAAATCAAGAACTTATATTATATAATACTAAAAATATGGGACAGAAAATAAAGAATATTTTATACACTAACATAGATATAAAGTATATAAGAAGATGGTTTGCTTTCAGTTATTATTATATAGCCGGTAACTTTATATGAAATTGTGTCAGTTAAGGGTATAGAAAAGACTTAAAAGGATGTACAATTGTGTAATATAAGAATATATTATTTAGTTTTGTAGGCGAGTGAATTGAACACAAACACGTTATATATAGTAGAATATTTGAATTTAGATAGTTAGGGGGAAAAAAAAAAAAAATAAAAATTATATGGGGTATAGACCAGAAAAAAATGGAACTTTATATATGAATTTTTTTTTTTTACTTTTTATGTTCAAATTAAAAACTTTTTTCCTTTCATAAAACAAAAAAAAAAAAAAGAAAAACCTGACTCCTTTTAAAATTTATTGGATTAGTGGTGGACTTAGGACAACATGGACACATAAAAACAAAACCAACATTATTAACAAAACTATAGAAATAAAAAATAAAAGGCAGAGAATTATAAACATGGTTGAATTATATAAGAGAAAATAAAGTAATGCAGGTTACGATATAAAAAGAAAACTAAACTTTAATATAAAAATAAAAATATATCTATACGTATAATAAAAGCGAAAAAAAAAAAAATAAGAAAAAGACAAAAATTTGGTATCTTTTTTAGTTCCTATCTCCTTGTTATTGTTGTTGTCATTAAAACTTAAAGTAATATCAACTTTAAGTAACTTTTCTGATATTGTTAGAAACATTTTTTAAGGTTAGGATTTTTTTTTTTTGTTTTTTAAAAGAAATTTTAAAACTATTTCTTGTAGTTGGAAAAGCATTAATGATTTATAAAATATTGGAGAGAAAAAATCAGTAAAAAATTTAAAGTGTCAATAAACTACGAAGTGATTTATTATTGTTATTGAGAATAGATTAAAATTTGATTGAATTTTTAAAGAGTTTTCAAAAGTAGGTTAAAGATTTAGTACCTTTTCTAGTTATCCCAAGTAAATTGGATAAAATTTTATAAAAATTGTGTTTGTAGTGTTTATTTATAACGGTAAAGTAAAATAATATTTTTTTGAAAATTTTCAACTTTTGTTATTCGATTTAGTAAAAAGTTTATTTGTAAAGCATTAAGTATTTTATTAGATAAAATTAAGATTAAATAATTTTTGAAAAACTGAAAAATAAATAATAAAATGAAATTTATTTATAAGGAATAAATTATAAAATTATAAATAAAAGGGTTTTGAGTAAAACATTCATTTTTTTTTTTTTGTGATTTATAATATAAATTTGTTAATGCTAAATATTAACTAATTTAAAATTACTGTATAGTATTACAAAATGTTTTATAACATTATTCTCTTTTATCGCTCTATCCCTATAAAAACAAATTGAGAATTCCAACAGTCAAGTTTTCTTTTAGAATACTGCCGGCTAGAGAGATGTATATAAATTGGACTTGAAAATGACGATACATGAAGAAAATCTCCAGGACACACGCTTAAGAACTGGAAAGTTTTAATCGTGGCAAGATAGCAATAAACCGACCCTACTTAATAAACCTTTATAGATTAAAAGTGAAAGCAAAAAACAGAACACATCACATATATTACACCAAAATATCGCAATGTTAGTTATACTCCTTTTAAATATTCTGAATTATTATAATCTAATTTATTACCTCCAATCATATACATTAATATTCTTTTGAATTTCCATCCAGAATTAAACCGATCAGTAAGGCCGAATAAAAGATCCGAACCTTATTAATTTAGTTGATTAAAGATTGATTTACTGTTGTGATTTATTTATTGTTTATTTTTTTCCTTCGTAGTAATAGCTTAATATTATTCAGGGCTGTCTCTGCCACTGTACTAAAACAACCAGAAAATCCTCTTCAAAAATCAGAATCTATTCTTTTGCAGAATCATTTCATGGGATTGGTTTTAGTTTATGTTTTGTACTTTGTCTGTATGTCTGTCAGTCTGTCCGTCTGTATGTTGTACATTTAAAATAAAGTAATGAAATTTTAACTACGGGTAGGTATTGTAAAAGTATGAATTTTGTGGAACAACTTTATAGTAATTCTAAAGATCCCACATTTTCATTTATTTAAAATTTAAATACATACATAATATGAAGGTACATATATACATACCGTTTTGAAGGTATGTGCTTTTGTGCTTTTTTAAAAACTCTTGATATTTTTCATTACTTATTTGATTGATGGAAAATATTTTTACAAAAAATTAGGCTGGAGTAATTAAAAGTCGAATTATTAAAACAAAAATGAATATTTCGTATTTTATTATGATTTTTTTTTTAAATTAAGAATTATTACCGACCGCATACATTAATGTTAAGATATAAGTATTGTTTTCATACCAAAAATTTGTACCTGAGATTTTTGCCTAAATTTTCAGCCTAAACGACTCAACGGAATTTTTTGAAATTTTATATATAAGGTAAATAACTCGATTTGATAAGCTTTTGGAGCAAATCTTTAGACAACTCAAGTCTAAATTTGATACATAAAAAAAATGGGGTTGAAGCAAGCAAGTTGATTTTGGCGTGCAGGATTGTGACCTGCTCCCAAAAAAATGTTATTAAAATATTAGAAGTTAAGTTTCTTTGATATAAATTATTATGTAAAAAATCTATGAAATCTCGCATAATGCGCTTTTCGTGTAAAAGGGGTCGATCCTGTAGTGGAGACAGCTGATTTGTTTCTTTAATATGGTATACATTTTTTAATATAAGCCAAATTCAGTAGATCACGTGATGCGTTACCATTTTTTTACAATGGTAGCTAATAAGATTACACATATCTGTTTAAAAGATTAATTGAAGATATTTGTTTATCAATTGAAAACAAAACATTATCACAATTAGGATTAACAGCGCCCAATCGTTTAGTAAATGATATCACTAATTAATATTGAAATCCAACGCAAACTTAACTTTGATATAAATTTATTAAATTAATATTTACCAGAATATTTACAAACAAGGCAGAATGTAAAGCAACAGTTTTTAAAGGCCCACATTTTCAAAGGCCACAGTTTTTAAAGGCCCACATGTTTAGAATTTTGACTTGCACCAAAATTTTTAAATTTTCTTAGAAGTTAATAAGAAAAAAATTTAAAAGAAAGAGACATTTTCATAAATTTTAAGAAAACTCTACATAATTAATAAAACCATTAACACTTTAACTCCGTAAGGGTCTGTAACTCCGTAACCCTATATAACTAAGAGAAATCCTTAATACACATAAAAATATATTATTGGAGCTTTAATTTTTATGTTTTACCGAAGAAAAATGTGTACAGTTACGTAAGTTACAGGTGTTTAAAAATAGTAAATTGAGCCCTAATAGCTCTTACACAGGAGGTGGTACAAAAAAATTTTCTGAGAAAACTTATACTAATTCTAAAAATTCTTTTTTAACTCATAATTTCAAGTCCTCATCTAAATGCGTCCCGGAGTTATGAAGATAAAAAATGCAAAATTTGGTTTTCACATAACCGTAAATTTAAATACTAAATTTAAAAAAAAATGTTTTAAAATCAAAATAATTTTGATAAATAAAGATATCTTTTACTCTGCCGAATGCCGTTTTTAAATTGAAAATATGTTAAGTAAAACCAGAGATATAAACATTTAAAAATAGGGCTTTTGAAAAGTTTGAGCGGCTGTAGATCCGTAATGGATCGGACTACGTAAAAATGTTGTTCTACAACATGAATTTTTTTATAATACCTACCCATTACATTTCTCTTTCTTTAACGGTGTAGAAGTTTTGTAAACATTCGGACGGACGGACAGAGGTGGATTATATTTTTTTTTAGATGCTCCTGAATAAACTGAAAAAACATTTTTGATATCATTTATTTTGGCAAATATAAGATCTCAAAACAACATAGCATCAGCAATTCATTCTTTAGGTATAGCAGCAACATTACTAGATAGCGGTAGAACTGCGCATTCAGTACTAAAACTTGTCATTAATAATGTAAATAATTGAAACACCGACATGCAACATATCAAAAACATCAGGAATGGCAAAAGTAATGCAACAAAGTATGCAAAATAATAATCTGGGACGAATGCACAATGGCACATTAAAAATCATTAGAAGTATTAGGTAATACATTACAATATTTACGCTTTAACCAACAGTTATTCATTGGTACAAAAATATTATTATCACGTGATTTTAGACAGACACTACCTGTTATAAACACGATCAACTCCAGAATAAAAAAAAATATTATCTTTCATTTAAAATGACAGAAAAAAATTGAATATTCATAAATAAAAATTACACGACCAGCAAAGCCGACAAGGCATATAAAATAAAAAATAATTTAAATTAAAAATAATAAAATTTTATATTAAATTATACTCTAACCTAAAAATATTTCTTTTATTCTGATTTCAATTTTCAAACAAAAATACTTTATAATTTTCTCTTCATAATAAATAGTGATTGTATAGAGTTAACTCTTTATTAAGTATCTTGTGGAAATCTTTACTTACTTTTTTTCTACAATCAACTTTACTTCCTTTAACTAATAAAATAAAACAGAAAGCAAAGTTTTTGTTTTGTTTTTTTTTTTTTTTTTTTTTTTTTTTTAAAACTAACAAAAATTTTAGAGTTCATACTTTTCACAACGATCTTCGGAAGCTCTATTTTTATTCTTATATAGAAAAGATGCGAAAACGTACCTACCTACTATTATATACCTAAGTATACCTTTAGAAATAATATTTGATTTTTATTTTTTATTTTTTTTTTTAGTATAAAGTCAGAAATTTTTCAAAGAAAAAAAGAGCAAATCATATGTTTTGTTTTTTTTTTTTTTTGTTTTTAAATATACGTAGTACGTATACTATGGTACACCTTCAGTATATTATTAAATTGTGCACAACAAAAGATTCACAACTTTTGAAATTTTCATTGTATTTTATATTTTTAAAATTATTCCCTATTTCACCGTTAGCAAAAATACAAAAGACATATAGTGAAAAAGACAGACAAAAAATAAACAAAAAAAAAAAAAAAAGAAAAATTATAGAAAACGGGGCATTCAACTATATAATATAAAAAAAAAAAAAAACAAAAAAAATTTTCTTTGAGATAAATTTTATCTTGTTTTTTATTTTCTTTTGTTTAGAGATTTCCTTAAGGTTTTTATTATATAGTTTTATATTATAACTAGTATTGTTATATTTATAATTATAAAAATGTCAACTCTTACATGTTACATTCAAATAAAAATTATTTATTTTTTTTTTTTTTTTTTTTAGTTTTTGTACTGTATAAAGTAAGAGGAAGTCAATGTAAATTCCGGAAGTACTTGTATTACTGCTGACGTTTAATGTAAAACTATAATATTGTTCTACTTTAATATTGTCATACTATATTAGAAATATATGTATGATATTTCAAACAGTTTAAAACAAAAAAAAAAAAAATTATATAAAATTGTACATGTCAAAAATATGGCTTTCGTAAATGAAATGATTTCAAAAAATAAAATTTAATAATGAATGCATAATTTCAATCTATTTTCTATTTTAGAGAAAGAACTAAATAAGTTTATAATTATTTATAAATTTTTATTTTTGTTTTTTTTTTTTTTATTTAATTTGTTCAAAACACCATTAGTTTTAATAAAAATGTTGGAAATTAAATTGTGGAAATTTCATAAGTTTTCATAACAATGTAAAATTTAATAACGAGAAAATTTTTAATAAAGAAATATTTTTCTTCTAAAAAAATTTTTACAAAATATTTATAATATAGTTTTTTTTTTTTTTTTGTTTTTCATCATTTTTATTAAAACGTATCACGTTAAAAGTTATGCTTTTCTTTTACTATTTCTTATTAATTCCTGTTTTTTTATTTTTTTTTATTTTTACCTATGCTATCAAAAAGAAAATTTTTTAAAAGGGTAAAAGAAAAGAATTTTTAATTTAAATTATTGAACAAGGTTAAGTATATAAAATTAAGTGTTTTTTTAAATTGCGAAAATTTCTAACTCATATTCTTTAAATATAGTTTATATCATATTTAGTTAAGAAGATCATTTTAAGGATTTAAAACTATCTGTTTAAGTTTTAATTTTTATTGAACCTTTTGAAAAATTATTGTACAGGTACAATTTAGTTCTAAATGGTTAAACAATTATTGCAAAATCCTTTTATGCTTATTTAAAAAAAAAAAGTTGGAAAATTTACTTATTGGATGTCCGTCTGTTTACAAAACTTTTACATCGTTTAAGATAGAAACATTGAAAAATTTTGCTAAGAATAGATGTCTTCAAAAATTAATGTTGTAGAACCCTATTTTTAAATTTCTGTAACTTAGATTCTGTTTAACATTTTTTCAATTTATAAATGCTGAAAGATAGAACGATAGAACTTTAAGCTTTATAAATCAATAACAACAATATACAATATTTTGCAATATAGTATTTAAATTTACCGTTATATTGAAAAAGAAATATTGCAAAATTTTGCTTCCTTCATAGCTCCGGCATAATTTTTGCTAAAGCCTTAATATTTTAAGAAAAGAAAGATATTTCAGAGTTATCAATATATTTCAATAATTTTTTAAGAGCTAAATTAGGGATCAAAAATTTAAAATTTGTTATTTTTAAAAACCTGTCATTTAGGCACTTGTACTTACAGTTTCAACATTGTATTTATCTTAATAGGTACCTATTCTTAATTATATGAGACTTTCTTAAAAATTGAAGGAAATACATAAAATTTTGGTGCACAATAATTGATAATATTGATTAATACACTATTATTATAAGAGTGACACAATAAGTCGCAATATTAAGATCTGTTTTTACAGTTTTTTGCAAAATATCTTCCTTTAAAGGTTTTCAATTTTACATTCTGGCTTACTCAATTTCAATTAGATTTAGACAGAGAACGAATACAAAACTTTATTATACTTAAAAAATTTTACTTTTCTCAATATTAGTTTTTGTCTTTACGAGTTTGCGGAATGACGGGGGGTTTTTTTTCTCTATAAATTTGTATAAGAACATAGTTGTAAATTTAAAAAATGGAGTTATGATTCTAAATACTATGTAGTAATTTTTTAAAATCTAAGAACTAATATATGATACAAATTAAAGTTTATATTAAAATTTAATACCTTAAATGTATTAAGATTCATTAAATTTGTACAAAATTTTTTCTCACGCAATTTGAAATGAAACTTAGCTTCACGGTTAATTCAATGACAACATAACGTCATAAACAAATCTAAAAATGTTTCTTAAAAAATAAAATGTTATATTAAGATTTTAGACTAATGGAAGAAAATATTAATGCTTTACTGAAATTAAACTTTTGTGAAATAATTAGTTATAAATGTCTGCATGAAATTAAAATCTACGAATAACCATTTTATACTAGGAATAAAAAAAGGATTATTAAAGTGAAAGTATCTAGATATAATTTAAAAGAAATCTACAGAAAAAAGTAAAATTATCCTTTACAACTTCGCTAAAGCGGTGGTTATCAAGTAAATTTTTTTATAAAAGCTAAAAATTATACATAAATGAATCTGAAAATTTTTTTATAAAATCCTGTCCAAATAACTTGACTGTATGAACACTTGTGTTAAAATTCTGTATTGTTAAATAGGTCAAATTCCATTTGTACACTTTTATAAAGTAAATATAAAAAAAGGCTAATTTTTCCTTATACTGCATAATAACAAAAGAAAGTATTTTATAAAAATATGAAAGAATTCGAAAATGTTAAATTAAAAAAATTTTATATTTTCAGAATTTCTTAAATAAATGTGATTAGATAAACTTAATAACTACCCTTTAACGGTTTGTTTTGTAAGCGCAAAAAAACCACCACAAAATTAACAAAAAAAAAAAAAATCAGAGTAAATAATTGAAAAATTTTAAGGATTTTCTAGAAAATTACCAAATTTATTTATTTTTAACATCTAAAAAGAATTGATTTGATATCCATAAAGCAATAATTTTGACTTAACAATATTAAGACTTTGAATAAACCAGGATACAGTTGTAACACTTCAAGTCTAACTAAGATTGTAATGAATTCGCTGTATACATTTTATATTATTTTATTGCAAAATATTTGAGTAAAACAAAAAATTCTGCTTTAAATTTAATTCAAAGTTATACTTTAATATTAGGTTACATTTAAAAAAAAAAAAAACAAAAAAATGTTTGTAAATGAAACAGCTAAAAACCCGGAAAAGCATAGTCGAATGAAGAACATTAAACGAATAGTGAAAGTCCCTGAAATAAATGACATTATTTTAATGTCATGTTTTGTTATTTATCTACTTTTTAAATTATAAAAAAAACCAAAAATAAATAAATAAATAATTAAATAAAATTACAACAAAAAAAAAAAAAATAAAAAAAAATGTGAAAAGTAACAGGCACTGTGATAATGTCTAGTTTGACTTTTTTCAAAAGACATCATTGTAAAAAAAATAATAAAAAAGAAAAAAAAAAAAAAAATAAGTGTAAAATTCGTGACAGTTTTTAAAAAATGTTTTATACAAAAAAACAAATAGGTTTTTCCTTCTTTTTTTTTCGTTTTCCTTTCCTGTTTTGTGTCTAGAAATGTGAATAATTTTTTATAATAAAAATTTTCATGAAACAAAAAAAAAAAAAAAAAAAACATTACAACAAATCACAACAAATTCAGAAAAACAGAAAAAAAGAAAAATTTTTGATAGAAATGTTTATCAGCTTTGGAAAAATTAAGAAAAAAAAAACTTCTGACTAAAAATTGGTTTTTTTTTTTTTCCACTAGATATTTTTTATTGTAACAGTTTTTTTTTTTTTTTTATTTTTATTTTTTGCAACCATAATCCTTTTAGTCAAAGACAGCATAATATATATAAATTTTAAAAGTTCCAAGGACATTTTTTTAAAAACCAATATTTTTATAATTACATTTTTTTTTTGTACGACAGTTAAAACATACAAGGTATTATGAATTTTGTTTTTGTACAATAAATTAAAAAGTAGAGAACAGAGATTAAATTTTTAAAGTTTTTGTAAGGTGTATAAGAATAAATAAAAATTTTTAGGAATGGATAGCGTTTAATTTGCGAGTGTAATTATTAAAAAGTTAATAGATATGTACGGGAAATTATATACCTATGTGTTTTAATAAATAATAAAATATATTAATAGTTTTAAGGACTTTAATTTGAAAATTTTTATACATGTAATGCATAAATAATGGATATAAATTAAAAAAATATGTAGAAAATGTTTTTAAAAGTTATATTTTTAGAAAATGTTTGATAATAAATTTTTAACAATTACCTATATTTAGGCCATATTATGTAGAAATAAATTAAAGTATCCTTTGTAATATCGTAGCAAGAGGTTTTTTTTTTTTTGATTCTTGAAGAAATTTAACAAACACTACAGTTATAATATAAAGTTACCACAGACTATAAATATATACCAAAAATGTAAATGTAAAAATGTAAATGCAATTTTCAATCTTTTTCTTAGAGTGAAAGGTATTTTGTTTTACTATTACAAAGCATTTCGTATTTTGTATACTAAAATTTTAAAGTTAGAATAGAATTTTTTTTTAGAAATGTTCTATCACTCAATTCTGCTGGATTCTTCAGTAAACTTGTAATACTCAAATTGCCTATAGATAACTCCTAGTTTAAACTTTCGATTGTTCTTACATTTAAATGAAATTTAAAAAAAAAAATCATCTGTGAAGTATAAGACTAAACGAAAATATTTTTTTTTTTTACCGTAAAACTACTTCACAAAGTGATTTAAAAAATAAAATAATTTTTGAAAAATTAAATAAAATGTCTGGTAGTGTTGAAAGACGAAACACTCCTAAAATAAAAATTTTTACTTGCAAATTTTTTTGTATGATACAAACTGTTAAGTATCAATAATAAAGTTTCTAATCATAACCTGTGTCTCATTTTTTTTAATCAATAAGGTAACTCATTTATTAGAAACAGGTAACTAATAATCATTAATATATGGTGGTTTCATTTTATTTTTGAAAAATGATTTTCTTTTGCAAAAATTTCATTAAGAATTTAGAATGTTTTGTGTCTTAATATTAAATTTTTTATTTTAGCTTGATCGATTGATTGATTTAAAATATTTAAGTTCTATATAAATTTTTGAATTAAACTGTAGATTTAAATTTAGATTAATTTTTAGAGTATAATATATTTATGTTTTCGGACTTTATCATTCAAAACTATATAATCTGTGACATATATATTATAAATTAAAAATATCACTATACTTATTATTTACGATTAAAAACTCTAACTTTATTTGAAAAATTTTAAATACAAATAAATACAAGCATTTAAAACTAGATCTTAAATGTGTACTTAATTAGTTATTAAAGTAATCATGAAGTAGTTTTAATTTCTCACCTTTATTAAAATTTTATAGGGAAACTGCATCAAAATAAATAAAGTTATACAGGGTGCTCTGCATAAGAGCGCAAATATTTCAGAAGGTGATTCTAAAGGTGGGAAAGGAAAGGAAACTAAAGGTGGTTCCTCATATATTAGATTTTAACATATTTTGTTTTAAAAGTAACGTATTTTCCCTCAAAAATTCCCTATTAAAATAACATTATTATGTAAAATTTGGAATCCTTGATAAGCCTTTTGTACAAAATAAAATGAATAAAAAAAGAAAAATTTAAAAAAAAAAAGGAAAATCGATGATAAGCTACTATAATTTTATGCTAAGCAATTTTTTTTCTTACCGTATTACCGGTTTTCAGATATAATCGTAAGCCAAAGTTCTAGAAAATTTTTGATAGGAAAATGCTTATTTCACACAGAAAATTTGTTTGAGTAAAAATTATTATTTTTAAAAAATTAATTATCCCAAGACAATAAATTCTTCAGCGGACGAAAGTTTAAAGGAATTAGCTTTCAAACAAGCCAATTTAATTTCGCTGAAGCACATGTGGATTAACAGCTATTAATAATGTAAAACAAAAAAATATTAAAGTCCCAATATCTGGAAAAGGACTAATAATAGATTTCTCTCACCCATACAATTTTTTTGGAGTTTTAGAGTCTGGAATGACCTCCTGAAATATTTCCACTCTTATGTGGAAAACTCTGAATATTATAATATAGTCATTTAATTAAACTACTTATTTAAAAATTTATAATCAATTAAAAACTCGCCTGCCGCTTCTTCACCAAATATGTATTTATTACATTTTTCTTAATTTATATGTGAAGATTCAATTTATGTAGGTACATTGTGCATATGCACATTATGATGTATTATATAGAAATAAATTAAAAAGAAAATTCGTAATAAACTATTAATAAGTATTTTCCATTCTAGATAGTATAATTAAACCCTTTTAGAATTGTTTTGTTTTAGTTTCCTTTTAAAATGAAAATTAAAATTCTACTAAACTAAAAATTTTATATGTATATATATATATTTTGTAATATAATGTTCTATAGAAAAATTATAACAATAACAATATAAAAAATTTTTATTAGGCGAATTCAAACATTTCAGTATGAAAGGACACATCATAAGTAAATTTAAGTAGGTAGGTATTTCTTTTGTTTGATTCATACATAACCTGGATCTATATACTGCAGATTTGAGATTAAAGAACAAACATAATAAAATTATGTTTAAAATATTGCATATATTTATTATAAATAATTAAAGTTCCAATCTAAAGATCCAATTACAATAAATTAAGAAAAAAATATACCAAAATTGAACCCGTTTTCAATATCGTTTCATTGTTTCGTTTTTGACCTTGTTTAGGAGTGTCTAATATATTCCAAATTAATGTAATATATCTAATCTTTTTTAGTAAAAACAAATACCTAAATATATTATCTAACCCAAAACTGACTTGGCCAAACAAAACATAATCCTTATGCTTGATTAATTATTTGGTTGCAGATTTTTACAAATTAAAAGTAGAAAATTAATATAAAATTCAATGAGAAAATAAAATTATATTGAAGCAAGAAAAATATATTCATATGTAATTAAAAAAGAATTATTTATTTTCCTTAGATTTAAATAATATGTTAAACTTTTTTTATTAATTTAAAAAAAACAAAAATTAAAGTTAACTTTAAGATTTAATTAATTTGGAATAGAAATCGATATTTAATACTTAAATGCCTATAGAAACAGTTTTTTTTTTTAGGATATAATAGCTATCTATCAAACACTGTAATTACCTTTATTAAATCAATACAGAATGTAGAATAAAATGAAAAGGAGCGCCAAATAATATAATATATATAATATATATATATATATATATATAAAAGGTTAAAAGACCCCGCCAAAGTACTGTTTTAACCTCATTTAAATTGGTCAAAAAGGACATTTCTTATTCATAATATATAAAAACTTTTTTTTTTGTATCTACAATACTTTTTTTTTCAACGTTTGATGGTAATAAAATTATTTAATTATTAGTTAATATTAAGTTAGTAATTAATAATAATTAATTCTTTTTTTTTTCTCTTGCTCTCTTTTTTTTTTTTAATTTTCAATTGATTTTTAATAATTTTTAAATGGTATTTAAGAATTTAAATCTTCAAAAAAGAAACGAATTTCAGGAATTTCATAACAATTTAAAATGTAAAACAATTAGGTATATAATTTATAAAAAAAAAATGTATATTAATAATATTGTTTAAAGACAAAATAAGAATATAAAACTTTAAGTATTAAAAGTAATTAAATCCAGTAAAATTAAAATACATACGTATACATAAATAAATATATATATTGATAAAAATATATATATATTACATAAAATAAAAACTCACTTTATTCTAAAGTTTTAAATTGAAAAATTAAAATAATTATTTTATTTTTCATTTTTTTTTTTTTTATTTATTTATTTTTTTTTTTTATATTAATTAATCCATTAATTTAATATTATATTTTGTTATTTTTGAAATTATTTATAAACACATAATTCTAATAAATGATTAAATTTAAATTTTCCATTTTTTTTTATTCTTTAGAAATTAATAAAACAAATAATACAAAAATTAATTAAAAAAATTTTTTTTTGTTTAAAATTAAATTTATATTAATTTATATTTTTTTTATTTTTATTTTATTTTAAACAAAATTGATATCGAATAGATTTTAGTTTTCTTTAAAAATAATTTTTTTTTGAATATTTTTATCTTTTATCTATTAAAGATCCGTTTTTTTTTCTTTTTATTTTTTTTTAAATACTATTAAAGAAAATTAATATAATCGTTAAATATTAATTTTTTTTTATCAATCATAAAAATGTTTTTGATTTCAAGGATATGTAAGTAAATTTTTTTGTTTATAATTGATTACGCGATAATTTTTGTTATTATTTTAATTAATTTTTTGGCGTAAGATTATCAAAAAGGACGAATAATTTATTATTGTTTTATATGATATGAACAATTTATTAATGATTTTTTAAATTTTATTAAATTTTTACAATACCAATATATTTATATATGCATATGATATTATTTAATATTAATTTTTTATTCAAAAAAAAAAAAAAAATTATATGCTATAATTAAATATGATTATGATTTAGATTTAGATTTGTGTTATTCAGGATATATTGGTTTTTTTTTTGCAAATATTTTATCATAAATATTAAATTTATTTATTTATTTTTGATATGAAAACACACAAAATGATATTTTAATTGTTTACACGCTTTTTTCACTTTAGTTTATTTGATATGCATTTGGTTTTTTTTTTTTGTTAAAGTTACACTTACAAAAAGCCAAAAAAAAAAAAAAAGAAACAATAAATAAATAAAAACAGCACAATAACAAATTTAAGTTAAATATGTAGGTAATTGTTTTAATTGAATTATCCTTGAAACATGTTTTGAATTTTAATTAATGTATTTACGATTTTTAATGATATAATATTGAAAATTTTAATTTTTTTTTTTAAATATTTTCTAAAATATAATTTATTATACGTTTTTCGAATTTCTTCTCGAAAATTAATAAAAAAAAAACTTTACACTAAAGTTATATTTTGTATTTTTTTTTGTATCTACATTTATTTTCATATTTAATTTTTAAAAACGAAAAAATACCAACAAAAAAAAAATTTTTTTTTTTTACAGTAAAAAAAAAAAAAAATTCGTCACACGGTTTAAATTGCAAAAAACGCTTTTCACACGACACGATTGTCCGATAGACGAGTTCAAACTGATTTGGATTTTTTTTTTTTTACCCGAAAACTTTTTCCTTTTCCATATAAAATTCATATCAAAAGACAAGGATTCGTACAGGATTTCTATTATTATTATTATTATTATTGTTCTTTTTGTTTTTATTTTTTTAACGAAAAACAAAATATTCATAAAATTTTCGTATTATCCTTTTCTTTTTTACAATATTTTTGCTGTATTGCATGTTATTTTAGAATATTAATAAAAAGCGTTCATATATTATAAAGAAAATTACCCAAAAAAATGTCCTTAATATTTTATAAGTAAATTTGCGCATACTCATAATATCAAATAAGAAAAAGTAAAGCAGCTGTATTTTTTTTTTGTTTGTTTTTTTTATACGAATAATTTATAAGGAAAATTCACGATAAAATATATGTATTTTGTTTGGTATTCAGAGTTTTCCTTTAATTCAGCAGAGTAGATATTATTTTAAAATATTTTCGGTAAATATTCGTTGAGTTGAGTAATATGGGTTATAAGTTAATGGGTTATAAGTTTCCTGTTGTTTGAAAGGACATTTTGCTCAAAAATAAACAAAATTTTTATTATTTTTAACTAAAGAGTATTTTAATTTTCGGTAAAGAATAATTTTAGTTTTTCGTTGAGAATTTTAAGAGGAAAATTTTTTGGAAGTTTTGTCGTAATCATAATATTTTAGTTTTGTAAAGAATTGCTTTTGCTTTGATTTTGAAGTATTTCAGGAGAAATTTAATTGAGTGAAAAAGTAAGGAATTATTTTAATACGGAAATAAGAGAAATTTACGATAAATTTCGATATTATCACATGTTAATATTATTCACAAATTAAGAGTGAAAAAAATTTATTAGAAGAACGGAGAAATGAGAATTTAATTAGAAGAAAAATCACTCAATTTTTAAATATCAAATTATTTTTGTATGATTCAATATCGTATTTTTCTATTGTGAATAAAAATAAAATTTTTGAAAAGAGCATTTATTTAAAAGAAAATAATATTTAGTAAAAAATTTTCTGTTTTATATCGTAATTAAACAGCTGTTTTTGTTTTCTTATTTTCTAAAATAATAAAGTCCTGATGAAAAGAAAATTTTTAAATTTTATTATAAAATTAATATTTTAAAGACTTAATTGAAGGAAATTAATTGAATAACTCATGATTATCTGGGTAAAAAAATTTCGAAAAATGAAAAATCTTGAATACCAAAATAATGGCCTCAAGAACAATGATTAAAAAAACAGTTTTTTTTTTTGCTTTAAAATTTTAGAAAACATTAAAACATACAAAAAATATGAAGACAGTTTTTGGAAAAAGCCTAAATACCTATTAATGATTTTAAAAAATTTCTGGAAAAAAAAATTTTCATTTTTGTTTCATTTAATCATATTTTCGTAATAATTTCATTTTATTTAATATTAACGGAATTACAATGCCGAAAATTTGGAAGTTCTTAGTATTTTCAAAAATTTTTGAGCTGAGGGTACGGTGAAATGAATCAATAAGTCACCAAATTAATGGACAAGTTTAATGTTACATCGTTTGCTCAGGATAATGTTACATCGTTTGATCAGAATAACAAGAAGAAAAACTGTCAATTAGTTTTATCTTACCCAGTACCTAACCGTTATTAAAAAAATTTTTTCCTGACTACAGTAAATCATTAATTATATGACTTCGGTATAAAATAATCTCGAATAAAATTATTCTTCGAGATTAAATCAAAGATTCATACATTAATCTTGTAATTCTAAGCGAGCGTCATGTAAAAATACATTGTTAGAGTTTTAATATTTACGATTTGCTTTAAAAAAGTTTGTACAGGCACCAAAGTTACAAATGTCTGAAAATAGCAAATTTTTAATGTTTGAACACATAATAATACCTATAAACAGGAGGTAATACAAAAAAAATTTTCTAAGGTAAATTACGATAATTTTGCATCTTTGATATTTTTCTTTTCTCAAAATTTCAAAATTTTATCTTTTAGGGGCTGAATCTCCTTAATGGGTCATAATCACACATAAAAAAGTTATTCTATACAAAATCTTATCCTGGTTAAAATTGTATTATATTTCAAATTCTATCCATAGTTAAAATTACATTGTTCTATCTTAAATATTGTTTTCATTATTATTTTGTTTTTCTGGAAAGTGTAAAGAAATACATTTTTAATTAAAACATTATAACGCAAATATTGTGAACAATTTATGAGAATTTATTTAATAATTTGTTTCGAAAAAATAAAGTTTTGCGTGAAAATTAAGATGAAAAATATTTGTTTTTAAGTATAGGTATATTTAGTGTAATATGCCTATTTCATAATACATATCCTTGACCAAAAATCCAAATTAATTTTAAATTAAATAAATTCCATTACAAATTTTTATCACTATAGGATCATAATATTATTATTCTCTAATATTGAATTTCAATTTTGAAAGAATTTTGATTTAAAAATTGTTTTCCATTTTATCTATTTGAATACTTTTCAATCCTTTTGTTATAAATAAAAAAAAAAAAAAAATCCTTTAAAGAATTTTCCTGGTTTATTCCCTCAAATATTCATCTAATAAAAAAAAAAAAAAAATTTCTTTGTATTTTCATTCTTAGGCATTTAAATTCAAATCCTTTTTTTTTTTTATATATAAAGGAACATTCAGTAAAATATTTGTATAAGTGTATATGTAATGTTAAATATACATGAATGTGTATAAATTTTATATAGGTATATGAGAGCTTCACAAAAATGTCACAAATGTTTTTGTTGTTGTTGAAAATCGACTAAGAATTTAGAAGAATAAATAGCATTCACAATGCATTGCATTCAGTAGATATAGATATGCATTTGAACGAACAAAAAAAAAAGAAAAAAAAAAAACACAAAATTGAAATCCTAGAAGTATCAAAAATCAAAACTTTATCACAAATCAAAATCGGAATATTAGAAGTCGTGCAGACATTTTTTCTAAATAGTAAAGTATTGAGTATGGCATATCTATATATATATATATACATATAGGTAATTTATATATAAGAGAAATAACTTTATAAAAAAAGGATATTCCATTTTTTATTATTCTCAATTGAAAATTTTCTTATTGAAAATCTTTTAAAATTGCTTACTTTTTTGAATGATATGAATCTGGTAACCAGAAGGTCTTTTCTATTGAAAAATATTGAATTATATAATTTTGTTCCAATTTTTTTTTTTTTTTTTTTTGTTTGCTTTTTGTAACCGAAAAAAAAATTTAGAAATTTTAATAGAATCATAAGGATTATGTCTTCAATTTACTTCTTTTTCTATTTTTTTCAGTTCATATTTTTGTCAATATTGCAAATTTTCACATTGTTGTAATTTTGTGTTAAGATGAAAACTTTTATTATTATTATTTGTTGGTGCTTACAATGTTTTTTCTTCTTGGGAAAGATGGAATTAAATTTAAGTAAATAATTTCATAAAATATTTAAATTAGATAATAATTTTACTTATAGGGGCCTCGATGGCCTAGAGGGTATGAAATATGCTGTAAATACCGAGGGACTGTGGGTTCGAATCCCACACAGGAAAAGGAAAGGCTGTGTAATTTTCTGTTCACATTTATGTGGAAGAGGAATGCACTAAAAAAAAATAAAATTTACTTCGATTTTTATGACTTCATTTTTAATTATTTGACTAAATATAGCTATTAATAATTAGGTTATTCCTATGTACTAAAAATGTACTCGAATTAAAAGTAGACATGGTGGTTGGGTAGCTTGACAAAGTTGGGGTAGGTGATGGAAATCTTGAAAGACACCAATATGATCAACGCTCGGATTCTCTTTGATAGTGATGGTCTTGAACCAAGTAAATATCCTTTCCCTCTTAAACCAAACATTAGGTTAATTAAGTTAGAACCTGTGGTAAAATATACTGTTTAGTCTAAAGATTCGGGAAAATGGAAATAAAAGTGGTCCCCTTTTCAGAATTACCGGTGGTAAGCTATTCTATATTCGCACTGAAAGTATTATAAACGAATTTCCATGTGAGAAGGTGCTATCTGAGGATCTTTAAAATATAAAAACTAGTGTGAGCAGCCGTCCTTGTTTCTCGGTTGATATTTTTAAGGGGAGGCATTAAAGTTTTTGATTATTCTCAACAGGTTTCTATACCAACAAAATATCTAAAAAATAGAGCGAACAACTAGTAAAGTCGTTTTGGTCTCGGATGTGGCTGCGAATTTTTATACTAAAGTATAATAAATTGAACCCAGTATAACTATTCTATTAAAATTTTAAACTCTTTTTTATACTTGAAATTTTTTAGATATGAAATTAGATTTCCAAAGAATGTCGTAAACATCAATGTTCGTATTTTTGATTGTCAAATTAATTATTTTATTATTAAAAAATTTCAATGTTATAACATTGAAAAAAAAAAAAGTATTAGGTATTAAATATACAAAGGTAAATTTTGCATTTCAAAGATATTTTAATATTTTAATGTGAATATCTCTTTATTGTGATTTAAACAATGTAAAAAAATATTTTGTATATGGATTAGAAATTTTAGACTTTATTTTTAAAATGATGAAATCAAATTATCATCAATGACAGCAACAAAACCAAGGAAAAACGCTAATAAGGTCGAATTGAAAGTGAATTTGTCATTTAAAAAAGCTGCTCTAAACAAACAATTTTTTTTATTTTTGAGTACTGTATATAACTACAAATCTGTATTCTTCTTTTTTCATTTTATTATTTTATTAAATTAATATATCCTGGATTTTATTTTTATTGTGTTCTGTTTTTCATTTAAAAATTAAATTTAAAGACTTGAAGAAAAATAAATTAAAATTCTATGGAAAAGTTTAAGTCCAATTTTTGGTAAATTTATATAATTTTTATTTGATTTTTTTGGTTTTTTTTTAATAATTTTAGGAAGAATTTCAAATTTTTTTTCTCTTCACTTCGAATCAAAGTTAAAGAATTTGCACAAGATTTTCTTTTTTTTTTAAATATTCAATAAGAAAAAAATTCAGAAACAAAAAAAGAATTACATGGAAAAAAAAAGTTTAAGTTCCTTTTTGTAATTTTTTAAATTTTAATTTCATATTTATTTTTGATGGCAGGAAATTTTTTGACAGGCAAATTAGTAAAAATCTCCTGGAGGATATGATTTTCTTTTGTTATAATAATTTTTCTTTAAATATTATATTAAAAAAAAATTAAACAGAAAATTTTTTAAAAGATAAATGGTTTTAAAGATATTTTTGACATTGTACAACTTTAAAAGAAAAGAAAACGCAAAAAATTTTATTTTTCAGTTGATGGTTTGTAATTTAAATCTTTAAAACATTTTTAATTTAAATTTTAATTTAACTATTTAATTAAGAATTATTGTTAAAATGGTTCATCAAATTTTTACAATAAATGTCCTTTATATACATAAAGTTTTCCTAACACCAACAATTAAATATCAGAATTTTGAAAAAGAGGAAAACACCTGAAAAAATTTTTAAAATTTTAATTTTCCGAATAAAGTATATGTAAATATTAAGAGCTGACACATTTTCATTTTCATTATTCTCGGTTCTAAAATTTTTCTATTTGACTCTTTAATTGATTTCATTAAAAATAGATCACAGAAAGTGTTTAAACTAACTTTTAATATTGCAAAAACAAATAATTCTGTTATCAAAGGAATATCTCATGCATGTGCTATCCATGTGCTGTTGGGAGGTGGGAGAAAAATATGTTAAAATAAAGGCAGTTATTGGTTGGAGAAGTTATTAAATTGATTTTCAAATAAATTTTTTTCCAAACATTTAACATGAAACATCTAGAATTGTTATGTTTAATTAAATTTGAGAATAAGAACACAAAATTTTTAGCGGGGCATATTATTTACAAAATTCATACAATAAACAAAACTCGTTTCTTAATTAAGTTTTCCTAAGTTTTTACACTTCCATAGTTTAAGTTTTGTACCATTATATTGCGACAGCATTTAGGTTGTTCATGTTATAATTTTGACTGTGGAAGAACGTGGTTTTATTCAGTAATTTACTGTGAGTTTTCACAGTAAAAGATTTTTGATCTTTACAGATTTCAACTTCACTTTAAGTGAAAAACTCAAAAACAAAATATCTTTATGAGTTTTGTGTTATTTTTGATTAAATTCTTGCACTTTTTCGTTTTTGAATTTTCGAACTTCAATTTTATTCCAATATTAATACAAAATACAAAAATTCAATGATCTTGGCAAAAAATATCCTAAATATGATAATAAAAGCTTTTAACAACAACTGAAAAATGTAATAATTTTAAAAATTCGAACTGAAAGAGTATTTATGGAATTAAAAAAAAAAAAAATTCTATGTTTGAATGCAAAAAAATAATTTTATTAAAACTTATATTGAAAACTGCAAGTAATTTTATTCAAAAAACTTTATTATTATTTCAAATTTTATACTCTGTATTCTGTGTAAAATCACGTTTTTTTTTTTTTTTGAATTAATTTATTTGAACTAAAAACACTTTAATAATCATAACTTTATTTCTATTTCTTGAATTCTTTATATGTTTTATATTATATTATAATATAATAAAAGAGTTTAAATAATTTTATATAATAAAAAAAAACATTAAAATATAATATACCGACATAATAATATTAAAAAAATTATATGAATATATATTTTGAAATAATTTCTACTCCAAGTTTTACTTTTGTTTATGAAAGTTTTTTTTTTTTTTTTAAAAAAGTAAGTCTTCTCTAAAAATGTTGTTTTTTTAAAAGTACTTTTATAAATAATTAAATTATTTCATATTATTCATATTTATATTAAAATTACTCTAGAAAGAATATATAATTAAAAGAAAAAATACAATATAAAACTTAATAAATCTAATTCTACGTATTTTCATCCTCTAAGTATGCAATTAAGTTAATTTAAATTCTTTTTTTTTATTTTTTTGAATTATTATTACTTTACAATTTTTCATTAGAAAATTTTAAATAAAAATTTTTCATTCGTTTTATTTTTTATTATCTTTTTTGTTTTTGTTTTTCTTTTTTTAAATAAGTTTTTCCGATCATTTACATTTTTGAATAAAAAAAAAAAAAATTGTTACTTTCTTTCTTATTTTAATTAAATAAATGTGTATATTATATTTTTATTGAAATTATTAGAATTGTTGAAATTTACCTTTTAAAAACAAAAAAAAAAACAAAAAAAAAAACAAATATAAAATAAAATTTTTTGAATAAAGCACCTGAAGCCAATTTTCTTAACTATTTCTAACTATTTTAAAACAAAAGACAAAGAAATAATTGAAAAACAAAAAAGAACATTGCAAATAATTTATAAGTTTCTTTATTAAATTTCCTTGGAAAAAGCTATACTTTTTATACCAAGTAAATAAAAAAGAAAAAATAAAAAAAAAAAACTTTTTGAAGAGAAACTTTATCTTGCTCTGTTATTAGTAATAACTGGTAATAGTTATTTAGAAAATTACTTCATTTAACACTTTATTGTACCTATATTGTTCTAATAAAGTTTAATTTTTATTCGTAATATGATCGAAAAAAAAAAAAAAAATTTTACAAGGTTTAATTTTTTAAGTAGGTATCATATTGTAGAACAAAATTTACTGCTGTCTTCATTTTTATTTTTATAACATTTTTTTTAAAAATTGGACCATATTGTCATAGAATTTGTGATATTGATCTAAAGTTGATTTCTCAAGTCAAAAGTTAATGAACCTTTCCGTTATTGATATCCATCACTACGTAATAAAAAAATAATTTGCAATATTATGCATTAACTTATGAACTTAAAAAGAACACAAATAAAACTTAAATTTAAAATTTTTTTAAGAATATATAATTAACTATAGGGTTCAGTGTAAATACTAATTTAAATATGTATTTTGAAAAAAAATATATATATTATTATACAAATTTTATAATATTTTAACACGTTCAGTTCTATGCTCACCAGAGAACCTGAAAAAAATACTTGCGTTAAGTTCCACGTGTATCACCGGTTAATATTTTTAAAAATAAAACACAATAGGTACATTAAATTTGATTGGTGCTTTTGAGAACATTCAGCAATGTTCATCGGTGATACAGACGGGACTCAACGTAATTTTATTTTTATGTTCACTGGTGAGCACGGGATTTCGAAACATTTAAGTGATGTTCACTTGTGATACACGTGGAGCTCATCGTGTTTTAACTGAGTTTTAAGGTAGTAACGAAAAACATTTATTTCGCTTTCTTTCAAATTATTTATAATTATTTTTAGCACATTTTCAAAAAAATTTAAAAAAAATGTGCTTATTAATTTCACTCTGTTCGTTCGTCCGTTCGTTCGTCTGGGTGTTTACAAAACTTCTACACCGTTTGAAATAAAGTAATGAAATTTTAACTACGGATAGGCATCAACAAAAAACTAATTTTGTGGAACAACTTTTTTTGGTAGCCCCACCCCTTACGGAGCTACAGCCCAACAAAATTGGGAAAATATAATAAACCTTTGTAAGGGTAGATATTAGTCACTCATCAATATGATCAACTTTCTTAAGTCAGCCAACCTTATTTGAATACAAGTTGCTATATTTTTTAAAGGTGTTATAAAGTAGAAATTAAATATAATTTTACTGTAGAACACCTATATTTTATAATTTGGTTTCTTCAGTCGTTTGTGATCTTGATCTTGATCTTTTAAAAATCAAATTGTTTTTTACTCTTTTCTTTTGAGTTTCAAAGAAAAATAATCGATAATAAACAAATAAAATAATTTTTGTTGTAGAAAATAGATGGCGCACAAATACTTGCTTACTAGTTTAAAAACATATTTATGTTTCATAATCTTGCACAATAGCTAGTCGAGAGTTCAATGATGAATTAATTACAATAACGATACAAGAAATTAAAATTTTGTCTCATTAAAATTAATAAGTGACTTAGAAGTGAAGGGAGGGTCAATAATTTTGAAGAAGTAAAAAATAATGGAGTTTCTACTTTAACTACTGTATGGTATGTTAAATATGATAAGTATATATAGGGAATATATTTTCCTAAAAAATATTAATCAATAAATTTTAACAAACATTATTATTTTATACTTTCTAGTTTTATAAAACAAGTTTTGTGGTATAATATGTACATTTTGTACTGTACACATATATTTAAGGGTTATATGAATGGAATAAGTGAATACATAATTATTTCACATCTAAAAAAAGAATTCATTTTTTGGTCTAGAAATTACAATTTTAAATCAATATTTATGTTTAATTATTCAAATTAGATTTGATAAATGAAAACGAAAACCACTTTTTACCATCATTTCTCATTACTGTGCATTTAACAATCCACACTTTGAAACAACGTTAATGATAACTATATTTTAATCCGCTTAAACGATAGACATTCAATTTTAAGCCAAAGAAAAACATTAAATTTAAAATTTACTTCTTGATATCTTTTTAATAAATAATGTAATTAGTTAACTAAAATGACTTTTTAATTTATAAATATTCAATAAATCCTTCTGAGATTTTTTTATTTAAAAAATAAATCTATTATTGTTGTAACTCTTTTATTTCCCATAAGGGGCCTCGGTGGCCTAGTAGGTAAGAGCGTATAAAACGTTGTAAACACCTAGGGAGTGTGGGTTAGAGTCCCACATACGTCGTAAGAGTTATTCCCCCTTGCGACATTTACAGCCACGCCTGAACAGGAAAGGTTGTGCAATTTTCTATCCACATTTATGCGGCAGAGAAATGCAATAAAAAAAAAAAAAAAAATTTCCCATAATTATAATTTTATATAACAATTAAAAAACAAAACATAAAATTTTTTTATTTGTCAGATTATGGTAAATTTATAGTGCGGCTTTTTGATGTAGATCTGTTGTGCTACCCCTGTTACTACGTATTGCCTCCATTTTTCTGTTAACCCAACCACCTCTAAGAAAGAAAAGATCTAGGGTTTATTGCTAGCAGTTCATCTTCGGTAAAGAAATATGCTCCTAGGTGCATATATTTTACTCGGAGTAAAGTTCCCTAGTTTTTGAATATGTGTCTAGTAGTCTCTTCTTCTTTTGGCAGAATTTAAATGTACATTAATTTCAATTTTCTAGTAACTACTATAGTAGTGTGATAATTACAGTAATTTCAATTTTCTTTAAGTGTTTCTTTAACTATTCCAATTATTTTGTAGTCTTCTTTAGCCGGCATTGTCTCGACTAGAATCTGCTTAGAATTTTCTGTTTATTTTTAATGAATCCAAATTTTTTTCATATCAACTTGTATTTGACTCCATATAGTTTGCTCCTGCAGTTTTTTCGATTTTAGTAATTCTCTTATTTTGTGTTTACTTATGCTACAAAAAGGGTCGAAAACTGTAAAGAGAGTTGCAGCTTCTTAATTTTCTGAATCAATCAGCTTCTTCATTTATTTTATTGTTTGTTCCCAAGGTTTAATTTCACTATAAGCACTTCCAAAGTAATTGGAATTTAATTGCTTGCGAGTTTAAAGCTCATATGGCTGTTTGGCTGTCTGAAAGAATATATTTTTCTCTATTTCTGTATCCCCTATCTATAGGTTGAATTGCACGCATTTTTCGATTGCATACACTTCAACTTGGAATATTCTAGGGAATTTCCCCCTAGTACTCCATAATATATTGTATTATCTGTGTATAACCATTTATATAAACATATCAATATAGATACATTGAAGAATCTATAAGTTTAAACTAAATTTTAAACCAACAATATATAAAACCTACATATTTTATATAAAAAGTAAAATATATTTTATTTAAAAAAAAAAAAGAGTGTCGTTATTAAAAGTCATCAGTAAAATTAACTTGAGGTTAAAATCCTTAAGGTATTAATAATATATACTTGAGACAAATGAATTTGAATTGTTGAGGACAAAATATTACTAAAAGAGTTAATGAATTTTGCAAAAATTTATTGTTATTGTTTTGTTTTTTTTTTATTTGAATTTTTTTGGTAAAATTGGTTAAAAAAGTTATCAGACCTACTTCATTTTTGTTTAATAATTTGTAATAAAAAGAAAATTAAAAAATTAATTGGAAAATTTTTATTAAAGAATTTTTTTTTTTGTTTATAAAATTTTATGATTATTATTTTGAAAGTAAAAAAAAAATTTGAAAAAATAAACAATAGAACAAAAAAAAATAAATTTAATAATACGTATCTTATAAAAGTTTCGATGGTTTTTTAATTAACTTTATAAAACCACAAAATACGAGTATTATAAAAATTTATGTTATAAATATTTGGGTGAGTTTTTTTGAAAATTTATTTTTAGGTTCAAAATTTATAAACTTTGTTTTATTGTTATTTTCATTCAAAAATACTTTCATTTTTCAATTTTACTCATTTCATTCAAATACCTGTAAATAATTTTTAATATAATTAGCAGAGATCAAATATTTTAGTTCAACCAAAGGAAAATAATAAATCCATAATGTTAGAATTTATATGTTTATTAATACAAATGTGGTAAAATTTTAATTGGCACTTTTATTTATGAATATAGGATTATAATTTATTTTTTTTATTTTTTATTGCATTTCTCTGCCACATAAATGTGGACAGAAAATTACACAGCCTTTCCGGTTCAGGAGTGGCTGTAAATGCCATAAGAAGGAATTATTCTTAAGATGTGTGTGGGATTCTAACCAACACTCTCTCGGCGTTTACAGCGCTATTTCATACGCTTTTACCCACTAGAGGCCACCGAGGACCCATGATTATAATAATATAATCATGTTTAATAACTGAAAAATATTGAAATTTATTATGTAATTTAGTCCAGTAGAGATTATTAATTCAATTAAGCTGTTAAAGATGAAAATCCTATTATTTATAATAGTTAAATCAAAAACTTTGTTTTATAATATTAATTGTTATTCTATCGGATAATAGATAGACAGCGAAACCAGCGGACATAGTTATCTTAGAAACTGGTTACAGAGCACTTACCATGTCTTAGTATTTGTACAATTCTTTGACTTTTTCTAAAGTTGTTTAATTAAAATAAAATAATTATTACGAGTATTTAATTTAAAGCTATTAAAGACAGTCAAATAAATCTATTATAATAAGACTTGCTGGATCACCCAGTTTTAGACGGGTTTATTTTAAGTATTTATTTTTAAAATAAATAAAAAGAAGTTGTTTTGTCCTTTGTTCTGTCTATTGGACTCCTCAGTAGGTACAGACTGAATATTTTACTTAGGCAACTTCCAATAATTTTTTTATTTTTGTTTTTATCTCATATATATAAAAAAAATTTCCGAATTGACCTGAAGAAATGGGTTTTTAATTTATTTGCTATATGTTTGTTTGACTAGAAGGAAAACTTCTAAAAATTTTAAAGTGAATCGGTGAAAGCACTTCGAATTCAGAGTGACAGAATGAAAAAAACTTTAAAAGAATCATGTGTCGCAACAACTTAATGAAATTTTATTAACTTTTTTGTCAGGCTTCCTTTTCATTTACAGAATTGTTTTTGACTAATTTCCATGCCGAAATGGGTTAACAAATTTTAACTTGTTGTTACAGTCAATTACACTGTCAAGGAACAATACATATACAAAATTTCAAGTCAATTAGAAAAGCCGTTTTTAATTGAGAACGTAAATATTTTGCATTTTATGACAAGCGTTCTAAAAACTTTATTCTCATACCTAACTGCTTTTACATAGAGTCGTCACACATTTACAAATTTTGAAGGTAATCAGTTGAACGATTTAGTCAAAATATTGCTTGACCTTTTCAAGGTCAGATAAATATTCTTGTAAAGTTTGATTTCAATTCAATTCTAAAATTTGGATTTATGATGTAGCAATTCATAAAAGACAAACATGAACACGAATTCGAAAATACGAAATTCTTAGCTATATTCTGTAATAATTTACGTAAATATATTTGCGTAACTATTTTACTTTTTTATTAACGTTATATATAAAGTAAATTTTTGTTTCGATTTGTCTTCCAAATTCATTTTTAAATGACGGATATGTGTATATTCATATTAATTAAATTTAATAAAACCTCATGTTATACTTGAGGTTTTATTAAATTTAATACAATAATAATTTAAATCAAAGGAAATTTGTATCAAAAATCAATTAGACAATTTCTAAAAAGAGATTTTGGGAAGTAATGTATTTTGACGACACGTCTGTTTAATTTCTAATTAGAAGAATTATTCGACAAAACATTACGTATACTTCAAAAAGGTCCTTTCGACAATAAATATTAACAATCACTTAAAATATATTGACTTAATAACAAAAAAAAAAAAGAAAAATTAATATGGTCCACACCTGAAAAGAAAAGGACTTTGTAACACTATAAAAAATTTTTCTGCATTTTAATAAAGATTAAATTTATCACTAATTAATCAAAGAAACCTTACAAACTTTACTATATGAAGAATGATAAATTAGTCTAGGACAAAGAAAACTTTTGTTCTAAAAACTAAATACTGTTAATATGAAATATCGACTAAGTTATTAACGAACAGACGCCTAAAAAAGTAATAAAAAATTTAATAGAGAAGACTAGATCATTTTTTTTTTTTTAATTAAGAAGCTTTTAGCGACATCTTTTGTATTTTTTTCTGTCGGTCGAATTTATTTTCTAAATCATATGCTAGATTTTCTCAAGTAAAGTGAGATAGTTCATCAAGTTGACTAACGTTCATCAATCGGGTATGGTACTACAAAAAAAAAACATATACATTTATTAAATATACAGATAATTTTTTTTTTTTTTTTTTTATATTATATCGTGCAGATATAATATAAAAAATCTACCGATAAGATATCTGCCGATATTTTTAGAACCCTTTTGCCTTTAGCATGTGGGCCATCTCGGTACAAGTATTCAATTATAATTATATTTAATATTTTGTTTAAATTATCTTGACCGGGGTTTGAACCCGAGATTTTTCGCCTGAAAAACCGGTGACTTACGCTCTGTACAATTGGTCAGATACAGATAGCTAATTAAGCCAATCGAATGGTGGTTTTTTATTTTCGAATACTGAATTCTGATCACAAATTTGATTAGAAATCTCATAAAAACTGTAAAGTTGGCAAATAATAAATTATTGAAAAAAAAAATTGCATTATATATTAAATTTATCTTTTCTTTTTGTAAAAATTAAAATTTTTATTCTTAAATTTGTTTAAATACATGTAGTTACACAATATTATATAAAAGTTCAATTATTATTTAAAAATATAATTTTAAATTGTAATAATTACATAAACATATATAAAAAATGTCTTTAAAAACTAAAAGCATTGGAGACAGAGTCATTTTAATATAAATAAAAAATTTTCCTTTAACTTTTCTTATTTTTATTTCCATTTTATTTAATATATTCAAAGTCTATTAAAACCCGTTCCTTTAGACTGGACTGGAACCTTAAAAAAAAATTATACCCAGAACAACAATAAAATTACACTCTATTATATAACAGTAAAATTAGAATCAAAATAAGAAAATATGTAATTCTACAGTGTAAAAAAAACAACAAAGATAAAAAAAAAAAGAAAAAAAAAAACAGAAAAAGAAAATTTTCTTACAAAATGATTATTTTATATTCTGTAATATACAAATACATAATATTTATATAAACTTTTATATTATATAATATATTTATATAATAAAATACAAACAACAATTTTTGATTAGAATATTTAAAAAAAAAAAAAAAAAAAAAAAAAAAAAAAAAAAAATAAAAAAGTTTTGTACAAATTTGATAAGAACAGTTACTTTTGGATTACAATGTTTTCAAATTCTTAAGAACAAATCATGAGTTTGAAAGCCATGACCACTTATATACAAAGAGTTAACCATTTGACATATTTAATGTTTTGTAAAGTGTTGGACAAAATAACATACAGCTAAGTAAAATAATAAAGAAAATATAATGTAAATAATTTTTTAATTATTTCCGTGAAATAAATTTAAAATACTTATATCATCAAATTTTCTAATTATATATATCTAAGTTTTAAAGGATAGAGAAATTAACCTACTATTAGAGCTAGAAATTTTGTTTCTAGTTTCACTTTTTTCATGGACATCCCTGTGACTGTTTACAAAACTTTTACACCGTTAAAAATAGAACAACAAAATTTTAGCCATGGGTAGGTCACATAGTAACTAATTAACATTATATAGAACAACTTTTTACTCAACCTGTTGCCCGACCTATTATGGAGCTACAGTATAAAAAACTTTGGAAAAGTCCTATTTTCAAATGTGTATATCTATAAATGATTCTGATTAATATTTTTCAATCCAAAAACGCAGATTCATAGGCTTTATATTTTTTCGCTTCGCAGATTTTCAGACACTTATAAGTCATAATTTAGACACCTGTACACATTTTTTTAAAGTAAAATCCGAAATTGGCTTTTTACATGTCTTAATATAGCTTGTCATACTTATAAAGGGTTTCCTTAAGATTGAAGAAATTTTTTCTTGATTTTTCACCTTTTTTTCCTTACATATATAATGCTAAGAAAACTTAGAAAATTTTAGTGCAAAACCAGAAGTTTAAAATGTTTTTATTATTTTTGCAAAATGAGCGCTATTAAAAACCCTTGGTTTATATTTTGTCTTGTTTAAAAAAGTAGTCAAAATTAGGACATAATATGTAAGTAACTGTGTCAATACTCTAATTTTTAGCTATGTGTAAAATTTATATTGAATGATTGAAGGCCAAGGTTATCAAAACATTACAAAATGCTAGTATACATTTTCGATATAAAATACCATTATGGCATCAAAGTAGCAATTAAAATATTCACTAATTATTATATGGCCCATTTTTTCTTTCAAAATAATGACATAAAGAAATTTTTCAAAATTTATTTAGTGAAAAATGGTATAGAAGTACAAAATATATAATCATAGTTTCAACTTTATGCTAGCGCAGACCAAAAATTTTTATTTTTATTTTACTATAACCTCTGAACTTGTACTATTTTAGAAGGGTTCTGCATATTTTATTCGAATTTAGAAGAAACTCTACATTTTCATTAATGTATCAGATAAAAACTTATTATTACAATTATTTTGCTTTACACTGTGTATACAGTATATTATAATAATATATTTTATATTTATTAGTATATATGTATACATACATAAAAGAATTGTAAAAAGTATAAAGTTTATCTTTTATATATGTATAAAACTTAAATTTATGAACATCAGACATCAAAAGATATTGCTATCTATCTATACATACTAATATATTGGTTCATACAAATGGGAATTTTCATAAAAACAAACTATATATAAAATCATAACTATTATCATCATCATCAACATTATTATCATTGTAAGCTCAAAAGGACATCTAAAAATCTTCAAGAAAAAAAAAATATAAAAATAAACCAACAAGAAAAACAACAACAATAGAAAACTTACAATTTAAATACCTACATAATATGTATAAAGAATCAGTAAAAGAAAACACTATGTATAGTTTTAGTGGACAATTTTGAGTGTTAAGAAAAAGCTAAGAATAAAAATCAAAAGCCATCACCCATGAGTAGCAAAAGGTTCTTTTTCATCCCTTTTTTATTTCTATTGTAAATTTTTTCATTTTTTTTTTTTATTTAATAAAATTTTATTTGAATTTTGGTTATTTGATAGTGTTAGTTTGAGTCCTTGTGTGGCAAAGAAAAAAAAAAATCTTTTCAATGTTTAGAAATAAAAATATACAAAAAAAAAAAAAAATTAAATTAAAATGAAAACTACAAATACAACTATTTCTTATATTTTTTTTGTTTCCTATCTCTATCTTTATCTGATGAGATGAAAGGTCTTCAATTTTCTTAATTTTTTTTTTCTTTTCTAAAATAGTTAAGTAGCAAAAAAGGTTATCTTAAAGAATACTTTTGTATTAAAAAAAAACGAAGATATTCAAAATAGTTGTGGTGCAAGAAAGAATAGGAAAAATGAAAAGAAAATTAGAAAAAATAACAATAAATTGAATGGAAAAACTTACAATAAAACAAAAAAAAATGTATATATATGTACATAAGGAAAATTTTTACTTGAGACTTTTTAGTTTTATAACATTAGATATTCAAAAGATTTTTTTTTTGTTTTTTTTGCTTTACACTCATGTTAAAATAACAGTAGGTATCGAAAATATTCTTTAATTGTTTTTTTTTTTTGTAATAAACTGCTTTTAATTATAGGTTTTTTTTCAATAGGTCTAGTTTTTATATTAAGTAAATTTTGATTTTTCTCAAGATTTTTTCAAATGATATTATATTTCTCTCTAAAGTGTATATTGTGTAGGTAAGTACTTGCGAAAAATTTTGTTTTAAAAAGAAAAGGATATATAAATAAAAGCGTTAATGCATACCCAATCATACAGAGCTAAGTGCATATTTTGTAAGTGCATGCATGGTTATTAATTTATGATAACTAAATCTAAATAAAATTATTGTTATTTTTTAGGAAAATATATTCAAGAAATTTTTAAAGAATTTTTCAAAATTAATGCTTAAATTTTTCCTTTTATAATTAAGTTCTAACAACTAAAACACTTTAAATTGAATTTTCTTCTTTAATAATCTGATTCCATCCATTCAGTTCAAATTCCATTGTAGTTACTGAAGTATTCATTATATCATCTTTTTTTTTGGTTGGCTTAATTTCATAATTTATGTATAAATTCTAATATTTTGACATTCTTTCTTATACTATATTGGATTAATTAGCTCAGGTGTGTCTTATACTAGCATTTGAAGGACTATTCTAATCATAGATTTTAGAAAAAATTGCATGATTTTTTTTTTATTAGTTTTGTTTGCATTTCTAAGGAAATTTCGGCAATATGCAACTGCCATTTGAAGTATTGAAGAATTTGTATATTTAGTTCTTTACACTTTATATATAAGTCATATAAGTGGCCCATTTAATTAATCCATCTTTTTTACTCGGAATTTATTAATTTACAAAAATAGGGATGTGAGTTAAAATAATTTCATTTTACTAATAAATTTTTTGTTAAATGATTTGTGACCATTATGCCTTTTAAGCTGGTGTGTTACGTTTTTGATTTTTTTTTTTTTTTGTTAATATTTCAATAAACACATAAGATATAGTAAACCGTTCTGACATTAATGCATGAGATATTGAATTAAAAATATTTTATTATATCCTGCATTTTAAAAATAAGAATATACAGTTTAAAATATTAAATGATTTTTTTGTTTTCTTACTTGTATTGCGGTAATTCAGGTCGTTTCATTTTCAATATGTTTTTAATTCCTTAAAAAACCATTAAAAACTTATTTCTTTACTGTGCCAATAAAACTCAAATTTGTTTGTTTTTTTTTTTTTTTTTTTATTTTTAATGTGGTTTCACTGTCTTGCAATAAAGCAAAAATAATTAGATAAAAAAAACTTCGCTAAAATTTGAAAATAATAACAGGTTATTGTTACAGTTACTTCTGTGGTAGCCTATAATATCAGATCCTGTTTTACAAAAAAAAAAAAAATAAAAATTTATTTCCGGTGTTAATTTGTTTTTCAGTAAAAGGAGTGTACTTAACATGATATTTTAAAATTTTATAACTACTTAAGAACTCTTTAACTACAATTGAAACTACTTCTAAGAAATGAGAAAATTATAATCTTGGTTAATTTTTTGCATTTAAAAAAATTGAAATTTTAATTAATTTTTTAATAATTATTCTTCAAAAAATGTTTTTTTTGTTTTAGATTTCATTGTAAAATGACAGAAAATATAAAACAGCCGATCACACAAATTAATAAATAAGAATAGTCTGTTTTGTTTTTTTTTGGCACTGGGTATAATAAAACCCGTATAATACTTCCTTAATTTAATCTCCATTATTTAGTGTCCTTACAACCTCAATGAAATCTTTAAAATTCACATTAAAGAAATCTTCAACCAAAAAAAAAAGAAAAAAAAATCTGAAGCACATCGTGATGTTATTTATTTTCACCCAAAGTATAAGAATCTGCCAAGAACAACAAAATTTGCCAAATTTTTTTTTTTTCTTTCTTTTTGGACTTGGTTTTTTTTCTTTTTTTCTTCATTTAATTCTACACTTTTATGTTTGTATGTTAAAGACAAGTCTTAACTTTCGACACTACCTAAACAATATATGACTAGCTCATCCTTTTCTTTTTTTTTTTTTTTTTATGTTGTGTTTTAAAAATTTTAGTACAAATTTTATTGGTTTTATCTGTTAATAGTGAGTGAGGACTAAATAATTCGAATCGTATTAAAATTTTTTCTCAAGAAGATAATCAAGAAATAAAAAATCTACAACTAAAATAAGAAAAAAAAGAACAATGTAAGAATAAGGATACGCTTTACCATTTAAGATAAGTATAAATAAAAAAAAATAAAATACTTTGGGAAAGAACTAAAAGAGGCAATAAAATAAATTAAAATCAATTATATTTTAACAGTGTTATGTCATTTTATAAGGCAAAAGGATTCAACGTAGCTAATTAATATGGTTATTTAAATATTTAAAATCTTTAATATTTTTTCTATTCCTATTAGGTATTCTATTCTATTATAAATTTCTGCGTATTAAGAAAGTTTTGAAAAGAAAACTTATGCGAAATTATTTGTAATTTTCATTATAATTTATATTTTATTCAAATGGGCTTTAAATTTTACAAAAAATTAATTTTTATAATTTATTATTAAAAAATTAATAATATTTAATGATCAAAATGTTCATGTATTAAGTTTTAAGTTTTCATCTATTAAAATCCAGACTAATGAATTTCTATTAAAATGTAAAAATCATGTTTTTTAAAATATTGCAAACCATAATTATTTTCCCACCACTCAAATCCTTTTTAGATGAATAAAATAAATAAATAAATTCAAAATGGCTTTACTTTTTCATTCTCATTTATCTTTAATTTAACAGAAATAAAATAAAATCGAATATTTTCTTTCTCATTATATAATTATCTATTTTTTATTTTTTGTATTTTTATTTTTAATTATTTTTTGTTTTTGTTTTTGTGTTTTTTTTTTTTTTTATTTATAATTAATTTTTATTTGTTTTAGTGAAGAAGTCCTTTTTTTTATCCAAAATGTTTTTGTCCAGGACAAAAGAAATTAATTTTTTTTGTTTTTCAAACTTTTTTAATTTATTTTTGTTGGGGTGTTAATATATGTTTTTGATTCGTTTTAATTGTGCAGTATTTTGGAACTAATTAAGAATGTAAAATATTTAAAATAAATGAAAATCCAATTAATAAAAATGCCTAAAATAAAAAAGACAATAAAAAAAAAAAACATGAAAACTTTGAACTGATTTAAATTCGAAAATTTTTAAAAACAAAAGTAATTCAATAAAATATTTTTGGATTTAAAAATTTTTATTGCTTAAAATTCATTTTGTAAGAAGTGTACCTAAAGATAATTGTTTTTAATTGTTAATAATTCCATATTTTCAAATAATCACTTTCGAATAATTATGAATTACGTTTTAATGTGTCAAAAATAAATTAAGCTTCAATTAAAATTTTTGAAAATTTAAATGTAATAAGAAGAATTTTATTTTGACGATTTTGAAATTTTAATCTTTGATGTTTAACATATGAATAAGAAATTTTCCGATATATTATTCAAGTACTGTACTGTTTCTATACTAATTCTTTATGTCTCTAATACTTTACAACTTAATGAAATTAATGATTTCAGGAACTGAAGCTTAATCATTATTAATAAATGTCTTAGTAGATGTTCTATATATGCTTCTTAAAAGAGTGGAAAGGAAAAAAAAAAGAAAATAAATAAAAGATCCAAATTATCCAATCCTATAAGTTTGAAGAAATATCTAATCACTAATCAGCTACTCACTAATAACAAGGATACAAGCCCTTTAATTTCAAATGGAGACTGATAGGCTATATTGTCCTTTTTAAGATTAAAAGTGATGGTTTGCATATACCTTGCTTGTTTTAAATACTTTGACGGATGATTTGAATAACATTATTTTCTATGATACTTAATTAAATATAAAAAGCACTTGATTAATGTTTGTTGGTTATCAAGTATTTGGACCACTAATAGGAAATCTTTTGGCACCAACTTTAGTAGATTTAATATTCGGGATGACATTCTTAACCAACAAAACGACGAAACAGAAAACATAAATATTCATTTCATTAAAAAGTATGTTGATGATATCATAGCTATAATTACATAATATAACACAAATTTTGAACCCTTTAAACAAATATCGTAACAAATTGAAATTCACAATTGAAACAGAACTAAATAATTGTTTAGCATTTTTAGATGTGACCATACACAAAAATGTAGGAAAATTAAGTTTTGACTGGTGGTATTCAAAACGCATAGCATCGGGAAGACTAATCAACTATTACTTCACACAATCCTTTCATCAAAAAAATTAACATGGTAAAAAATATGATTAGAAAAGTTTTAACCATACATAAGTAATGCAGAATACCACGTAGAAAATAAAATTCAAATAAAAAACATACTGACAAAAATAATTTTCCTATGAACCTGACGAATGAAATGAACAAAAAATGTGATATAACCAACTGTGATAAAATTTATAACAACAACTCAGTGATATTTCAGACAATATGTGATATTTTAAGTATAATAGTGATTTAAACCGTAAAACCAACGATAAAAATAAAAATGAAACATCTGGTAACCCTAAAAAGTTTTTAAGTGTCACATAATATATTCCGAATTTAACAGAAAATTCATTGCTTCATTTCTTAATAAATAACACACAAAGATAATGTTAAAATAGCATACAGATCAAATTTAACACTTGAAAGCATTTTTAGCAATGTAAAAACAAAAATTGATAAATATGACAAAAGTAATGTTGTATACGAAGTCGGCTATAGTGAAGAAAATAAGTAAAGAATAAAAGTAAAAATGAAAACTGCAATTTAAAATACATAGGAACAACAAAACGAGCTTTAATGACGAAAATAAACGGACACGTATATCTGATGTAAAATAAAAACGATCATCCAAAACAGCTTTATCTCTACATGCAAAAGAAAAATCACACAACCTTAATTTTGAAACAGTGAGAATTTTAGTTGTTGAAAATAAATTTAATAAAAGATAAACATTAAAAAGCTGACGTATTTTGCAGAAAATTAACAATACAATGAATAGAAAAGACGATTTGAGTAATATAAATAATATATATGTAGGTATATACAGAATTAATAATTTAAAACATAAATTAAAGTGACTTTATATAAAAATATTTAAATGTAGTAATGTGTTTAATTATTATTAACTTTTGTTTTTATGGTTTTATACTATAACATTTTGTAAATTGTAATTATCTATTTATGTAGACAAAAAAGAAAAGTTTTGAATTTAAATTAGTGTTCCTGAAGATGTTAAAGTGATTTAACGAAAGCTTGAACAAAACATAATTAAAAAATAAAAATAAAAATTTTTTTTCTTAATTAAATAAATTTTATAATTCATTTGAATAAAAATATTTTATTTTGACTTGATTAACCAAAATTGAGGAATAAATAAAATATTCCCTCAACAAAATACATTTAGAAAATTGATTATTAACCAAGGATATAAAAAAATTGATTTTGTCAATCGCATAATGACTCTCGATATGTCTACCAATAAATATATATATTTATATGCAAGCAAGTTGAAAATAGAACAAACTTAAAATAGAAAATTAATTTCTTAATTTTGTATTTCTTATTAATTTTATTTAATATTTAATACATTTTAAAACTATTGTATAATATTTTCTTTTAGAATAACGACGACGTGAACATACATTTAAAATGTTTAACACCTCTGACAACTCATATGCGTCTGATACTGTCAATCTAGTTTCATTTAACTTATAAGTTTTCAAAATGTCAAACCAGTTGGTTCAGATTTATTTTATTTATTTTATTTTGCTATTGGTAGAATTCTATATAATATTTAAAATTGTTAAAGTAATTTCTACCTTTCAATACATTAAAAAATAAAAATTTTTTTATTTTGCATACAAATTTTTTTCGGACATTTATAAAATAAATCAATTTAAAGAAATTATTCAATTAATTTAAATTATTATGTCAATATTAAATTCCTAAATAAAAAAAATAATATGTAAAAAAAAATATTTTTTAAAATATGCTTTTATCGAATACCGGATTCGCCCCCTAAAAAGTAGAAAATAAAATTGATTGCAAAACTTTAGCTTTTTGGACTGTTATAATATAAAAGTAAATTACTGTAATAAAGTTAAATATAGCAATATAGCAATTTGTTTATAATTTAAATCAAGATATTTGTCAACATTTTTTACTGCATGATCTTATTAAGCAATTAGATTTTGATTGTAAATCATAATTCGTAATGCACAAAAGCATAATTTTGTAATGATCTTTACTTTTCATTTTCTTTAGTATTTCCATACAAAAAACGAGGAAGAATACAGTTGACTTTGTCAATTCTTAGATACCCGTACGAACCGTTAGTATGTTCACAGCCTATCACTCTGCTTACAATATTATTTTTTTAATATTTTAGTATTTTAAAATAATTTGGGTGAATTTTATAATTTCTAGTACTATGGGTTGTACATATATTCAAACTATATGTTTATATGTACATTCTTCAAAAGCAGATTCTAACCTTCCACATAACGATTATCAATCCAAAACTTTTTCAAATATTCTATAGTACCATTTAATACTAAGCGGTAAATGTATATTAAATTTACTTAGTGCAAAATAGTAAATATAATTTTAAATATTATATTATATTATATTTAAATATTCCATTGACAGAATAATTTCTTATAAGTACTTGTACAATAAAATACATATATGTATGTAAATACGGCGCTATATAATATACATATATACTCTTATTATTCATTCACTAGTGACATATACGATATGTAAATAAACGTGATATTATATAAGTATGTATATATATTAATATCATATAAATAAAAATTCTTCAAGCAACCGTTATGTTGTTTATTTATTTGCATTTTTATGTACTACGCATTATATCCTCAACAATTTCAAAATATCGAGTAAAACAAAATGCAAAAAATTCGTTAAAGAAATTTGTTAGAAAATTTGAAAATATCAAGTAACACTTTCGTCAATTATAAAGTAACCCTATATTATTAAAAAAAAGTTGTTAACAGAAATAAGAGTATAATGTTGAAGCTTTAATTTTTGTGTATTACTTCAAAAAAATTTTAACAGGTGTTCAAGTTACAAGTGTTTAAAAATAGGAAATTTTCAGTTTTTGACCCCTTACAGCTCCTAAACGGGGGGTGATACAAAAAAAATTTCTGAAATGACTCATACTTATTTTCAAAGATCTAACTTCTGTCAAAATTTCAGTTTCCAACTTAAACCGTTTAGAAGATAGAAGGGTTAAAGGATTTTGCAAAATTTGAGTTTCGCATAACGGTAAATTAAGACACCGAATGCCACATATATATATATTATGGTATACAAACTTTTAAAGCTAATAACAGTAGTAATCGTTTGGCGTTTTCAGAATGAAGATATACCTTATACAACTTGTGCTATAACAATTTAAATATAGAGCTTTTTTGAACCTTTGGGGAGCTGTAGCTCCGTAAGGGGTGGGGCTACAAAAAAAAGTTATTAAAAATAAACTTAATATTTTTGTGAGATCTATCAGCAGTTAAAATTTCATAGCTCTATTTCAAAAAAAATGTGGGGATCTAAAAGTTAGGTGTTCGAGAGCTACCCTAAGTTTTGATCCAAACTCAACCAAAAAAAATCTAGGGAACCTACAAATTACTCCCAGAATATTTTGTGTAAATTTCAAGATTCTAGCTTTCTTAGTTTTTGAGTTAGCGTGCTGACGGACGGACATGGCTCAAACGTCTTAGAATTTTTTTCTGATCCGATCCATATATACCTTTGAAGGTATATCTAGCTCGCTTATTTCGAGGTGTTACAAACGGAGGAATAATTTTATTATACCCGATCCTATCGTACGGGTATATATACAATCCGTAAAACATCAGAAAGCAAAACCAAATTCGTCAAAACACTAACTGAAATTATTTTTAAAATAACGCCAAAACAGAATTAAATTGTATAAAGAGCCTGTAGTTAGTGTACGTATATTTAGATTATTTGGTATTGTGAGTGAGGACTATTATGTCTATTTATTTATCGAGTTCGAAATAAATGTTTTAAAGGTACGTGGGGAAAACAGAATAAGTATCCGTAAAACATTCGTAAAATGCACAAACAAAGTTTGGAGCAAAATTCAGTTAAATTTTTTTATAAGCCACGTTGTCTGTAACAATATTTCCGTTGTTCGTTTTACCTTGCCCTATTGTAAAAAATTTAAAATCTGAAAAGACCGTATATTTGGCGCACAATCTTTGATTTAGATTGTACATGGTACAGAGGGCGTGAAAACCGTACAAATATTACCACAATTGTGCAAATGGTAACCCTGCATAAAATTGACATACAAAATATTTAAAATAAAAAATTATTCATATTTAATTTTGGTTGTAAGAACTGCTTAGTATTTAAGTACTTATATGAGAAGAAATTGAATTAAAAAAAGAATACAATTAGAAAAGTTTTCTAATCGTTTCAAATAATATACAAACAATCATACATAAATGCAACAATTTAATAGAAAAGTACAAAACCAAAACAATTATATATTTGAATTTTAAAGAGACTCTGCCCGCTGATTATACATAAGTACATACTTAGATACATATTGATTATTAATATCAGATCAATGTCATTCATCATTATTTAAAATTTCAATACATATTGTGATAAATGATGATTTTTATCAATTTTTAAATTTTTTTCTTTATGCATACATACATGCTAAGTTAAAGTACATTACATACATATAGCCAAAGAATAGTTGAGTCATTGCTGTCGAGTCGAGACTCGAAAGGAAAAAAAAAAATACAATTTTATAGAGAGTAAAGTGAGATCTCTTATAATTTTGTGTTTTTTTTTGTAATTCTGTTGTGTACATTTTGTTACTACTACCGAACCGACTATCGTAGGTACCTACTACTGTAATGTAAATATGAAATGTGTTGTTTATGTTTTATTATTAATATTATGTATAGGTTTTATAGTAGAAAAATCGTAAAAAATATGTAGTTACTGATGTTCAAAGCTTGAAACAGAATTCATAATACGTAGTGTGTGGCTGAAAACTACTAAATTATAATTATAGATTATAGGAGGAAAGATCAAAAATATATTGTGTGTGTATTGTATGCATCGAATAAGAGAAAAATTTAAGTTTTAAATTCATACATATATACATAATATATATTTTATTCAAAAAATGTTAATGAATAGATAGTTAAAAAAAAAAAAGTTGTATGTGAATTGGATTCGAACAAAATCACCCGCACTTTTGAAACCTGAACACTTTCCTCTGCACCATACAACACTTACAAATGTTGCTAACAAATTACGAAGATAATAAAAAGCGCGACAGAATGACAAATATATAAATAAATAAACCGACACCGACAAGTTAATATAAAAGCATATAATAAGACTGTATGTAACATTAAAGGTTTTTTTAATGGCTCAGATATTTAAAAAAAATAATAAAAGCTTTATAAAGTTGCGAAATTTTTTTTTTTAATTTTGTTTTTTCAACTTACCCTGTAAAAATTGTCACATGTTGCAAGGTTGCAGATATTTAAAAATGACGAATTTTAGACAACTGATGTAGTAATTAAACGGAGTAAAATACAAAAATTCATTCTAAAATAATATACCTACATAAATATTTTGTTATTTACAAAAATTTAAAAGGGATTTATAAAAGATTACTATTTCTTTAGATTTGAAAATATGTATGTATATTAAACAAGGAAGAATGTAAACCAACGGTTTTTAAAAGCGCATATTTCTAAAAGACAATACAAACTGTTTAGAACTGTGACTTGCCCTAAAATTTGAAAATTTCATATAACAAAAAATGTGAAAATAGGATTTTTTTGCAATTTTAAGGGGCTGTAAGTCCGGAAAGAAATCCCGTTAACACACGTAAACATACTACTGGAGCTTTAATTTTTATGTCTTACAGAAGAAAATGTTTATAGGTGCTTAAGTTGCAGGTGCCTAAAAATAGCAAATTTTCCATTTTTGAGCCCTAATAGCTCTTAAACAGGGGGTGGTACAAAAAAATCTTTAACGGTGTTGAAGTTTTGTAAACAGATGGACAGACGAACGGAGGGACGAACGGACAGAGTGAAACTAATAGGTACATTTTTTCAAATGTGCTAAAAAGGAGTCCTGAGAAAATATATTGATATTTTACTTGGTGACGACTAAGCAATAGCTACAATTAACATACATACAAGAAAATGAAACACTAAACTTTAGTTTAACCGGTGCAAGATAAAGGGAAGAAAGTACACAAGAACATCGCATTTAAAAAAAACAACATAATAAATGAATAAAATTTATAATCATTTTGTCTCAACATAAAAAAAAATAGCTATCTCCACCACAGGACCGACCGCTATAATACGAAAAGTATAAAGTCAAAACTCATACATACATTTTTTACATAATAATTTGTAACTTCTATAAATAAAAGCAAAATATTTTCTAATAATTTTACATAATTTTTTTTTATTCAATAACAACAATAATGCAATGAAATCGTAAAAATATATGTACCTACATTCATTCTTACATCCATAGACACGTAATTGTATGTATGTATGTATATAAGTGTACATAATTTCATTCAAAAATATTAGCAGTAAAAATTAATAAAAACTGTAAACAAAACAAACATAAGATTAATATTGAATCTGCTAACATAGATTTTACCGTTTAAATTTTGCGTGATCAACAATCAACAATATGCATCGATATTATATAAATTTTTAGAGATATGAAAAAAAAAACCAAAAATAATTTGTTCATATAAATTCATATGGCATGTTATAATATTATGTATGAAATTTGGACTTAGAAAAAATATTAAAAAAACCTTAAAATTGGTGGGATCAAAAAAATAAAATTTTCCTCTTTACTTGTGTAACAACTTTTCCTTAATATTTTCTTGTTACGAAATGTTCGTAAAAAACTTAAAAATGACACTGGTAAACTACACTTCCGGTTGTCCGATTTACTCGAAAAGCTTATCAATCCGAGATATTTACATCAAAACCTTGAATATGAACTTTCAAAAAATTCCACTCAGTCGTTTAGGCTTTATTTACACGCACACACACACACGCACCCACACACACACAGACAGACATCATGCTAAACATTTTTTTACAGCCTTTTTCGCACTGGAGTAGTGCATATTTTTGAAAATCTCGGGTACAAATTTTTAGTATGAAAAGAATACCTACCTTGTACATACATACATACATACATATTTAATTGTATGCTGTCAGTAAAAATCAATAATTGAAAAAAAGTTTCTATTATCTATTGTCAACAATATTATTTTTATTTAATTTTCTCTCTTATAGAGTATCTACTCATATAAACTAAAGTGAAGTTTTAAAGTATTAATGTGTGTATCTGCTGTTTCTACAAAATTTATGAAAATTATATTTAGAAGTTTTATATCCAAAAAATAAAAATTGAATTATTAATTATTGATAGTAAATTGTTTTTGTTTTAGTTTATACTTAAATGCTAAAATAAACAAAATGAATGAAGTTTTTCATCTAGTTTGAGGTTACCAGACGTCTAGAACTCTTAAGAGATTTTCATTAATTAATTTAATTTCTTGTATAGTTGTTGTATGGTATTGAATTTTTAAAGGATATTTTTATTTTTGTTTTAAATAATTTGAGTCACATCACGTGTAACATTTTATCTTTCCCTATCATAACCTGACCATATTTAAAGAAAAAAAAAATTTTTCTTTTGTAAACTTCAGTGCATTTAACTGTTTAGAAAGCTGTTTTTCTATTTTAAGAGGTTTATTTTTATGCTATACATAATATTCTTAAATATATATGTAAGGTGTAATAGAAAGTCTAATAGAAATAATAATAATGATGATAAGTCTTTAATAATTAAAAAAAAAAAATGGAACTCCAACACTCTTTTTTATTACCTACCAGTATTCATTCATTTACAAGTACTTGATTAAATAATATTTTTTCGTATTTTTTTTCTTTTGACAAAACTTCACTTTTTACTAAACAAAAAAGTTTAATTATTTTACGTAAATTCGATTAAAAAAAAAATTTTTTTTCCTTTATGATCAGATATTTTACAGATTGTACAACTTGTAAACTTTTTAATTATTTATTGTTATAATACTTCTTATTCTTAACGCGAAACTTAATATGTACATATGTATATTAAAAGTTTTCCCAAAATTTTGTATATATAAAAGTACTTTTTGGTAGTTCAATTAAAAACTGTTTGAGAAAATGAAGGCGTAATTAAAATATTTCTAAAAATGTTACAAAACAGTATGAGAAAGTCATAAATTTTTAATTCATAAACTAAAACTGGCTTCTAGATGATTACAAAAATTCGAGAAAATTTATAATTCAAGAATGAGCTCTTTATAACATATTTTTTTAAGTGAAATGTTATAAAAGATACTGACAGTAAAATTTGGCGAGGTATTAAAGTTTGGAGTAACAAAGGGTAGTGACTGGACAAAATTTTTAAAACTGTTTAATTTTTTTTTCTACGGTGAATTCATTAGGATGCAAGTGTTTTCTACTATAATCTTACTGACTTATTATATCTTTTATACAACTTGTTACCTACTCTTATTTTTATGGCTCTCTTTCCTCTTGATCAAATTTATTCTGAGTAAATCTAGAACCGCAGCATTATATTTTAATATTCAATGATTTTTTGTATTAAAGAAATTCTGTAGCAAATAAACTGTTTTTTTTTTGTTTTCAAAATCCAGCTCATAACTAATGAATCACACTGTATACATATATTATATTTTAGTTTAAAAAAAAAATCCGAAAATAAAAAATATTAAATACAGAAAATGAAAAAAAAACAAAGATAAAAAAAATAACATAATAGATGCATAAAGATGCATAAAAATGCACAAAAAGAACAAATTATTTACACAAAGTTGGTAAATTGTACATTAGAATATAGTTTCGTATTTCCTGCCCTGGATGACATTTTTGCATTAAAAAAAAATTATTTTTTTTTTTTTATTCTTATCCTGTTTCCTGTTTTTGTTTTACTTCGTTTTATTTTTACTTTGTTACTTTTTACTATACCTTGTGTACTTGTATGAGTAGTATAAGAAAGGCATCGAAATTGTGAAAAATAAATTCGAAGTGGAAATTTTAATAAATACATTCATTTCTTTAAATTTAGCATACCGCCTACGGCTTATTTATTTATATTAAAAACTTTTCACAGAGCTTAACATATAAAATACCCTTTAAAAACGTTAGATCAAAATCAAAAGAAATTTTTTTTTTTAATTTTTAAATTTTAAATTTAAAAAATAGACAAATAATTTTTTGCGTTAAATTTGAATAATTTTCTAATCAAATCCTAACAATATTGTTCATCAATTTAGGTAAGAAAATTAGACTAGACAACTTAAGCACAAATAATGGTTGAAGCTTTGCAGAAGTTAATGGTTGAAGCTTTGCTTGGTATATTGAAAATTATATACTTTCTTGCTCATGGACAATAGATAACTCAAAAAGTAATGAAAGCCACATTTGGTATTGAAATGGAATCAGTTCAGCCGGCGAATTTCTATGGCTGCCATACACCTTAATTTTTTAGTATAGCACAGTCTTTAATATTATGGTAAGTATCTTTAATATGTTTGTCAAAAGAATTTTTTTTTAATGCATTCCTCTGGAAATTACACAGCCTTTCCTGTTTAGGCGTGGCTGTAAATGTCGTAGGGGGGAATAACTCTTACAACGTGTGTGGAACTCGAACCCACACTCCTTCGGTGTTTACAGCGTATTTTATACGTTCTTACTCACTATAGGCAACCGAGGCTCCTCAAAAGAATTTAAATTTTATGTGAACGAGTTCTACCAATTTTTTGTGCCCTATTACAGCAGATTCGGATAGCTGGTTTTTTTTGTTTTGAAGACAGATATTATTAATACATCTATGTTAAGGATTACATATTTTACTCACTTAAGTCTACATTAATGCATACGTAAAAGTCTATAAGAAAAGATGCTACAGGTTTATTTCAACTCAAAATATATGTATATAGATTTTTAAATATTATAAACAATTTTCTAAAAATTAAATTTAAAACTTGTGTGAATATATAAGTTTTGGGAAAAAAAAATTAAAAACCAAAAATGCATAAAGATAAAACTGTTTCCGAAAATTTCATTTTACAAGAAAATCATTCAGTATCTTGCACGAGTATATACATACATATGAAAATGCATTATTTTATATAAGTAAAATCTAAATTTTTTTGTTTTTTTTTTGGTCTATAATAATTTAATTTAATTTATTTATTTTTATTATTATTTTTTTTAAGCTTAAATAAATTTTAATAAAACAGTGGTGAAGTTAAATAAATATTATAACGATAAGTTTTCTTGTCTATTGTGCAGAAGAATCCTTCATTTTAACAAAGAACTTGGTAAAAAAATTGTTACGCTTAAATTTTGAATTTAAACTAATAATTCTGTAAATAGGAAAGCTGTTAACATATGTATTGTTTAATTTTTGCATTTTCTTTAGAAAAAAAACTATACAGGTGCCGAAATTAAGGGGTCTAAAAATAGCAAATTTCCATTTTTCTACTATAAGGAGCTCTTAAATAGAAGAAGGTACAAAAAAATTGTCTGAAATTATTTATATTAAATTTGATAAAGATTTTTCTCTCTGAAAACTATAAAATGCATCTCAGACATAATATGAAGGAAGCAAAATCTGCCAAAAAAATCGTTTCCGCATAACGGTAAATTTTAAATTTAAATTGCAAAAATTTATATATATCTAAAACAATTTGCTGTCGTTCGGCTTTTTTAAAATTGAAAAAAGTCGAAATAAATAAATTTGAAATTTGGGTTTTATAAAAGTTTGCGGGGACTGTATGGAGCTATAAATAGTTCTACAACATTAATATGTTAAACAGACATATCCATGGTTAAAATTTTATTGTTCTATGTTCAACTGTGCAAAAGTTTGGCTAACAGACGAATAGACGGTAGAGTGGAATTAATAATCAGTATTATATCTAATTAAAGTATAGATATAATTATTACTTTGATATAGGTTTCGTTTTAATAATGGAGTTACTTTAAAATGAAAATAGTATATAAAGAATATAAGAGAAGAATTAAGGTTAAAAGAAACAAATTGCCTAAGATTATCAAATATTAAATTTTTGACGAGCCACAGTTTTACAAACAGTGTGCAAACATGTTTTTTAAGATAACTTTCATAAAAACACCTTTCATTTTTAAAGATCTTATCTCTTCCAAGTGTGTTCATGAAATTTTATGTTTCTGTTAAGAAATACGGGGGTTGAAAATATATGAATTATAAAATTAAAGATTTTCATTATAGTTGTTTCGTTAAGCGCTTTTAGATTGAAAAAATATTCAATAGAATGTAAGCTAGAACCATTTGAAGTTCTATAAATGAAAATAATTTTTTTTTATAATATTAATGAAGTTTTAGTTTTATTGTTTTATCTCAAATTAATTAGAAATTTGATAATATATTGAAAGAAGTTTTTATTTTTTTTTTTCACTTTATAATAAGTTTTCACAACTTTTTAACACTTCAAGTAGACATTCATTATAAATTAATTGTAGTAAGTTTAATTTTTTTTTTAATTTTATTTAAATTACTAATAATATACTTGGTATTTTCAAACTTACCTTTATATTGTGTTAATGAGCCGATTTTTCGTTTGTAATACGAACTAGGATTCAAAATTAAAATAATTTCTCAATATATGTAACTCAATTATTTTTATAAAAGGAGTTTTTGAAACGCAACATTTTATACCAATATTGTGACACCTTAATTTTTTTTTTTTAATGCAATTCTCTGCCATATAAATTGCAGGAAAGGTCAGGAAATTACACAGCCTTTCCTGTTCAGGCGTGGCGCTAAATGTCGTAAGGGGGAGTAACTCTTACGACATGTGTGGGATTCGAACCCGGTGTTTACAGCGCATTTTATACGCTCTTACCCACTAGACCACCCCAGCTTAATTTTTATTTAAGAAACATGATTTTCCATAAAAGTTAAATGATTAAAATTTCAATTGTATCATTTTTGATGTTCTATATTTTTTAAATTTATTACTTGATAAATTGCTAAATATCTTTAACACATAATAAAGTCAGTCATAAAATTTAAAGAAAACTATAAATTAAAAGTAATTAACTATCCAACTAACCTTTAATAGGACAATATACCTAATTTCCCACACCAAAAAATTTTTCTAAAAACTTAAAAAATTTTATTCTCATTGTTTGAATTTATACAAGTACATATTTAAGTATCCAATATTATATTCTATATAGAGCGAAAAATTTTTAAAAAATTTTAAAATTAAAAGTTTTTAATATTAAAAATTAAAAGAAAAACTTTTTTAATTTCTTAAATTAAATAAATCGATTAATACTTTATTATTTCAACTTGAACAACTTAGAAAATAAAAAATTATTTTATTTAACTAATCAATTATATCCAGCTAATGGTGTAGTGGTGAAGACACAGGCCGTATATTCAAAATCTACTTGAGGTAAGTGTGTACTTTTTAATTTTGTTTTGATTTAACGAATGTTGGAAATGATATTAGCGAACTAGATACTTACCGTTTCGATGCTGTATGGATTAAATCTCCCATTGTTTGTAATTTGTCCAATTTATAATATTTTGCAACCAAAACATTTGTTTTTTTTTTTCTACACCTCGTTTACCTTCCATTCTCCTTTGTATATTCAATTTTAGAAATTCGTATTTTTGACTCTTAATACATATGTTCAAAATAGGCAGCTTTTCGTTTTTTTTTTAATTGTTAAAAGTAGTTCCCTTTGTTTTCCCAACCTAGATTTTCCGAATTTATGACTCTATCTGTCCATGATATTTTATAATATACGTATAACATTTCAAAATCTTTTAATTCTATTTATGCTTCTTACTTTTAGGTTCCATGATTCAACACCATATAGGAGAACTGACCATACATAGTCAGTTCATAAAAAGTAGTTTTAGCTCAATGTTAATATAAAGGGTGCGGTTAATTACCTTTCGTATTTGAAAAAGGCACCTATCGCCATATCTATACGACATTTTAACTTCTAATTAGAGTCCCAGCTTTCGTATGGGCACTGATTCTATGGGGTCGTAATTGATGAAAATAGAGACGATTGTATGTAGCACTTTGATAAATATAATAATATTATAAATTCGTAGATTATTATTAAATAAACAATAAGCATACCTATACATAATAAAAATCATATCGAAATACATTATAAAATAAAAATGAATAATAATTTTTGTATAAAATAATTGGCATACAAATGCGCATAACATTAACATTATATTGTATAATAGCTACAACCGAGTAATCAACAGCTTACTCAAATATGAATAATAAATTAAATAAATAATATTTAGTGGATGCGTTGTATTTGTAATAGGAGTGGAAGGGAGAAAATTATAATATTTCCGGGCTACTTACAGAAACAAAACTCTAATATTTTAATATATTTTTGTTGAACTTTCAATATTGATGAGAATCTTTTTATTGAAAAAAGATTCTTTTAAATTAAAACATATAACCATACTACAAGAACATCTTAGAAATACTTAAAGTAACATATAAGACGTATACTTCAGAAACAGATATACATTAAAACGTAACAAATATGAGTTAAATTCCTTAAAATCAGTTAGCTTATAGAAGTCAAGAACTGTCTCTTTAAAGTAAAATATAGCTGCACTAAAGAATAATAAGGATTTTTTCTTTGGGGAAGGATGGTTTAAGGATTATTTCCTTGAGGAAGGATGGTGAGAATTATCGAAAAATATATACTGTACACAACATAGTTATGTGAGACTTTAACTCACTAAACGTATCAAGCCGGTCTTAAGATATCAAAACTAGTCTAAAAGATTAACCATTAATTTTGCATTAACTCTTATATATCTACTGGAATTGCAGACCTCATTTAGTTCTTTCAAGCCTTCTATTGGCATTTTCAAAATGTAGGAGCTTTGAAGCTTCTATATTTATGTGCCGTTCTAAACGGGTTTTATGTTTTAGTGCATTTTCTTTTTCTTCGCTTACAGTTCGTTTTTCTAGATCACTATGCAAATCGAAATTTCGTACATATCAAGTAGCAACTAAGGATTTTTTTTAACGCGCAACCTTAAATTGCGTTTATTCCTAATGGACATGCTATACAATTAAATATTCCGATTAAATTCTACGATATTTCCGAGGAACAAATTTTTCCGATCCATAATTTAAAAAAAAAAATTCAAATTTAAATATGATTTAAATCAAACAGAAAAAATTTGTCGAAATTTGATAAAAAAAATAACGCGATAAACTAATACAATGCAAGCCAAAAAGGATATCCAGTGATTATTATTTTGTCGTTACATCCCCTAAACAAAATTAAACAAATATATTATACGCGAGTTAATATTATGTATCCTTGATTTTAAATTAGAAAATAATAATACTAATAATAAACAAAAAAAAAAAAAAAAATATAAAAAAAAAAAAATTATATTAACCTGAATTTTCGGATTTAAAATTAAAATCACTTTTATATCGCCAAATCTAAGTTTTTTTTCGTTTCTTAAATATTAATATTAAAAAACAAATTTAAAAATAACTTAGTAAAAAAGTAATTTCATACATTCAAATTATACAAAAAAAAAAATTATAGTGTTTCTTTTCTTTTCTAAAAAAAAAACTCAAATTTTTTTGTTTTCATGGTTTTTTTTTTTTTTATTATTTCAGATACAATTTTCTAAATATTCATAAAGGTTAAGAAGTCGTTAAAATATAAAAAAAAAAAAAATTTTTTTCTCTCTTTGGTCTTGACTTTTACACTATTTTGTTTTTATTTCTATTATTATTATTATTATATCCTATTTTTTTTGCTTACAAAATAATATAACAAGGATAATAATGATAGTAAGCAGCAACAGTAAAATATAAAAGAAAAGGATATAAACTATATAATAATTCATTTCACCTGAAGGGCATAATTGCAATCTGGCATCATTTATGATGATAAAAAAAAAAGAAAACAAATACAATAACAACAGCAGTAGCAAAAAAAAAAAATCAAATAGAGTCCTTGATACTTCTTACCGTTAGAATAAAAAAAAAAATAAACATTCATTCTTACAACATCCTTGCATTGGATATTTTAATTTTTTTTTTTTTTTCTGAATTTTTATTATGCAAAAATGTACACAGCTGGGTTTCATTCGTTTTACTTAATAATAACAGAAAAAAAAAAAATTCACTTATGTTATTTTTTTCGTTTTTAAATTTCACCACGATGCAATTATAATGTGATGATATTTACAACGTACGTACGTACGTACCATCATATTATAATGTTGCATTTTAACTGTTTTTGAGTTGAATGGTTAAATAAATTCTGATCATTCCATCATCAGTTTTTCAAATTAAAAATAAAATAAAAAAATAAAACAAAACAAAACAAAAAAAAAGAAAATTCAGTTCGCATTTCTTTTTTATACTGGTTCCACTCCTTATATTTGACGTTAGATTTTACGATGAAGGTGCGGTGAAAATAATAATAACAACAAAAAAAATATAAAGTGAGTAATATTCATTATAGGATAAGAAAAAAAGACAATAATAATAATATGTAAAATTAAAAGAAGGTTTTTAAAAGCGCACATATAATATTTAAAAAGTTAATATCCGTACCGTAAGTCTTAAAGTGAAAACAGAGTTGATGGAAAAATATATTTTAAAAATTAAATTTGCAGAAAACTGTCAAATTTCTTAGGAAATTTGAAAAAAATTAAAAGACAATTCCATGAATTTTAAGTAACTTACGTTTATTTTAAATTTTTATTTTTTTAAGCGTGGTGGAAATCTTTCCAATACGGCAAGATAAAAAGGAGGAACAGAAAAGGATAGAACAAGAATACAAAAATATAGAGTAGGGAAATATTACAGTAAGAAAACAAAGATTTTGGCTATTATTTTATTACTACAATTGTGCTATTAGTGGCGAGCCATCAATAGCTACCATATATGCAGTATTATATAACACCTTCCTGCATTTGGTAATAATTGAAGACAAACTCCACTATGACTGAAGTGGATAATAATATTATTATTATTTTTATTATACGATATCAAATTTCAACAAATTTTTTTTTTATATAACTAACCGGATTTTAAACCGAAAACCATCCGATTGAAAAGCTATCGACATAACAACTACGCATTGAATGAGTTAAATTATTTTAAATAACATTACACTATTCTTAAAAACGAAAGCTTTAACTTGTAAGATTTTTAGATATACAGGTAATCGAAAATTGTTTAAAATTTCATATATATTTAACGTTTTAAAATTGCAAAAGTATGCATCAGTATCTGACTCATTAAGTGGTTAAGTCGCCAAGCTTTCTCAGTGGTTAAGTCGCCAAGGTTTTAATCTGTCTTGGGTTCAAACCTCGGTCAGGTCATATAAATAAAAATATGTAGTAATTTCCTAACGTAATAATGTATATCGCATAATTAATAGTAGTAGTAATAATAATAATAATAGCTCCAACAGTGGAGATGTCTTTGGTTATATCATGCAGTAAGGTGTTATATACTTCTGCACGTTGTAATCCACTGATGGTGCTGACTCTGTAGTTAAATAATAATAATATTAATAAGAATACTAATACCAATAATAATAGCTGCTACAATGAGAGTGGGGGCTGCCTTCAATAATTACCTTACGCATTAAGGTGTTACATACTACTGCATGTTGTAACTGTTGTAACGGCTATAGTATATATACTGTTAGCAAAATAGAAATAATAATAGGCGGATTCATTGTTTCCTTGCAGTCCCACTTCCAATTCAATATTTCCGTATCCATTTCCTATCCCCACTCCATAGCCAATATACTATGTTCGCAGGTAAGGGTTTCATCCCATTATATTGACTAGGCGGGGGTATGGGTTTAGTCAGTAAGAATCTGACACTACCAAGGGGGAATTCTTGCTGTTTTTGGAAGCTTCCAACCTCCCTTATGAAAAACAAAAAAAGTATTTAAGATACAACCATTTGAATGTTGATTTCTTTCTATTTCGGAGGTTGGTAGCTGGAGCTACATGGATTGGGATATAGAAAAAAGTTCATCAATAAAATTTTTAAATTAATTAAAGTCTATCTAATAGATAATTAAAATCGCAAAAAGGATCGAAAAACTATAGGCGAACGGACGGACGGACGGACAGATGGAAGAGGTAACAGATTCAAATTAAAAAGTATATTGTTCAAATTTGTTGTTTTTTTTAGAAATGAAGTAAAAAGCATCATCAGGATTAATATTGCATTTTTTTTTATTTTTAAGGATATTCCAGGAAAACGGTAAGACAAAAATTATAATAGAAAAAAAAAAATTATTTGTAAAATAATAATAGGTATGAAGAAAAGATGAAATTCGGGTGAAGAAAAAATAAAGAAAACAAAAAAATGAAAGAAAAAAAAATGGTAGAATGATTTTTGTTTACCTTGATTAATAAACAAAACAAAAAAAAACTTAGTTTATTTTACAGTTTTGTTACCAACTTTGCTACTTTATGACAATATTATAAATGAACCGTACCAACTATGTGTATGATAGCTGATGTAGTATATAAAATATGTATATAAAATTCTAGTACATTATAATATTAAAATTATTATGTGATGTAGTAAATACTGAAGTTGTAGCCGTCTTAAACTATGTTGTATTGATTTTTAACTTAAATATACATGCATAAACAATAAAAAAATTTTAGTACATTTTTCAAATTTGGATTGGAAAATTTTAAGCTCGTTTGTTAACTGATTGTTACAACGTTGTTCCAATGTTTTATTTTTCGAACGAACGCTGACTTAATTTAGTGATTTTATTTCTTCAAACTTGACGAAATGAATAAAAGTAAAACGTTGAAAAAATCACTTTTCCTTTTTATAGAAATTTTTTTAACCCATTTATGTGTATTTGCTTTTGCGTATTTCTAAGAAAGTTAAAAATTTATAATTTATACAGTAACTATGTCGCCAATTCTTTTAACTTCCAAAAGTTTTGAAAGTTTTTGCCATACTCTGGCTTTTACTTTTACAGCAAGAAGCAATAGCAAAACCCGAGGTGCATTCGGAAGGCTATGATCAATATCATACTATATATATATCATATTATATAGGCAAGTCAACACACATAGTACGCGGAACAAAAATTAGAATCTTCGAAGCATGTGTCAAATCAGTATTGCTATATAGAAACGAGAAATAGCTTGTATCTAGAAATAATATACAGAAACTACAAGTCTTTGTAAATAAATGCTTGAGAATAATATGTCGCCTATTCTGGTCAAGGCGAATAATGAACGAAGAGTTTTGGGTAATGACGAGGCAAGAGCCGATATGGGTCCAAATAAGAAAGAAGAAGTGGAAATAGATTGGTCACATTCTAAGGCACCCGACAACATCATTGGCATGCCAAGCTCTAGAATGGAACCCCCAAAGTAGATGAAATATGGGAAGGCCAAAAGAAACTTGGAGAAGAACTGTGCAAAAAGAACCCACCCTAATAAAAATTTTAAGTATAAAGTTTAAAGTTTTTTTAAAAATAATCGTTATAAAAAAAAAGTTATAAAAAAGAAAAGAAAATATAAATAATGTTAAGAAAAATTATTAAGTCAGGAGAATCAGGTGTTTGTATGAAACAAAAAACAAAAGTAGTAAAAATGAGTGAACTCATCTAAACTGATGATATCGTATAAACAAGAGAGTATATGCATAACCAAAGGTTTGTAAAGGGCACATTTAAAAAAAAAAAAAAGTAAACTTGTAGAGCTGTGACTATTTTTGCAACAAAATTTAGAATTTTTTAGGTAAGAAAATATTAGGAAAAACTCAAAGGACTGCTTTTAGATTGATAAATGTTAAGCATAACTTGAGACAAAAACGTATTTTGAAAATAGAGTTTTTTTTTAACTTTGTGGGGCTGTAAATCCGCAATGGGTGGGATTACATAAAAAGGTTCTTGCAAAACAATTTCTTACGAGATCTATCCGTGGTTGAATGTTTTTGGTTCATCTTAAACGGTGTAGAAGTTTTAAAAACCGATTTCTGCCCGTCCGTTAGTGAAACTAAAAAGCAAATTTATCAAACTTTATTTCAAAAGTTGCTACAAAAAAAGGAATAAAATAAAAAAATAAAGCAAAAAAAACATAGGAACAATTTTTTTATATATTTTCGTTTTACCCGGATGTGTATATAAATAGAAAAAGCAAAAAAATATTCACTATGGGCAACTTTTGATGGATAAATTTGTTTTTTATTTCTTATGTTTTTTTTTTTTGTAAAAATTCTTAAAACCATAAACTGATAATTGCGTAATATCTGCGTTTTAAAAAATGAATCAACGAAAGAATATACTACTAAAAAGAATAACTTGAAATAAAAATTAGTGTTTGTGGATTAATGAATGGATGTAAAAATTCTTTTTAAAATAAGAAGAGAAGAAAATGATTTTCATTTTTTTGGCTACTTACCATTTTAATAGTAATAACAAAAACAAAAAAAAAAAAAAAACAAAATATGAACCGGAAAAGAAAAAATAAAAAAACAAAATATAAGAGTAAACAAAACAAAAAGCTATAATAAATATTTTATCGCTTCCGGCTTTTAATTTAAACAAAAAACAAAAAAAAAAGAATCATCTTTCTATTCATTGAAATTTTTTTGGTTTTTATGGCAAAAAAACAAAAACAACAAAATACTAAAGTGGCCAACGAATTATATAAATTGTGCTCTAATTTATATTAAGAACTTTAATTTAAAAATAAAACAAACTTTATTATAATTTTCATAAAGTGACAGTAAATGATTTACAATATAACTGGGTTTGTAATCGTCTTATATTAAGTATCATAGATTCAAGTTGCGTGGGTGGTTTATAAATATAATTAAATGCGAAAAAAAAATTGTAAATAAATATGAAAGCAAAATAAATAAGTGATATGATATTATTTGTAACAGATAATAGATGGCGCACAAAAAACTTAAAAATCCTAATGTTTAGTAAAATAATTATCAATTTATCTTTAATAATATACATATATATATGCATTTACGTATATACCTTTTTAAGTTTGGAAGTTGTTTAAAATACAAACTCAAATTGAAAATAAATGAATTTTGACGGATTAAGCGTTGTTTATGCAAGGATAACTTTACCAAGAGGTTAATTACAAGAGTATAAGTTTCTGGCACTTAAACGAAAGAAAATACTGGGCACAGCTTAACAGATGTAAACTACTAGAAAAAAGAGTTTTTATTAGCTCAGGTATGCAAATAGCAAAAACAGAAATTTAAATTTTTAAAACTATAAAACCAGGCCCAAACATCAATAACTTTATATATTCTTTACATACCTTCTTCTTAAAAAATGCCAAAATATGAACCGGAAAAGAAAAAAAGGAAAAAAAAATATTCATTTATTTTTTAACGCTTTTTATATGAAGCGTTATTCCTTTTCTAAATTTTCTATTCATAGAATATTCGGAACAGGATATATTTCAAATACCAAGCATATCCAAAATTATGTATCGTTACTCTTCCGCACAGGTGTCTTATTACATGTTCGAAAATCTTTAGATAATAAAATTTTATTTATAACTAAATTTTATGGAAAATTTGATAGATTATCAGCTGTTATAGATTATCAACTTATGGATAAATTACCAGCTATCAAATCACATGAAAAAAAAAAAACGGAATTATAATTTGTAAGGATCACTAACTGGTTATAAATCCAAAATTTCAATTTATATTTTAATAAATTAAAAAATAAAATAAAAAAAACAAAATAAAAATTCATATTTATTTAAATTTTTCAATTTAATGTAATTTGTTTTGGTATAATATCGTGTTTTTATGGTTGCTCTCAACGGAATAAATACAAAAATAAAAAATTTTGAAAATCTTTTCAAACTTTATTTACAATATTGTTAACTTTAAATTTGAAACTTATAACAACTACATGATACAATATTTAGAATAGTATAGAATACAAGTTGTTATATCGTGCTAATAAAAGTAAAAAAAAAAAAAAAAAAAAAAAAACAAATTCCTAGTAACCTTTTCCCAATTTCATGGTTTCCAATATAGCTTAGATACCGTTTTATACATTTTTTTTTTGTATAATAAATTTTTTTTTTTTTTCATCACACTATCGTGATTTCAACTAAAATGCATTTTTTTTTCCCTTATTTTTATTTATTGCCATATGCATCAAACCGTCATCAACCAAAACCTAACGATAAGCATAAGAATGACAATAACTGAAATTGAATTCCTTTTGATTGATTTCTGATTTTATTCAAAAGTAGATTGAATCAAATCAGATAATATGGTGAAAAAAACGAAGAAAACGAAAAAGTAAAAATAAAACCAGTTAAGTCAATCATTCAATTTTTTTTTTTGAAAAATATTTTTAAAGCAAAGAAAAACTAGAGTGCTGTAACATGGATGAACTTTTATTTTTCTATTATACATACATATAATATATATTATATATATATATATATATATTCAGATATATATAATTCAACAACTATAGGAAATCTAGAATTATTAGAAATTCTACGAAATAAATAAAGAAATGAAAATTGTAATAAAATTTATGCAAGTTTTATTTATATACGTGACAGGAGTATAATTTCAAGGACAAAAATGCAATCTACTTAAACAAATAATGAGTAACAGAGAAAGATAAAAATAAAAAAAAATAAAAATAAGATAAAAAATGTTGATATTTATTTTGGTTTTTTTTTTTTTTTCTTTCTTATCGTCCTCATTTAATGCAATTGCAACATTGTTGCATTTCAATTTTCTTTTTTTTTTCTTTTGATTGAAATAACATTATATCTATAAATTTTAGATTTGAATCTACATGGGTGGGTTTATATTATATACTTGTTTCTAAAGAACTATAATATAATATTATATTATATAGATATATATTTAAAATTTAACAAGGTAGAATGTAAACCAACGGTTTTTAAAAGCGCACATTTCCAAAACTCAATACAAACTATTTAGAAGTGTGACTTACACAAAAATTTGAAAATTTCATGTAATAAGAAAAAATGTGAAAATAGGACATTTTTGAAATTTTGAGGGGCCGTAAGTCCGGAATCTTTTACAATTAAGAAAAGCCGTTAACACACATAAAAGTATATTATTGAACCTTTAATTTTCATGTCTTGCCGAAGAAAAATTTGTACAGGTGCCTAAGTTACAGGTGTCTAAAAATAGCAAATTTTCAATTTTTGAGGCGTAATAACTCTTAAAGAGGGGGTGTTACCAAAAAATTTTCTGAGGAAACTTATACTAATTCTAAAAGTTCTTTCTTGTCTCAAAATTTCAGGTTCTTATCTAAAGGGGTGCCGGAGTTATGAAAAAAGAAATTTCATGCAAAATGTGGTTTTCACATAACGGTAAATTTAAATAGTAAATTACAAAATATTACATAATTTTGATATTGTTTTATATAGATAATAAAATTTTCGATCTTCTGGCGGTTTTAGATTGTAAAATTATTACGCAGAGCCCGAGATATATACATATGAAAATGGGGCTTTTTCGCAATTTTGAAGAGCTGCAACTTCGGAACCCTTTACAATTAAAATAAACCTTTAACACACGTAAAAATATATTATTGTAGCTTTAATTTTTACATCTTGCAGAAGTAAAATGTGTGCAGGTTCCTAAGTTACAGGTGTTTAAAAATAGCAAATTTTCAATTTTTAAGCCCTAATACCTCATAAACAGGGGGTGGTCCGAAAAAATTTTCTGAGCAAACTTATACTAATTCTAAAAGTTCTTTCTTGCCTCAAAATTTCAAGCTTCTATCTAGAAGCGTGCCGGAGTTATGAAAGTAGAAAAATCATGCAAAATTTGGTTTTCACATAACGGTAAATTTAAATACTAAATTTAAAAAAATTGTATAATTTTGATATTAATTTACAAAGATAAAAGAAATACCTGTCGAATGACGTTTTCAGATTGAAAAAATCTTAAGCAGAACATAAGATATATGCATTTAAAAATAGGGCTTTTTCAAAGTTTGAGGGGGTGTAGCTTCGTAATGGGGGGGGCTACATGAAAAAGTTGTTTCACAAAATTATTTTTTTTATGAGACCTACCTATGGTTAAAATTTTTTTTCTCTATCTTTAACGGTGTAGAAGTTTTGTAAACAGACGGACGGACGGACGGACAGAGTGAAACTAATAAGCACATTTTTTCAAAATTTTTTTGGAAATGTGCTAAAAAAAAATGACGTAAATATTTATTTGTATTTGCACCATTCAACAAGGGATGAAAATGCATTTTGAAAATAAAAAAAAAAAAAACAAAATGAAACTAAATTAACGAAAAGAAAAATATTAGAGTCGGTTGCATGGAACTATGTAATTATACTTTAGATATAATGGAATATAAATATAGTTTTTTTTCAATTATTTAATTATTTTTCTCAACATTATTAATTATCATAAAAATATTTTTTAAATGTATCTACAATGTGCTTTGTGTTACAAAATATTAAAGGAAATCACAAATATAAGGTATAATAAATTCTGTTTGATTGAATTGTCTGAATTTTCATAACGTCTGCGAGTTTTTGAATCTAAAAAATTATAATTCAGTACACCATATTTAATTTTTCGAGAGTGGGTGAGAATCATTGAAAGACGCTGAAAAGGAGCAGTACGATCAGGATTTCTCTATCACCATATTGCGCATATATTATTTGCGCAATGGAAAATTCAGCTATGAAGTAAAATACGTTTAACGTTTACTCGAATGTGACCAACAAAGGGTTGATGTTCTCCTCAAACCTATGTAAATTGAAAATATAATCATCATCAATTATGCAAAAGATATGAGGTGGAAGATTGTTCCACATTCGTGATATTCGAGTCATAAACGAATTGACAATATGCTCAATTATGCCATCTAGAAATTTGATCTAAGTACGTGTAGATAGTGGATGCTCTCCTCGTTTCTCTTTGGAAAATTTTGTGTGAAAGCGTCAGGCAATAAACAACAAATAGAAGAATTATTTGTATTATACTTAGGTATATTAATTTCATATACCGCGAATAAGCGAATTACTTATAATATAAAATTTTATGGTATTATTATAATGGTCGGTTGAAATGTTAGACTGTAAAAACTGTTGGGCTGATTAGCCTGTGTTCATTATAGATACTTATCGGAACAAAAGGAAAGATATGCTAAAAAAAAAAGATTATTTTATGGACAATGGACAAGTGAAATAATATGATGTTAGTTTTGTTCTTAATGAATTTGCTCTTAATAGGTTTCAATAAATTTGTATTCAATTACTATGTGAAGCATTACTAAGCCTTGTCACAATTCATACAATTTGTTTATATTTTATATGTTTATATTTCTTATTGTTTTTATATTCGAGTTATTAAGGTATAAAGAAAATTATGTGTTTTAATAAATCTAACTTGTTGAACAATATAAAATAAAAATTATAATAGAAAAGTTGAAATTTTTGATACTGTATATATTATGAAATATGTTGTGAAATATAAATTCAAGTGAAATTAATTGAAGAATCCTTGCAAAATATCTTTCAAATATTTCAAAATCATTGTTATTATAATATATTTCCAAGTTAAAAATATTCATTTTTGGCTGCAGTTTTTAAATACTAATTAAAATTGTTATAAATACTTGACAAATAGCTATCGAACATTTCTTCCTTTATTATTATAGTTCTTTCTTCTAAAAATGAATTCTTTGTTAATAGATAATACGAGTATGTACTTGATTTAAAAAAAAATAAAAATACACTGTTTTCGAGTGAAAAGAATGTTTTTGTTTAAATTTGCATTAGAAAGAATTTAGGTCACGAATATCTTTTTAATAAATAAATAAATAAATAAATGAAAAAAACAAATAATTTTTTTCATCCTACAAGTATGCAATTTACAAAATATTAGTCTAATTTTCTTTAACTTTCTTCCTTTTTTTATTTATTTTTATTTTTTGAATATTATTAGAAGGAAATTTAATTTTTAAGTCAAAATTTATAGTAAATTTTTACCATTTAAGCAGATTTCAATGTTTACTGTTTTCAGATATCAGGTTTTTAGAATATCATTCCTTATATTAAAAACAAAAATTGTATACTATTATATAATAATATATATGTACTATTTATATATAAATATGTTTTTTTTAAAGTAATATATTATATATAAATATTGCAATATAAAAGTTGTTACTTTCTCATTGAAAACAGTCGCATCATCTTCTTCTTAAAAAAAAAATTAAACCAAAAAAAGAAAATCAAAAAGAAAATAAAAAATAGAAAATTCATGAAGAAAATAGGAGCAATTTTTTTTTTTGTTTTTTTATTTCGGAAGTAAAATTGTGTTGAACAGAACATGTTGCAGCTGTTTAACTCCAGGACATTGTGGTAACAATTTTAATGTGAAAAACAACAATGTTCTAAGTCAGCAATAAAAGTAGAAATAAAACCAAAAAAAAAAAAAAAAAAAGCGAAAATGAAATGAAATAAATGACTTAAACATTAATCTTAAAGATAAGTCGACAAAATGTGCTTTGAAATTTAGTATGTATATTACCAAATATATAATAATAGAAATGTATATGTTGTGGTTAATATGTTTGTTGAAACCATTTTCCATTTTTACCGGTTTTTATATTATGATCAAGTTCAATATAAATACTTAAAAAAAACTTACAATTATTTTTATTAGAAATGTAAAAATTTCTATATATTAGGAAGATCTGGAAAGTTTTGTGTATATTGTGGAATCTTGAACTCCTAAGTGGTGTATAGGGCGTTGATAAATTTCTTCAATCTCGTTTGATTTCTAGCGATTCACTTTAATTCTGATCTGACTCATGGCGCAGTGGTTAATTCACCAACCTTTCAATCGAAGGGTCTTGGGTTCAAACTCCGGCCAGGTCATATAAATAAAAAATATGTAGTACTTTTATATCGTAATAATGTATATCGTATAATTAATAATAGTAATTATAATAATAGAAATAATAATAGCTGCTACAATGGAGCTATCTTTGGTTATATATCATGCAAGTAAGGTATTCTATACTGCTGGACGTTGTAATTCACTGATGGCCCTGACTCTGTAGTACAATTATAATAATATTAATAAGAATACTAATACTAATACCAATAATAACAGCCGCTACAGTAACAATTGAGGTTGCCTTCAATAATTACCTCATGTAGTAAGGTGTTGTGTACTACTACATGTTGTAACGGCTATAGTCACCGCAAAATAGTAATAATAATAATAGGCTTTCCTATCCCTACTCCCTAGCCAATATACTGCGTTCGCATGTAAGAGTTTCATCCCATTATATTGCCTAAAGGGGGAGGTGGGTTTAGTCAGTAAGAATCTGACACTACCAAGGGGGAAATTCTTGGTGTCTTTGGAAGATTCCCGCCTCCCTAGGGAAAAAAAAAATTACCAAACAATGTTTTTCTTCTTCTTTGCGCTGTAGCTACTTTCAAAACACTATGTAGTTGTGTAACAATAAAACTGTACTCTCTATGTAGTTTTTTGTGTTCCGACATCCCGTCTACCTTGACGATTCCATTCAAATATTCTTTTGCGAGGTTATTTTATGACCATCGAATTCTCAAGTCTGTGTCAATAATTTTATTAAATTCTGATTTTATTTTAAAACTCTAATTATATACTGTAAAATCCCTATTATTTTTGTTGTTATCAATAAAAGTAGGTCTGACACAAATTAATTAGTATGGGCTTAATCAGCAGGTTGGCTGCCACAATTAAAAAATATTAGTTTGGGTCAAATATTTAATTTTAATACAAGTTTTTTAAAGTAATTATTGCACTATCGAAAATATATGGTTGTTATGCATTACGAAAATTATTATATGTAACACTTAAATTATGTATATTGACCGTAACATAATATATAATATACAGTTATATGCATGGATAATCTGCAAATGGTTCGTATCTTTGTAAAGTAATGTACAATTCAATTCAATCCAATGCAACAAAATTTATTTTGTCATTGTCTATCCCTTCCTTTTTTCTTTTTTTTTTTTTCAATCTTTTTCATTAGTGCAAGAAGTATCAGCTGAATCATTATTTTGTTTTCATTTTTCGTGTTTTTCTTTTTTGTAAAATTAAGTTTAAATGATCGTGCAAGAAAATAAATTTGCAACAGTTGTATTACAGGAGTTGAGTGTTAAATTTTATAAAATTAAAGTTTTATAAAACTAAATTTTCAAAATTTTGTTATAAAATGTATATTTTTGGAAAATGTGGTTAAACGAATTTGATTTTAATTTTCATCTTCAAAAGAAATGATAAAAAATTGTCTAAAATTCTACAGTAAAACTAATATTAAACCAATTTTCCTACCTATATATAAAAATTTATGATTTTTTCGAAATTCCAAAATAAATAAAAAAAATTGTAAATAAATTCATCAAATAATATTTATTTATTTATAAAGGAAAAACAATTTAATATCACTTTATATCACTAATGAAACACTTTGTTTGTCTTGACATAGCCCAGATATGATTGGCTATGAGTGGAAAAAATATATATACAAAATATATATATTACACAGCTTATGTGTTTGAGGAAAGTACTCAGTGTGGATAGTACTTAGAGGTGTTCATTTTCTGTGTTCAATCGAAATATGTATATGTGTTGAAAAATTTCAAATTTCAAGTATGTGTTAAAATATGGAACCAAATCTCAAAAAAAAAAAACCGCAACATTACAGTTATTAAAATAATAAAGAAAAAAAAAAAATAATTTCATAGTTCCTAGAAAAATGGAAATTTTTAATTTTACATTATCTACAAATTTTCATTTTTTCATATACAATCAATAAATCTTAAAAGTACATATATAATATACATATTGTTATGTATATTATAATGTATGTATATACGAATAGAACATTTTTTTTTTTTTTTGTATTGTTTTACTTAATTCAGTTATATGACCGTGATACTTCTAAAATATGTTGTAAATTTCATATTTTTGTTTCACTTATTCACTTTTGTTGTATTTTTTGTCTTTTATTTTTATTTTTTATTGTTTGCAAAAAAATATTTTACATTATTATTATAAAATAATTTTATATTGTAAATTTATGTCACGATTTGTCTGCAAATAAATACCAGTTTAAAAAAAAAAAAAAAATAAATAAAAATAAAGTTTTACAAAATATAAACTAGAATTTCTCCATTTTAAAAAGGAAAACGTAAAGGACAAAAAGGAAAAAGCAAAAAAAAAAAAAAAATAAGAAAATAAAACACGAAAAAGAGGTAAATATTTATTATAAATTTTCATCACTTTAACTATAATTGTACATAATATAATATGTACTATGAGAAACTTTCTTTTTTGTATTTATTTAACATTTTAGTAGGTTATACTCCTATATATTTTTGTAAAATGAAATCTTTATTTATTTATTCATTCATTCATTTCATTGAATTGAATTGTTATAATATATTTATATATAATATAATATATAATACATTTTATTTGTATTTTTATTAAAAAAATAGTTTTTTTTTGTTTTTGTTATATCCTTGTTAAAAATAATTGAAAAAGATACTAGTAATGAAAAAGTTATACTTTAAATTGAAGTTTCATGTATGTTATCATCAAATATTATTTTTTAAAATAAATAATAAACTTAAATGGATGAATAACTATATAATAATAGGAAAAATATAAAATTTATTTAATGGAAAGAACAAAACAAAACAAAATTAAATTTAATTGATTAGATTAGAATAAAATCAGAATTAAAATAGACACTTCAAAATATGATATCATTCATATTGCCAAAACTCACAAGGAAAAATATTTTAATTTAATCGTTAATTAGTTAGATCTGGTCGGTTCAATGTTAGAACATCATATAACTAAAAATTAATAATTATATGAGCATAACAACGAGTAGAGCAGTATAATTAAAAGTGTAGTTATTCATGTGAGGGTTCTTCTGTTGGAACAAAATACCTTGCGTAAAAAAAATTTATGCACCTATACTTAATGTTAAAAACTCATTAATATTATATAAGTAAAAGTACATTCACTTAAAAAAATTTAAAATTTTTCATAATATTTCATAATATTTCAAATTAAATCTTCGATCAGGGCAATATGTAAAATCAAAAGATTTATAAAGGCGCGCATTTTCCAAAAAACCACAAAAACGGTTTATATATGAAAAACTCGTTAAAAATTAAGAGATTTTTCTATTTTTGACCCGTAATATTTCTGAAATCAGTGTAACCTGCAAAAAATTATTCCAAAACTTTAAAAAACTTCTCTCAAAATTTCAAATTTCTAGTTAAAAGCGTGTTGCAAATATGAAGGATTTAGCTAGCTATTTCTATCATTTTGAACTTTATGCATCTTTAAATGGTATCGTTTAGCATTTGTAGAATGAAAATATGAATGCTGAGCAAAATTGTATAGATATACACATTTTAGAAAAGAGCTTTTTAAAACTTTAAGGAACTATACAGTTCCGTAATGAGTAGGACTATATAAAAAAAAGTTATTATAGAACATTTCTTTTTAGAAGAAACCTATCGATTTTTATGTTAAAAGACTTATTGATTGTTCTATTTTGTTCTATCTTATCTTAAAAGGTGTGAAAATTTTGTAACCATATGGACGGGGAAACGGTCAAATTGAAATTAATAAACAAATTTTTTCAAATTTTTTTTGAAAATATGCTAAAAATAGTTTAACTACAACGAGAAATAACAATGTACCTACAATATTTGTTTCTATATAAGACTTTACTTTAAATAAAAAATAATTTTAGTTTACAAAATATCTATGAAATAAGTATTGAAGCATTGCTAATTAAAACAAAATAAATTTTAAATAATAGGTACAAACTGATATGTCAGAACAATAATATGATATTCAATACAATATAAAAAATAGTAATAAAAAATATTAAATACATATTTAAATTAAGTTTTAAATATAAAATTCAAAATTATAAACAACATTAAAATGACAGAAATTTTTAATCAGAATTAAAATAAAATATTGGAAAAATTATTAAATTTATCTATGTATTTAAATGCTATATTTTTCTGTAAAATGATATTTTAATATAATATTAAATTTGTGCAATAAAAGATAAATATTTGGAAAATTTTATAAATTTTTAACTTAGGTACCTAATTTAAATTATTTACAATTCCAAAAAGTTTTAGAATCAATAATATTTAAATTTATTCATCAATATATAAAAACAGAGTGGCTCCGAATAGGTAAAATGTATTTTAAAATGAAATGAATTGTATAGGTGTAAAATTAACAAAAATTTTCAATACTACAGATATTGGATATTATATTATAGACTAAAGATCTTAAAATTAATCAAAAAGGCACAAATTCGAAGCCTATCAGTATGCTTTATAATGCAAATATAATATTTAATATCCATAAACAACAATAAGCAAATATGTATAATCATTAAAAAATAATATTTTTATAGTTAGGGATGAGAACCTTAAAAGGTACCAAATATTGCTTTACCACACTAAACTAAACCTTCTGTTTCAAAGACTAAAACTAGTTAACCTAGAGACTATCCATGAACTTTTCTTTCACGTTATTTAGTATAACAGTAAATCCTTAATGTAAAAATTATTATTTGATATTTGATGAATTATGCATTTATATGAAATACGCAATCATACGTACTGAGTTATTTGTTTTAGTACAGTCTATAATACTCTATATACACGATTAATTTGAAAATAGTCAGATATGGACCTGTTAAAAAATATAATTTTCTTATAAGTTTTGACTGTTATTGTAAATGCAATGCTTTTCACTGTGAGATATTGCGATTTTTTTTTGCGATACTGTGTGCACTGTTAAGTTATATTTTGTAATTTGGAAAATAATCTACCAATAAAATAATTTATGGTAATAATTTTTATACTAATAATAAATTTATAATATTTAGTAATATCTAAGTTTTAATTTGTAATTAATAGAATTACAGTTAAGGAAATTTTCTTAGAAGAATTATTATTTGTGTTGTGTAGCAATATAAAATATAAAAACAAAAATGAGCACGAAATTATAAAAATTCTTTTTATTTGATAGAACGTCTAAACTAAATATTGACCCTATATATTTTTCAATATTAGTTATTATAAAATTTAAGAATATTAATAAAGTAGCCATTGAACTTACTACAGTTTTAAAATAATTACATTCATATAAAAATTTCATAAAATATTTTTAAACTAATAAATTCAATATTTAGTTATTAGAAGAATAATTTAAAATTAACTGTTCAGATAAATTATCAAAGCGTTTATTTTTTTAATGCTCCAAAGCAATAATTTAAAATTTCTCAATTTGTATATGCTTCCAAATCTTAATGTAATAATTCATATGCCAGGCATTTTCAAATCAAGCACCTAACTTTCTTTAACCAAGCCAGTAAAAAAAGGCATTGCGCGTTTAGTGGGTTAAAGTCCCACACACTTCATAAATGACTTATACTTCTTCCACCCTTCTATAGTGTCCTTTGATGATTTCCATCTAACAAAAAAAAAAATCTATTGAATCATAATAATTGAAATATAATACTCGTAGCAAAACAGTTACTAACACAGGCATTCACAATAAATGATTCCCAAAATAACATATAAAACCGTTCAGAAAAATTTAATCACAATAAACAACTTTAGCATACAAGATAATATAAAATAAATCTTTGAATCCAAACAACCAAAAACAATAATTAAGAATCAATTGAGGCCTCGGTGGCCTGTCTAGTGGGAAATAGCGTATAAAATACGCTGTAAACACCAAGATAGTTTGGGTTCAAACCCTACACACGTCGTAAAAATTATTCCCCCTTACAAAATTTATAAAGACACCTGAAAAGGAAAGGCTGTGTAATTTCCTGTTCACATTTATGTGGCAAAGAAATTCACTAAAAAGACATGATCAATGAGTAAAGTCATTGTTCTTCCAATCGATAAATCTTGGATTTGAATTCAAACCGCGGTCAAGTTATATACAATAGCGGTAGTATATGTACCTACCGTTAAAAAAAATAAATAAATATATTTTTTTGAATAAGAAATTAGATGGCGCACAAATATATTATTTGTAAGCAACTTTGGGGATGCACAGAACATTTTTAGAGGAATAAAATATTAATATAAATATTTGTCCAGGAAAATGATGTGTAACAAACGCATTCAATTTAAAATGTTGTGTTGGATGTTGGATCTATTATAGAAAAATAATTATTTTTATTTTTTAAAACTATGATACATTACAAAAGGGTAAAGGGAAAAACAAAAATAATAAAAAAACAAAAAAAAAATTATTTTTCATTCATTAATTTTTTTTTTTAATTAATTTTATTTGACATACATACATCCCATATATGCATAAATACAAACCAAATATTTTTAATAATTTTAAAATGTCATTTTATAGATTGAAATAAAGAAAGCCAAACAAATATTTTATTATAGGAAGCAGGAATATTTTATAATTGTTTATGAATTGTAAATTGTAATGGGTAATCTTTAATTTGTTTCGAATTTTTTGTTTTGTTAAAAAGAAATTTTCTCTAAATTTTTTTTTTTTAAATTTTATTATAATCTTCTATATATCCCATGAACTTCTATATATATCCCATGGCACTTCTGTCTTTTTCAAGTGAGTCAAAAGTCCAAATTTTCCTTTTGTAATGATATTTTTTTTTCTCTCCTTGCCACTCCTACAAGGAGCATTGGGCATCCACTAAGTCATTTATTTATTCATATTTGACTAAGTTTCAGTTTCTGGAATCATTAATTTCACTAAGCCGTTGATTACTCGGCTGTAGCTATTGTACAAGACTATGAGACGCTTCTTTTATTTCTAGGCCATCTATTATCTTATACAAGAATTATAGTTTACTTATTATTTATTATTGCTATTAACAATATGATATTAAATTATAATTTATAGAACATACATATATACTTATTTTTAATTTAATTATATTCTATTAATTATATATTATAAGAAAAATGTCTAATATATTTTATTTATCTATATGACCCAGCCGGGGTTTAAATCCGAGACGTTACGTATGAAAGGCCGGTGTCTTAACAATTACACCATTGGCTGGATAATGATGATAATAATTTATAATGTAATAATATCGTTTAGAGTAAACTTTCTAGACTAAACTTCAATTTATGCAACGGACAACTATAAAATCAGATACAGTTATTTTCCAAATTATACATTTATGTATATATATATCTATTTTGAAGAAATTTTATAGACGGTTGCGAAATCAGATTTACCCCTTTTTCCAGAATAACTATACATATATCTATGTCTGAAAATCTGAATTAGGAGGGAATTTGAAGTGATTCAAAAATACCAATCGAACTTCTGACACGTCAGCACCAAAGTATTAATTATAGTTATAGGAAGTAGTTTTACTTTTTACTAAACCTAATGCATTTTTCACACAACAAAAAAGTCTATTTTCAAGAGTAGGTGCAAAATATTTTTTCTATTTTCCATATCCCAAATGGGTAGTAGGTACCCAAATAAGTATTTTATTATTTTTGGTTTCAATTTCAAATCGTTTATTTTATTCTGTCTTTTTCGTGCATGATATTTTTTTATAACTATACACTTTAGCTTAATTTAGTTACAAAATATTTTTATAGTGTTTTTTCATTTCTTCTTATTAGTATACAGGTACGTGCAGATACGATTCCGGATGGAAACATAATATTTTTTTTGTAGGTATGTAAATATAAATTACAAGTATAACTTTTTTTTTATTTACTGCATTTATTGGTATAAATACAAAATACAAATTATACATTATTCCGAAATTGCAAAAACAAATACCTATGTATATAAAAATAAAATCTACCATAATTAACTCCGCCATACTATGACGGGCCAACAGCTAGTTCAAAATAATGCAATAAATGCAAAGTGGAACCAAACCATGCTTTAAAAGTTTCTTAAATTTTTGATCAATAGTTAATAACTGATGAAAATAAGTTATAAGTAAATGAATAAAATAAAAATATCTATGAAAGTACTAAAACTTATTATGTTCTAATTTATGGTTTTCATAAAATTTTCAAAGAAACCATCAAATCAAATAAATAAAACAAAAAAAGAAAAATTGTTCATATTATAATAATCTGGTATCCTATTAAGTTATTAAATAATTTCAGATGATTTATTATAATAATAAAAGTATATATATACATATTATTATTTATATAAATATATTATATATTATGTATATATAACAAAGTTCTTTAAAAGATTATTTTACTTTAATTTCCTTGAAATTATTAAGTAAATAAATTCATTATTAAAAATAATTTCTAAATAATTAATTCAGAAAATAATTTTCTTTACTTTCAATTTAACTACAATTTAAGTTTAAAAAAAATTAAATTATCAAAAAAAAGAAAATTAATATTAATTTAAAATCATGGTTTTTAAATATTATATATATATGAATAATCTAAGCTTATAGTTTTTCTATCAAAGTTATAATTTCCCATTTAGTTATAATTTTCCCATTTCCCCAAATATAAATAATTACCTTTAAATTTATTTTTCTTGGTAACAAACCAAAAATTTTCGAACAAAAATATGTAGGTATAAGCATATCTTTTAAAATTAAGATTTTTATTTACTTTAATTTTAATACACCTGTGTTACATTAAAATAACAAATACTTAATTAATGAAATTAATTTAGATTCACTTTTCTTTTGTTTAAAATATTTTATATACTTCAAAATAGTATTTGAAGGGTCTCGTCGGCCTAGTGGGTAAGAGTGTATGAATTATTAAATGCTGTAAAAACACCGAGAGAGTGTGGGTTCGAATCTCACACACATCGTAACAATAATTCCCCCTTACGACATTTATAGCCACGCCTGAAAAGAAAAGGCTATGTAATTTTCTTGATACATTTATGTGGCAGGGGAATGAACTGAAAAAAGAAAAAAGTATTTGCTTAGTCTAACGTCATTTTTACGCGGCACTAAGGTTCACGCATTACACTTTTGATTATATGTAATTGATTAGTTGAAGGTATTTGGATGTGGTAGACCTTCGTTTTATAAAGATGTAAGATTTTACTTTGTAAGCTTTAATCCTCGGTATACATAAAAATAAAAATTATATTATATCATATTATTTAATTAATTATTTTTTAAATTAAATATTACTAGCCATATCATATTAAAGTTGTAATACTTTTAATTCAATTTTAATAAAGATAAATGACTTTCTAGGATGCTTAGTTAGCCTTTTACATTCAAAGATGTCTCAAATTCAATGACAAATTTTGGTAATACGTATCACAAGTCTAACATGACAATTTACTATGTTTAACTATAGCACCTTTTCTGTTTAGTATTGACCTCTAAACCGTAACTTAATATATTATCTTGCATGATCATTAATACTTTTATACTTTGGTATAATTAACCCTAAATTATTATTAAAAGGGGCTTCGGTAGCCTAGTGGGTAGGCGTGTGGCGTATTTACCGAAGGAGTGTGGGTTCGATCCCTGCACAGGTCGTAAGTGTTGTTTTCTTTACATATCCCCTTACGACCAAATATAATGTAAATATATAGTATATAATATAAACAAAATAAATAATATTAGTATATAATTTAATAATAGTATAAAAACCTATGATGGCCTAAAGTAGCCGATGGTTCAATAATATTACATTACATTTATGTATGTAATATTAATATAAATAAAAAAATAAATATTATTAAATATACAAAATACATAGATATAACTTAAGTTGTACTAAATTTTTACTAAATGATATTATAAAACAATAAACTGAATTGAAAATTTCCAAATTTTCGGAAAACTTAGATATATTCCTCAAACGGAATAAAGTAAAACAATTTATATGTGAGTAGGTTAAAAGATACAAATTTGTTTTTTAAGAATATTTTGCCAAAAAAATTTTCCTAACTAAGTAGAGTTTCCTTAAAATTGAGAAAAGTGTCTCTTAAGAAAAAATTATTAATTATAAATTTTTTATTTTTAGTGCATCCTCAGCCACATAAATGTAAAAAGGAATTTTCACAGCCTTTCCTTTTAAGGCGTGGTTGTACATATTGTAAGGGGGAATTACTGTTACGACGTGTGTGGGATTCGAACGCACACTCCCTCTGTTTTTACAGCGTATTTTATACACTCTTATCCACTAGTCCACCGAGGCCCCCCAAAACATGTTTAAAAAAAAAATTAAAAATTTTTTCTTTTCAAAATTAATATAATAAATTCAGTGAATTTAAATAAATTTTATTAACTGTATATTTTGAAATGAACATAAATTTTCTTAAAAATTTAGGCATTCAATTTTCTAGTATTCATCAATAAACATAAAAATTAATCAATTAGAAAAGGAAAATAATAAAATAAGTGTTTACCTTTATGATCGAAATTAGTCTTTAGATGTATTGAATCAAAAGAACAATCTATAGATTTGAGTAGATCTATAGACATAATAATGTTATATTTAGTCCTTAATATTATATTAGAATTTTAAAGATTTTTGTTTACAATTTCTTTTCTTTTTTTTTTTTTTTGCAAACACAAGGACTAAAAATTACTGTATTCGTTAAAAAAGAAAAAAACATATATATGTATATCTGATTCCCTCATATTCAGAATATAACTAGTTTTAAAATTCTTAAGATTTTCCCTAAAATTTCACTTTGGATATGTTTTAAAGGTATAGGTATTTATAGAAATGTTTTTAAATTTATATGGGTACATATCAAATTGTGATATGTTTTATTTTTAGTTTTTCTTTTTTTCCTTTTTGTTTTGATTTATTTTATTGGCTCCTATATCCTAAATCGGAATTTTTTTTGTATTTTCATTTTTCTTATGATAATTCTGTATTAAAAATAATTTATTGAGGGAAAGAAATTTAAGGACCTTCTTATGACCTGCCTATAATACCATATTGTTATTATTTTTTATTAGATTTATGATCATTTATTTTATTTAAAAATAAATACAGGTATACGGTATAGGATAAGAAGTGTTACAAGGTGGAGATAATACAAATTGGAATGGTATAGGTTTATATTATATTTTTATTTATTATATAATTTCACATATAATTTAACAAAATATTACTGATTATTTTGAATTGATAATCGTATTAAATTATTTGTAAGCCTATAAAAATAGTAGTAAATTATTTGTAAAAACAAAAATATGTTTTTGTGTATTTTTATGTGAAGTGAGTAAACTTTTGATAAAAATCGTTAGCCTAATTTTTCAAGAACCCAAATTTAATACCCACCTACAAGAATACCTACAATAACAAAAAAAAACATTCTTTAAAAAAATATCTAGTATTTAATTTTTACGTATTAACAAGTGATTTTTAGAGCAAATTATGAGATACTCAATTTATAATTTTAAATACTCAATAATCTATAATTTTAGTTTATTGAGTATCTTATAAATTTCAACTAATCAATCAAAACGAAAACAATAATAATACGATTTTTATTTTAGTATTATATAACCGAAATTGATTTCATAAATTCTTATGTATGGGGTTTATTATGCTGTATAGTGTGTAAGCTTGGACATTAACGGTAGATACTATAAATAATATTCGAAGCTTTTGAAATATCGTGTTGTCGCCTTCTACTTAAAATTAAATGAACTGATAGAATCATAAGCAAGGAGGCTCTTTGAAAACTACATATAGATCGAGAACTTTACTTTACTTTACGTCGTTCTTTACTTACTTATTTCCTAACATATGTACTTTACCAACTTATTTCCTAACGTTAATTACTGTAAGGTAACTTATTTCGATCACATCATACTGGAACCAAAGTATCATATATTACAATTAATTGTACAAGTTTAGATTGAAGAAAGTTTTGATGTTCGTAGAAAATAATTATCCTGAAGAAATATTAAAAATTGGACATGTTTAGAACAATAATCGTACAATATCGGCACCGTACAATAATCCAATCCTTAAGAAAAGAAAAAGAAAGAAAATATAGAATAATCCAATCCTTGGTTTGTATTTGCAGGTTTTTTTATTTTTTCTTTCTTTTTCGGTATGTTTATCATATGAATTTTATTTTTCGAAGGTAACCCAAATTTTTCAAAACTATTTTGTAATCATTCACCAAAAGTACAAAGGATAAAATGTTAAATGACTAAATTTAATTCACGTAGATTAAACCAATCGCGAGTTAAAGCAATCTTGAGGTTACTAGCCTAGAAACAGATACTTTTTTGTCGGTTTTATTCTTATTTTCAGGTTACGATTTGTGACCAATAAAATATTAATGTTGGTAAAATAACATGTTTAAAACATTAGATATTTGAATGAAATGAAATGTTTAAAAACATTATATTATACTTATTACTACCATATACCTGAAAATTTATAACTGTAATTTAATTTCTTAAGAAATTTTGTAGAAGAGACCTAAGTACCTAAATAGAATATTAAGCTATGAAATGAAAAGAAAAATATAATTTTTAGATACATTATTTTTAGAAATTATTTTCAGAAAATAAAAATGTTCCTTCTTCTGCAATTTGTTTTAGTTTTTTCTTACTTTCGAATGATTGTAATATGTCTGAAAAAGGTTTTAACTTAATAAAGATTCAACAGATAATCATGATTCTGAAAAACTGCAATTCCTAAAAGAAATAGAAACTATCAAATCACAAAGATATCATGTGGGTGACATGATTTTCACTTCAGAAACTTTAGTACAATAGTAACTTTAAATTCAAAAAAAAAAAATGAAGAAAAGTTTTTTTTTTGCTAGAAAAGATAAATAGATAGGTTGAGAGTAAAAAAAAAAAACAAATAACAAACGATTTTATTCAATTTTTTTTTTTCTCCTTTTCAAAAGAAAGTTCACTTTAACAAAACAGAGTGATAGAGTGATGCTTACAATAGTGTAAAATTTCAATTTCCTATTAAATAAAGAGATGGCAAAAAAAAAAACACAAACTCGTATTTACTACAGTTTTTGTTTTGTTTTTTCGGGTTTTCTTTTAATATTTCAAAAATCGTATATATATATAAAAAAAAAAAAACTATCTGATTATAGATACTATCTATCTATCTTAATAAAAAAAAAAAAAAAAATAAGCAAAATATTTTTAAAAGTTCGATTGCATTTCAAACTCTTAGAAAAATAAATGCAGTAGAAACTGTATTTGAAATAATGCATCATTCTTAAGTTTTTTCTCATTTTAAAATTTTCAATTTTTTCTTGTTTTTTTTGTTTTTTTTTGTTTTGTTCTAAATGCATTTTTTACCAGAAAGCTTCCTTTAGACTTTGTGACAGATGAGAAGTTTTAAAGTTTTTTTTTTTTTTTTTTGTTTCGTTTTGTTTAAAAAAAAAAAAAACATTAACTTGAGATGTTTGTGGTTTTCCAATTTTAAGATAATATTGTCATGTTATATAAGAATGAAAATCTATTTTCACTTTTAGTTAGTGGGCATAATATAAAAGAAATTTTAAGCTGGAAATGAAAGTTTTAATCTACGATATCACATAAAATTAATGTACATATATAAATTTTGTACTTTTAATGATTTTTTAGAAAAACCATATGTGATTTATATAATTATGTATATATTATGTTGCTACTTGATAAAAAATTAAATTTAAGAACATAATCTTTTTGAAAAGAGTGACTTTCTTATGAGATGAATCAATACACCTTTCAGAATTATTCTTCTCTTCTATTCTCATAATGCTCTCGATTACAAAATTCGAGTTAGCAAATTTATTGAGTAATACTCTGACTGATTTGAGTGAATTATATGAGTCGAATTCATAAAACTGAGCTTAAACCCAAATCTCAATTTTTTAAACAAAAACTACGCTTGAACTCGAGTTCCAGCTGAATTTTATTCATTTTACCCCATATTGCAAAATTACAAAATTCGATTTACAAAATATTGAAAGATACTGAGTGAATTGATAATGAGTTCCAAAATTCTGAATTATAATTTCGGTACACTGTTTTAAACCATAGATTTTTTTTTTTCATACAACTGAAACCTTGTCTTTGTGAACCAATCTTATACCTACAGTAAATTTTTTTATACTTTCATATTTTTATCATTAATAATAATATAATATTGTTTAATAATTTTTAGCCTAAATATATATTTTGATTGAAAAATGATTTTAAGAAAACTTATAGAAATTCTTAACAAAGTTAAGAAATCAAAATTTTTTAACTCAAAATTTTGTCACTCAAAAATTGCTAACTTATTGAAATCAAACTTTGAAAAAAAAAACTGAAATTTTTTGTAATTTAGAATTATAATACCAATTAAAATATCTAGATACCCTTTTTTATGTCATTCAGAAACTTAGTATCTATAAGTTGTATCAATTGACTAAAGCACATAACGAAATTTCAATTATGATACGGAAAAATCAGATCAAAAATCAAAAAATCCCTTCATCTCAATTAAAGTAATATTGAATTTAATTATTAAAGTATTTTGTTTTGAGGGGAAAAATATAATTTGTTTTAAAAATTAAGAAAAAAAAAAAAAAAAAATTTTTTTTAAATATTCCTTAAATCAAGGATTTTCAATTTTTCAAATAAAATCCTATTTAAAGTCTTAAATTCGATTAAATCATTTTCTGATGTTATTGTTGTAATGTATTTATTATATATATTCGAACATAGTGCTGAGGCTAGAATATATATTTGCCATTACGTTTATGACACTTTAAATAGAAGAAATAGATGTGGAAAACTATGTGTTATATTCTTGCTCAGGATTGAATTTTAAGTCGATTTAGTTATGTGCGTTAATTCATCAATACCTTTGTCCGTCCTCAGTTATAGTGAGGACAACTCAATAAATAATAAAGTTAGAATTCTGAAATGTTTACCATTTTATTTTTATATAAATGCTACCTTTATTGGAAGAAGTTTGACGGGCAGCTTCGATTAATAGTCATACAACTTCTTTTTTTTTGTATATGACCATAACTCATCAGTGTCTAATTAAGTTGAATTCAGATAAACACGCCGTAACATACACTAGTAAGACTATCATAACACATTAGCAATGATAATTAAATGTATTGTTCTATTTTAGAATTATATAATATGAATTATATCTAAATAACATAAATCACATTTTGTACGAATATTTTAGAGTTGTCAAGTCCAACCCGTTTTTTCCTTTTAGTTCTCTTCCCCATTTTTTGTTTTTCTTGATTAGTTTCCCATTAAAAATAATTCATTCTAATTGTATCGAATGTTGTATTAAAATAAATGAGAATTATAAGTAGTTAAGTACTTATAGTTACAAATCGGTAAACGATGGTAAATTTGAGGAAATAACAAGAATGAACGCAGCAAGGAATAATATAAAAAAAAAGAGCAACAATATATAAAACAAATTGAAAGTATTTAAAAATTATTTAATTGGAACAAATCCTTGTAATCAAATGAATCTTTTACAAATTCTTGAATTTGATTTAATTTCCAACAAAAAAAAAAAAAAAAAAACAAATTTCATTTTGGTATTAAATTCTTTAGAAAATCTTTAAGTTTCGATAGAGGGTTTGATTATTTTCGTATCTACCATAATGTACAAAATTAACATTATCCTGATGGTTTAAGATTAAATGTCAATCAACTCTTGAACAATATCTTGTAAGAATTTATGGTATATTATATTAGAAACCATGTTTGGTGTTGTTTCTTTCATTATTTCGGGATAAATAAAAAATTTTTGTAAGAAAAATATATTTGAAATAAATCTTTTACATATAAGATTTAAAAGGATATTCATTAAGGGAAATAGAATTTTATACATTGTAAATATTTTCACGATAAAATTACATGTTTTTTAAAACTGCCATAAAAGTTTAGTTCTTCAAAAGTTATAGTTCTTCTTGAAGTGCTAGTTCTTCAAAAGTGACGTTCTATTTAATTTTTGACAGTCAGTTGTCATACTGAAACTCATGCAAGTGTTCAAAAGAGTTTAATTTAGTGTTACATTACTTTAAGGATTTGTATTAGAAAATGATTAACGTTTATTACATTTGTTATATGTGATAATTTAATAGGGAATCCAGCCAAATGAATGACAAACTATAAAACTTATGATAACACTTCTTTTGCAAGTTTAAATTTTTCAAATTGAGTTAAGAAACAGGGCGTTTATTTCCTATTTCCTGTGGAAGTATATTTCGAGAGTATTTTCTTTTCTTTTTTCATCCATTAATTAATTATTAGTAGTTTATACTTTTAAAAAATCATTTTCTCCAGAAATGCCCCAGATTTAAAGCATAATATACATAAAATTTTTTTAGAATTTGGGTTCTTAAATAAACAAAAATGAGTTTTGAAAACTGAGTATTTACTAAAAACATTTTAAAAATATACATGACATGAAATTGTATACTAAATATACTGAACTTTTATCGTATAACGAACAAATTGTTTTTCAAATTTATCTCCAGATTTTATACCTTAAAAATGTAATATGTTTTATACTTTCTAAATAATGATTTGTAAATAGGCAGTTCTATCGTCACAATTTTGTTCATAATAATGGAAGATAAAGTAAAAATTTAAGATGTTTATTTTTTATATTCTTAACTACATTTATTAAAGCCGGGCAAACAGTATTTTATGCGTATGCTAAAATCTTGCGTTAAACTCATAGAACTAGGCGTAATAGATATAAGCTCAAGTATATGAATCGGATTCGTATCGATAAATAAGTCAATTTAACTATATAGGGCTCTATGTGGATCCGTCTATGACCTATAGCGCCTGTAAGCATGATAACTCAAAATCTAGAGTCAAGAATTGAATAGATTTCCTGTTAATCTAGAATTATGATAATTTAACAGATTTACTATATTGTTTTCGTTGTTATCAGCTCATATTTTAGGTTCATCAGCTCACCAAAACGGCTCGTTGTTATCGGCTCACATACAAATTTTTTTAGCTCTTGTTTACATATCTTTAAAACTATAATAAATCTAGGATGTTGGAAAAGAAAATGGTTAAGTACTTAAATAAAATTTTAAATTTTCGGGGAACTGGCCTATATATTTCTGGGCCCTGTTAATATAATATTTTTGAAACTAATAAATCTACAAATTTCAAATTGAAAATAGGGAAATAGGACAAATGCGTTGGCAAAACTTAAAATTATTCGAACTAAGGGTATTAAACAAATTTACATATGTAATTTCAAATAATATCTGCACCATACTAATAAATAATATAATATACTATTTATATAATATATATAATAATAAACATAGGTTTTATTTAAAAGGATCATACGGATATTTAAAAGTTTCTAAGTGTAATTTTATTTTTAATTTATTGTACATATTTTAAAGTTAAAACATTTTTATTCAACAAATTATTTTTATATATCCGCGAAATCATTTATTATTTTATTCTTTTTTTTTATCTAAATTCATTGTCTCTCTAACTAAAATTTCAAATCGTGTGTAAAAAATCGTCTAAACAAATGACAATAATAATATTGAGTCTGCCATTTATTTTCTCCATTTTATTCCAGATTTAAAACAAAAACAATAAATAAAAAAAAATAATAATCATCTATAGAAATAAAAACTGAACTCTGTCGAAACATTACGAATAATATTTTAGTAAATTTATTTTTCTAACATAGGATAGTATTATGTATATATATATAACAATATAAAAAAGTCCGAAGGTTCCCATCATTCATCATAGAATATTTTCATTTAAAATTTTCATTTTTAAAGTAAAAACACATTTTCTCTTTCCTATTTTTATGTTAATAAAGTATAAAAAAAATGTCAAATTTGAAATTTAATTGGATCAAATTAAATCCTCTATTTACGTTATATAAACAATAAAAAGAGGATAATAAAAATAATATAAAAAAAAAACAAAAAATAAGAAATAAAAACTCAATTGAAAAAATTGGTTTTTTTTATTTTTATTTTTGTATATTCATTAAAATAGTATAACATTTAATGTAATAGTCATCAAGGATATTCGGTGTACAGAAACGCAAGGAATTGAGAAGAAATTTCTAAACTAAAATTTAAATTCAAATTAAAAAAAAAAAAAAAAAACGAAGTCAAAAGAAGAAAAATTCCTTAAGGAATAATTTTACGTAAAAAGAAAGAATCAAGAAATCATCAATTTTATTATCATTGTAAATAGAAATGAATGTCCTTACAAGTCTTTTACAACCATTTACCATATTCAGTTTTATGTTCTATATATAAAAAAAAAATAACAAAAAAATAGGATCTAAATTTAAATTTGTTAGAGTTAATTTTTTTTTTTTGTTTTTGTTTTTTTTTTATGTATTCTGATGGTTTATATTAGAAGAGTAAAGGACTTGTTCGTAATATTTGAATATAATATGTATATGTGTTATTATATAATAGAGTATCTACCTATGTATATGTTTAAAATAATAAAAAAAACTCTAAGAATGAACTAGAATAGAGTTTGAGACGGAATACAATTAATTTAAATGGAAATTAGGATCAAGAATAAGTTAAATTAATAAAATAAAAGACAACGAAGTAAAATATAAAATTTTTCGTTTTAAAAATGAAAAAAAAAAGAGACAAAACGAAAGGAAATATATCCGACATCTAAGTTAATTATCTTTTTTAAATTAAGTTTGAACTTTTTTTTTTTTTGTATTTTATTTTTTATTAGATTTCGATTTTTTCAACTTTGTTTAATTTTATTTCTTTTTTTTTTTTCCATTTGTTATCAAATAAAAGTTTGGTGTTTACTTTTTTTTTTTAAATGTTTTTGCATAGAATTCATAATTAGCTCTAATGGTTAATAAGTAAATAAATGGTATTATTGTATAGAAATTTTATTTTTAAACTTTTTAAAATTTCAAATTTTCTATTTAAGTAGAAGCTAATATGTAATTTTCGTTTTCAATATTAAAATTACATATTTTTTTTTTTTTTTAATTTACCGTTATGGGAAAATTTTGTAAAATCTTCATTCATAATTCCAACACTCTTTTACTCAATAAATTTAAAATGAGAGAAGAAACATCTTTAAAAATTAGCAAAAGTTAACTAAGAACATTGTTTTTGTATTTCTATTTTTGTATTTTTTTGTTTTTCTTTTGCGCGGGTAGGTGGTAATCATCAAAAGACACTATAGTGAAGTGAAACGAGCACGAGCCCTGAATAAGTGTGTTGAACTTTAGCCTACTAAACACCACCTCCCATTTTTGACGAAACAATAAGTTATACGATCTTTAGTACTAATGTCACTTTAGTACTTACTCCTGGTCAAAATTTATTTATTTATTTATTTATATTAATATTACATACATAAATGTAATGCAATATTATTGAACTATCGGCTACCAAGGCTATTATAGGTTTTTATACTATTATTAAATTATATACTAATATTATTTATTGTGTTTATACTATATACTATATATTTACATTATATTTGGTCGTGAGGGGGGTATGTAAAGAAAAAAACACTTACGACCTGTGCAGGGATCGAATCCACACTCTTTCGGTTAATACGCCACACGCCTACCCAATAGGCTAGCGAAGCCCCCCCTGGTCAAAATTTGTGTGAAAAATTAAAAATTAATTATTTTTAGATACCTGTACAAAATTTGATTAAAATTAAACGCAAAAATTAATAAAATTTCAATATTTTTTTTTTTAAGGTGTTAACAGTTTTTCATATTTGTGTAGGATTTCCTGCAAACTGACGAAAATGTTTTCTGATTTTTCACAATTTTTTTTGTACATAAAAAGTTCTAAATCATAATTTTTATTTCAAAAATTTTTAAACAATTTATTAAATCAATTTTTAAAATTGAACCCTTAACCGTAAAGAACCGTTTGGTCTTAAATTCAGTCTTGTTTGTTTATTTGCCTACGTTAATATTTTATGTATGTGACACATATGTCCGCAGATATCCTGGCGAAAATCAAAGTAGGTGTAGATGATTACAAAATAGGTGCGAAAAACCAAGTAGGTGTAGGTGATTACAAAGAGTAATATTTAATATAAACTTCTACAAAATATTTATTTTGACTACAACTCTTTGTTCCAATGCAGCCGAAATGTAATAATGTTAAAAATGTCAATAAACTATTTAAAAAAAAAAAATTATCTATTCTCTGATTGTAATGACGTAACTTTATTTAATTAGGTTAATGCTTTATTCTTTTTTATGCTTTTATTTCTCGAATTTCTCGCTCAAAATTTCGGAGAAATTTCAACAATACTTTAGTCTCCTCTTGAATCTCGAAAAAAATTGCATTTTCTAGATATAATTAAAATAATATTTTTTACTCTAATATTAACAAATCATATCATATCAAAAATTATTTTCGATTTTTTTATAAATTTCAAAAAAAAAATCAAAATATAAAAATAAAAATAAAAGATTGATAAAAATATAAGTTCAAGAACCTTTTCATATTTTATTTATAAACTCATCAAGACATACAACATACGATTTTATGTAAATATTAATATTTATTCAAAATATAAAATTATGTTAACTGACAGAACCAAAAATTGGTAAAATTCAATTGAAATTTAATTATTGTTCTATGAGAAAGAAAGAAGTAAACAACAAAACAATTAAAAAAGGACTAACAATGAATACATAATGAACATCAAAAACAGGGATTTTCTGTTCTTTCTCAATAAAAAAAAATCATAAAATTAAAAATTTCAATGAAATTTCGTCTGGTCTATTCATACTATGATAACAATTAATTTTAATTTTGTTTTTTGAATTTTTCGTTTTTTTTTTTGAATTTTTTTTTTTTTTGAAATTTTTTATTAAAAGAATTTTAAGAATTATGTAAAGGATACTATAGGTATATCCTTATAATTTGTTGTAAATTTGTTTTATTTATTTATTTTTTTTAATGTGTTTTAATAGACATTTAAATTGAAAAGATAAAAAACATAATATTTTATTTTTTTTTATTTTAAAATAAATTGTAAATAACTGTGATTTTAAATTAATTTAACAGTAAATTATTTAGATTTGAAATATAAATGAATTTTATTCAAAAAATGTATTAACATCATTTATTAAAATTATTTATTAATTTATAAGTATAGAGTTACCAGATGTTGCGCAATAAATTTAAAAGTTTTTAGAATTTTTAATTTTGAAAAGGAAAATATTATTTGATTATCACAAATAGTAAATATATTTAATGTGTAGAAGTAATATGTAGATATTTTCAAATGTTGAATATAGGTACTACATGTTTTTATCGTGTGCAGTTGTGAATAGGTCTATGTAATTGTATTGGTATGATATGAAGGATTACTACAAAATATATTTTGTGGAAATTGATAAGAAACTGTGTTTTTTTTTAATTTTTTTTTTGTAATTTCATGATTTATCTAGAAAACGTCTTGTAAAATTAGACTCATTTCACTTGCAACTAATAATTTGACATTATTGGAGATGTAATAATGGAACTTGAGAAATTTTTTTTTTGTCAGCTTCTTTTTTACATTCATACAGATAAATCTTGAAAAATTGGATATAATTCGCTTATATCAAAGTTTTGGATTTGAAGGGTTAATAAATCGATAACATAGGACAATGTTTCTTTAAAATAATTGCTTAAAACGTTAAGCTATTTAGTACAAATAAAACAAAATTCGGAACTTTCCGGAATCTCGTTTCCTAAAATTTCAAAGTTACAAAATACCAAAGTTACAAAATTCCAAAAATTCCAAAATATCAAAATAATAATCGCAAATCATAATATATTTCCAAATTTTAAAATCACAAATTTACAAAACTCCAAATTTGGAAATTTTAAATGTATAATAATTATAATATGTAAACAAAATAATAAATGAGGAAATTGTCATTTATAGAAATTGTTAACACTTAACGGTTGTAGGTAACGATAGGTATGTCAGAAAATAATATGTGATTTTGGCGTTGTTTATAAAATCAGGATTGCGATTATTTGTTTACAGGTAGTTTGAGAGCAGCAAGCCCCATTATTTAAAATGTTTCGTTATTGAAATATGTGCGTAAAAAAATAATTAGCAGAATTTTAATGCAGATGGTTAGAAAATGAGGGTTTCAATAACTTATTTGGAAGGCGTTAGGGTGGCATCAAATAATTTTTTAAATACTTAGTTAAAAAATAAATAGGAAAGAATTTAGAGATGATTATAGAATTATGCTATTATTATTAATTATGCATTATGCTATTATGCTATTAATTATGCTGACTTATATGCTATTTTACTTTTTGAAATGACTTTGTTCAAGTATTTGTTTGATGTTCTACCAAGTTCAATGCGCTTAAAAGAGATTTCGAATTTTATAATTTGAGATTTTTTGATTTAGAATTTTGTTTAAATTGAAGAATTTTTGCTACATTAATATTTAGGATTTTGTATTTCGGATTTTGAGAAATTAAATTTTGTACCCAACCCTAAAAAACGAAAAGCAATTAATTGACTCTCATGCCGTGACAAGTTAACGGGACACAATGCACTATAATAGTCTATAACCATTGCCCGAAAGCTGAGAGTTTTTCTGTAAAATTTCTTTTTACTCAATTGAGCAGTTTTTTTATTTATAAGAGAATAAACAAACAGACGACCAGACACATTTTCTACTTTTTATATTATATGATAAGTTGAAATAATTAAAATTAAACTTATATTACAAAAAAGCTCGTGTGCATATACCTTAATGATTTCTAATATTTAGTTTACTAATTGATAAATGGTTAAACTGAAAAGTCTATCTGCATCCCAGCTTCATTTTGGAACAAGGGATAAAGTATTTTATACATTTACTTAAAAAAAATGCAATTTTACAGTTGCATTTAACTAATTGATGTAGTAAATGGTTCAAAATGAAGTAAATTTAGGTAAGTAAAAATATTTTTAAATAGAACTTTTTCAATCATGAAACATTCCTCCGATGAAATTTATGGAAAAGAACATGCCGTCTACAGATCATATAGTTTACAGACCAGTAACTTTATCTGACTTTTGTTCGTTTTTTGATTAAAGAAAATTTGTAAATTGTAACACATATCCATATTCTATTCTGAAATATTTTTTTTGGAATGCGTAGTTAAAAATATGAAAAAAAAATGTTGTAAATGATGTGCAAAAATAAATATGAAATACAAAACAACAAAAAAAAAAATAATTTGTAAAATTTGATATGCAACAGAAAATGTACAAAGTATTTGGTTATAATGTTGAAAATAATTGAAGAGAATTTTAAAAAATTAATTTTTTTTCAGCCATTTTGTTTTTTTTGTTTTTTTTTTGTAGCCTGTCATTTTAATTTTCTTTTTGATCATTATCTATATCGAGTTAAATAACAACTAAATAAAATTGACAGATTGATTATGTTTTGGTTTTGTGTTTTATGAATTTATATGTTTTATATTATATAACATTTTCAGTAAAGAAATTTTTTACATTTTATTTTACTTTAATTTTCTTTCTTTTTTTTTTTTTGTCGGAATTTTCTATTGTTTTCAAACGCATTTAGATTGATTTTATATCTGCTTATACAACAAAATGTATATAAATATATATTGTACCTATATATATATATATTTTATATTTAAATGAATGTAATTGTTAAGGCTGGTATTAAATACAAGAAGAGAAAATTGGAAATTTTATTTTGACCTAAGGGAAATCATCACTTTTGTATTTTTGTTTTTATTTATTTGTTTTGTTCTTTTTTTATTCTGTTATTTTTGATTAATTAAAACTGAAAGTGACACATATTTGCACAACAAAATCACAAAAAAACAACAGAAAGAAAATTAAAAAAAAAAAAAAAATAATAATAAAGAATGAAAAAGAGATTGAAAGAAGGATAATGAAAAATAATAAAACTGGATTTCGATTAATATTTGATCGATGAATGGATTGATTTTGATAATGTTTTATTGAATTAGACCTAAAAATTGTTTGGGATTTTTTTTTATTTTTTTTTTTTGTAACAGAGATTATTGTAATTATTTTTCCTTTTCTTTTTTTTTTGTTTTTTTTATTATTTTTTGTTTAGGATAATTAATTTCTCCTTTTATGTATAGAAAAAGAGAAACATTGATAAAACATAGAAAAAAATAGAGAAAAAAATCAACAAACAATAATAAAATCATTTAAAAATGTGTAGGCTTGCATTAAATTAAAAATTTAAAAGTTAAATATTTTGTATTTTTTAAATTTGTAGTAGTGAAGTTTGTTTTTGTATTCGTATTTAATATATCTATAGCAAGGGGTAAAGAAAATTTAAAACCATTTAATTTTTTTAAATTTGTCCAAATTTTTGTCAAAAAATTTAGATTTTGTATTTGGTAAATTACCTTGAAATTAAACAGAATTTTAATTTTTTAACTGGAACTACCTGCCACATTCTTGGAAGTCTAGTCACAATAGGACTTTTAATACGTATTATATTGAGTTATGAAAGGTAGACTTTTCCCAATAGCTGATATATCTGTCTTCAGTTCTCAATCTAACGTTATAATGTTGGTTTGGGACTTTCAACCATATAAATTTTGACATTTGCAGTTACATTTTACTATTTTGAGGTTTTTAAAATTACCGAATAAAATCTTGAAATAACTACATGTGATTCTATTGAAAAATGCGAACAAATTATTCCAAAGAAAATAGATGATGCAATTTATTATCACCATTTTCTCATTCTTCAATCACAATTTTTTTATTTATTACCGTCATGGGCATAACATGGCATCATCTCCTTTTTAGAACATTTCCAAAACAATTTTGAAAAAATGTGCTTATTAGTTTCACTCTGTCCGTTCGTCCGTCCGCCCATCTGTTTACAATACTTCTACACCGTTAGAGATAGAGAAAAAAAATTTTAACCGTGAGTAGGTCTCATAAAAAAATTTATTTTGTGGAACAACTTTTTCATGTAGCCCCATCCCCTACGGAGCTACAGCCCCTCAAACTTTGAAAAAACCCTATTCTTAAATACGTATATCTCATGTTCTGTCTAACATTTTCTCAATCTGAAAACGTCTTTCGACAGATGATTTTCTTAACTTTGTAAATTAATATCAAAATTATAAAATTCTTTTAAATTTAGTATTTAAATTTACCGTTATGTAAAAACCAAATTTTGCACGATTTTTCTATCCTTATAACTCCGAAACGCATTCAAATAGGAACTTGAAATTTTGAGGGCAGAAAAAACCCTTAAAATTAGTATAAGTTTGCTAAGAAACCAACCCGCACCTTTTTTTAGACCACCCTCTGTTTATGAGCTATTAGGGCCCAAAAATTACTTAGGTACCGGCACACATTTTACTTCGGCAAGATATAAAAATTAAAGCTCCAGTAATATATTTTTACGTGTGTTAAAGGTTTCTTTTAGTTGTATAGGGTTCCAGAGTTACAGCTCCTCAAAATTGCAAAAAAGTCCCATTTTCAGATGTATATATCTCAGGCTCTCCGTAATAATTTTACAATCTAAAACCGCTAAAAGACCAAAAATTTTGTTATCTCCATAAAACAATATCAAAATCATGCAATATTTTGTAATTTACTATTTAAATTTACCGTTATGTGAAAAACACATTTTGCAAGTAATTTCTTTTTTAATAATTTCTTTTTGTACCACCCCCTGTTTAAGAACTATTAGGGCTGAAATTTGCTATTGTTAGGCACCTGTAACTGAAGCACCTGTACAAATTTTTCTTTAGCAAGACATAAAAATTAAAGCTCCAGTAATGTGTTTTTACATAATTTGTTAACGGTTTTTCTTAACTGTATAGGGTTCCAAACTTACAGCATCTCAAAATTCCAGAAAAGTCCCATTTTCACATTTTTTCTTATTTACATGAAATTTTTAAATTTTTGTGCAAGTCACAATTCTAAACAGTTTGTATTGTCTTTTGGAAATGTGCGCTTTTAAAAACTGTTGGTTTACATTCTACCTTGTTTATTTTATCATATACTTTCTCATAGACATAAAAGTTGATTTTGTACAAATTTTTCACATTTAAAATCTATAAAAGGTAGGAAACATAAAAACAATAAAATTTGTTTCGCAAACTATTATTATTATTATATTCATTTAAATTAATAAACTTAAACTTTAATAAGCATCGATTACAATAATTACAAATAATAAATTTAAAAAATGTCCTTTTATTCCCCTTTTACCTATGTTTTTTTTTCATTTCACTATATTTTGCAATAACTTGACATTGTTAACCTTTATGTCAATTATAATAAATTTTCTGCAATTTTACGTGTCAATTTTTTTTTTTCATTTAACTGTTGCTGAAAACATTACTTCATGTCATTATTTTGATAAACGAAATATTTAATTGTTTCTGAAAGTCAATATTGCTATACAAAATAATTTATTATATTTCTCACACCAATTACAGGTGACCTGAAATAAAGTCAACTGTAATAAAACCAAATTGACTTTAATTGATTTCCAAATAACAAATAAAGCGAAAATCGAGAACTTTGAACATTTTTCCAATAAGTGTATTTTTTAGGTGTACTTAGATTTATTTGCAATCAATTGTATGATTTAATTTCTAGATACCTTAGATGTTTGGTTTCTACTTAAATTTTATTTTGAGAAGAATGACTGGAAATCTTCCATCACAAAACCTTGCGTTTTTTTAGAAAATGTAACACTACAAATATTTTCCAATTGTTTAACTGATAAGTCAGAATAAGAGAAAGGATATGGAAGGGAAATTTGGCTTATTTGAGATAATTGATAATTGTTAAAATGGAAATGTGTTGGCATTATTCTCTTATTACTTAATTTTCGAATATTTGAATATGTTTGTTAACATTGAAATTTTTGATCTACCTTACTATTCGAAGGTTCGGCGACCTAACCTACAACACAGTTAGTACATATCGATAACATTGAAATATTTGATCTACCTTACTATTCGAAGGTTCGGCGACCTAACCTACAACACAGTCAGTACATATCGATATGAATATGATGGAGTAGTTGAGTCGCCACCTTTTAATCAAAAGGTTGTCTGGTCGTATTCAATTTTAGCAATTTATATTGTAATAGTTTATATTGTTATAAGTAATATGGTAACATAAATAGGTATTAATAAAAATAATTCTTGTATAAGATAATAGATGGCTCTCAAATATAATATTTGTATTTCATAATCTTAATCTTTCATAATCATAAGCTACAGACGAGAAATAAATGGGCTAAGTGAAAATAATGATTAAAAAGAAACTATATAAAGCTTAGTCAAATATTAATAAAAAGGCACTTAGACATTCATAAGGAATTTTAATAAAAGTTAAAAAATCAAAACATTAAAATATTAAAATATCTGTGAGCTAAAAGATAAAACTAAAAATTATTAGTTTATATTCAATATTTGTTCTGTTATATTATCTTTATATTTTCTATATACATACAGTATTAATTATTATTTTCGATGTCAATTTGATTTTATTTCAGAACCCCACAACTTACAACGATATTTCATGTAATGTAAGCGTTTCAGTTTTGTTTTAACATCGTTGTTTGCAACATTTTTTAGTTTTGTATTTATACAGTGATTGGATATATAGTGGATTAATATTCATTCCTTTTTTTCTTTGTTTCCGATACCAGTTATAAAAAACTTTTTAAATTGAAAAAGTAGGACCTTTTTTGTTTGTTAAAGGATGTTTTATTTGTATATTTTATTTATGTCGTATTTACATTTTACATTTTATAAATTTTTTTCTATCTATAATATAATACAGTCGATGTTGGCGAGACCTTGCCAACATGTAAAAACAAATATTTTATTTCTATAATAAACCACTCACACTGAATATAAACTAAACTGGCAATGATGTATTTCTGCATATTTATTTAATAATTTAAAATCGACTGAAAGTCTTATCAGAGACACAAACTTTTAAAATAACTCAGTATCTATTCAAGCTAGATATATAAAATTTAGCAAATGATGATCAAGTTTTATGGCCACAACTTCTGTAAAATTTGGTTGTGCTGGTGCAGCACGTTCGGGTAGCTGCCATACAACTTCTCTTTTTAAATGAAAATAACTCAGTGTCTATTGAAGCTGTCTGAAATTTAGTGAAAAGGTGTAGAGTTACATGCCAACAATTTTTGTAAAATTTGGTTGGTCTAAAGTAGCCGGTTCAGGCTTCAAGCACATCTTGAAATTTAATGAAGTTAGACGTCTAAAATCTTATAAATGATGATCAAGTTTTATGGCAATAACTTTTGTAAAATTTGGTTGTGCTTGTGCAATAGATTCGGGTAGCTGCCATACAACCCCACAATTTACATAAATATATATCTTTGTAGTTAACGTCGGTACTAAAACATCTGAAAGTTTTTAAAAGATGGTCAAGTTTTATAGAAAAAGGGTATATTATGTTCATACGGGTATCCCAGAGTTGACACAGTCTACTCTACTGCACTCTTCCTCATTAAAAATAAATCTGCATCTCTATATTATCTTACTCCACCCTTACTTTCTAACCAGTATACTTCTAAAGTAGCAATGGTATCATCCACATTGTACTGATTACAGAGGGAGCTGGTTTTAAAGAGTAAAAGTGTCATGCTATACCAAGGGGTTATAGATTTTTCTAATACCTGTTGAAGAGTCCTTTACCTTTATTAGGGCAAAAGAAAAAAACATATAATCAAGTATAAATCTACTTTGACAAATAAAACTTCAGTATCTTTGTGTTTTTATTGTTATTTATTATTTATTAAACAAACGTTTTATTTTATAACAAATGTTTTCTTTTTCGTTTATATACACTTAATTGCTCTTTGTTCATAATAAAACAAAACATTAAATGTACAAAAAACAAAATAAATCTAGTAGATGCAAACTACAAATAGATTTTGTCTTCAATTTTTTGAAGTACATTTTCTAATGTGCAAATTAATTGTCAGTCTGGAACTTTTTTGAAAATAATTTTTCTTTAATTTATTTTATTTTTTTTTTTTGTTACTTCAAATATTTACAATTTATTTTATATTATATTTTTATGTGGGTGTTATTATCACATTATTATTTTAATTTATCTACAAATTTACAAATAATAACCAAATAATTTTATATACATAATCCTACATAATGTATAGCGAAAAAAAATCTAACCATTAGAAAAATCTAACCGACTAGTCAGTCGTATATTGAGAGTTAGGTTGAGTTCATGTTTGCAGATCTTACGAACTTCTACAAATGCAGAACGTTTTTGAGGCAACACTTCAAAAAGTTTGCCGTTTTTGTATCAAAAACTTTAAAGACCTGCTGTCATATTTGCAGAATGAAAATTTATGCTGTCGATAATCAAAAAATAACGTACATGACCTAAAAATACCTTAAAATTTTTTTTTTTTTTTTTTTAAACTGTGTAACACTACCTATATTAATTAATATAAAATTTTGCTTGTTTATAATATTAATTTAATTTTTTTTGTTAATTTCAAAATACAAAAATTTAAATGTCATATACAATGAAGTGTAGTGAGCTGTTTTTAAAGGTAGGGCTGCTTTTTAATTTTTTTGATTTTCTGTTGCAGAGTGGCGCTGACTGAATAAGAATTATGTTTTAAGATCTGCAAACATGAACTCAATCTTAGTCTCCTAACTCATAAATAACCCTTTTTCAAAGTGTAAAGCATCAGTCTTTTATACTTTTATTATGGGATAGTTTATTGTATCGGTCATAGAAGGGAAGATAACCGACATAAAAAATCAGAAGCAATTAAAATCAAGTAACAGGTATACAAGTTATCTAAAAATGTCTCGTAATTATCAACACTATGCTGTATAAGAGAGAGGTATTAAGATTTTTTCGTATCCATTCTGTTGACAATTTCCATTTGAAAATTCTATATTTGATCAGCGGACAATATAGTTCATTTGACAAAAAATAACGTTAAGTAAAATATAACCTTTACTTGCTGCATGTTTATTATGCATGTTTATTATGCATAATTATTATGCATGCTGCATGATTATTACATTCATTAAAATTATATGATTTTCAGTTTAAATTTAAACTTATCTAATAGTCAATTTACTTTAACGATTTATTTTAAGATTTTACAAAAATTTAAATTTACTAAATATGTTATTTAGTAAGTATTTGGCCTTGCTGGGGTGACTATATCTTTACTTATTTACAAATGTAAATATTTACATGTCAAAGTTAGAGATTATAAAATTATGTGGGATAAGTACAGAATTCTTGAAAAAGGAAATCTCCGGGGAAAAATTTCCACTAAGAAAAAATCTACAAAAATAAAATCCCCAAAAACAAAATCCCCAAAACCAAAATCTCTAAGATACCCTTGTTTTTGGGGATTTTGACTTGGGAAATTTACGACCAACCCAACTTACGTTATACAATGCATTATAAATCTTTCACTATATTTAAGATTTTTTTTAAGTATTTTCTTAGAATTCTTTTAAGTTTTTATTATACTTGTTAGCTCTACAATATCTTTCCAAAATTTAAAGGTTCGTTAATAATAAATTCGGCTCTAAATGTGTTTTTATAGAGAAGAAATGTCAAATATATAATATATAAAATGTGGAATATTCGTAAAAGTATTTATAATATTTAACATAATATGCAGAGTGACAAGTATAAGTATGAAAATGAAATGGCGCTATGGTAAGAATGGCATATTAAAATTTACATGTGATTCAAAGAATATTATTTTTTAGTAACATAAAAAACTTATTTTAAACCGTCATTACCTTTTGAAATGAAATATAAAATGTTTAGGGATTCGTTTTTAAAAACTTAACGAATAATCTAAGAAAAATGTTAAATTTTCAAGAAACTTTTCAAAATAATAAAATAATGATTTATCGGTTTCTTTTTTGCTATGCCAAACAAAAACTATAGAGTATCTACCTAGTCAAAAATATAAATGTGAAATATTTTTCTATCAAATTTAGTATTTTATAATATTATTAGATACATCTATTAGGTATAGAGATTTAAATAAAAAAATTATTAAATTGTCAAAAAAATCTGTTATATAATTTTCTGAGTGGAAAAGTTAAACATTAAAAAATATTTTCAATATATTAAAAATAAATCTATGAGTTATTTAGAATGATAAAAATGCCAAAGTTATTTTAAGGTTTATATTTTCTTGGAAAGATTCTTTTAAGTATAAAAGATAAACATTATTATTCGCAAAAAGATATTTTTTATTGAAAATATGGCAAGAAAAAATTTATTTCCATATCAACAAAAACATAATTTAAACTTAAAATTTATTATATTTTATATGTTTTATGCTTCATTGTTATTTTATTATTCAAATATTGCAACAGGAAGTATTCAGCAAAAAATTAGTTGCTGATTTTTATCTGATAGTAGAAAATTTACTAAATTTTTTTTATGTTTTGGTTAGTTTTAGTATTTATTATCGTGGTATTAATTGATTGCAAAAAATACTTAAACTATTATTAGATCATTATCCATTTAGCTTATCTTCATCTTTTTCATTCTAAGATTATAATATGTCGTTCAGCTATAATGTGTTACTGAAATATTAGGAAAAAAAATCTATTATTAAAAATTATTGAACTTTTAAAGAGGATTCTGTTGAATTCTTATCTTTAATTAAATAAAATTAGAAATTTATTCCTATATACAAGTTTTTGGTTATTTAGTATACACCTTACAGTACTTTGCACTGGAACACCTTGTATAAGGTTTAAAAGTTTATTGAACTGACTAAGTATATATCGTTACAGGACATTGACTGGGACTCCCTCACAACACCTCCTACAGCAGTTGAAAATAAACAAGAAAAAGTGAAAATCTTGAGCACTTTCTTTGCAGATCTTTGACCCTAGCTAGAGCCGAACTCTTTTCACTCGGCAAAACATTCTACCAAAACCTTAGTGAACTTTCTAAACACAAAATCAAAGAATTGATTTTGTATCTGAACTACTGGGGTTGGATATAAAATCAAAAACAACTACAAAACCCATGTCACGTGAGCGCAGCCTAATACTGATAGAGATCTTCACGCTGTATTGTGAAAATCACCACCTTACCTACCTATACTTTATATGGTCAGGTTGTGCTTTATTTGTATTTGTAAGAGAATAAGAAATGATTTCGTTTTTACTATTTTATCTATCATATCTTGCCTAATATCTCGATATATTTATACAAAATCAAATAATAGCGTGTTTTGTAAATTTTTGGAATATTTCGAAAAGAAAAAAGTCGAAAAATAAATATTGAACCAATTTTTTTAATAAATTAATGGTTTTTTTTATTTTATAATTGTACAATTGTGAAGTATCAAAAAACTTGTTACAAAGTGACAAAAACAAATTTTCTTGTAATTTTTATTTTTTGTAATAAGTAATTTAATTTATTTTGTGAATTTATATTTAATTAATATATCAGAAATTTTTATTTTTATTTTAGGTACCATTTGAGAGGGGCACAATACATCTTTTTGGGTCGCAGTGCTCTCTTGTGTTCCCCTTAAAAAAATATATATAATTTACTATTACAGGCAACAACTGCCAAATTACAACATAGCAAAGAAAAATTAAGTTGTTCAAAAAATAAAAAAAAAAATTCAAATATGAAATAAAAAGAAAAATTGTGTCCTTTCGGTGTTATCATTATTAATTTTCTTTCCTTTTTCTAATAGGCGTTGAAGGATACTTTTCATTAAAGAGAAACAGATGTTGGTATAAATAAAAGCAAAATAATACAAGACTTGAGGAAAAATTCTTAAAATTTTAGATTTTGTACGTAAAAATTTACATCTATGAGAAGGATTTTTGTTTGAAATAAGGTGTAAATAATTAATTATTTTTTTGTTATTTAAATTTTCTATCTATTTATTTTTTTTATATCTGGTTAAATAGTGCAATAGTAAGCAGCAAAAGGAAACCTTTGAAATTATTAAGACATGTGAACCACTTATATAATTTTTATAAGTTTTATAATTTATTTTTGTTTTTAACTTATTTTTCAAATAAAAATTTTTAAATTCAATTTCAAACAACAGAAATTTATATATTTACTAAAATAAACCAAACTATATTATTTTTTAACAATAATTCTACTGATTTTTATGTATTTAACCATCGCGTCAATTCTCTCTTCAATTTTGGTTGTCTCCAGTACCCTCAAGTAATCTATTAACCCAATTATTTTTTCCAAAGTATTATGCTGTTTATTTTCCCAGTAACTGAGTTTTAATATTTTCTGAAACAATAACGGTTATTTCCTCACTGATTTTTTGAAAACTGTATTCATATATATTTGCAATGTGAAAGTAGTCGGGGCTCAGGTAACTTCCAATTTCCTAAGATTTTTATTTGATTTTATGTTGAATGTTTTGTCCTAAGCACAAATTGGGTATAGCGCAGTTGGCCTAAACCCACATTGAAAACATCACATTGCAAAAAATCAATTGGCAAAAAACTCGTTTTGTAAAAACGCATTGGTCAAAAAGTGTAAAAGTAAAATTTTTACTTCGCAAAACATCCGTTTGGCAAATTTTCAAATAGCATCCAATATAGCTTAGATATATGTGTATGGGGGGCATTTAGGTATACATATTCTGGAAAAAGCGTATAACTCCTATTTTGTAAGGATACTTCTAATTATTCTTTTTGCATACTTATTTCATTAATAAATATTCTGGAAATGAATACCCTGATTTCGAATCTAACTCTAAAATCGCTCCTAACATTTTTTGAGATACATATTTTCAACAATAAGGCATTTAAAATAGTGGGTGTTACTACCTCTAAACCCCCCTTAAACAAATTATTGGGATCCTGATTTTGTAATCAACTATAAAATTCCACCTATTTGTTTTTTTTACATATATATTTCAACAACAATGTATTTAATATAAAAAGGGTTGCCACCTCCGAACACCCGTTAAACAAATTACTGAAATTCTCATTTTTAAACTAACAGATATACATAATATATAAAAATATTCTGGAAAAAGCGTATAACTCTGATTTTGAATTCAACTTTAAAACCATTCAGAATCTTACTTATAAATATATATAAATATTCTGGAAAAGGGGCAACTCTGTCTTTAAAACAATGTCTTTACAAATATATATTTCCGAATTGCAAATTTATTAAGTAAGAAATTTGTTTTATGAGTTTTTTGACAAAATGCACTTAGGTGAAAATAATAGAACTTTGTTATCCGAGTTTTGTCAAGTGTTACACCTCCCATCAAATTTTACATGTAAAGTTTCATGAGTTTTGGTGTTTGTTTACAGTAACTGCAACTAAAACTGTCAAAAATACAAATTGTAAGTATAAAATATTTTATTAATGTTTTTATTTTGACATTTTTTTGAATTTGTTTTTTTCTTAAATAAATTTATTTAAATATAATGAATGAATAAATGTTTTATTATTTAAAAAAGAAACTTATTTATATTATTTGAGGAAAAAATTATTTAGATATTAAAAATTATTAACGCACCTTTATGTATGTTTAAGTTTTTTAGCCAATATAACACAGCCGCGAGTGCCTTACTCAATAGTGTTCATTCAATATTTAATTAAAAATTTGGAACGATTAACGATTTTGCATGTCATCCTCATCCAGAGACTATGCAAATTTTCTCTGTGTCGTCCTAATGTTAATGTATGCTTTGATGAAACAAGAACCGTATTTAAACATTATTATGAAATTAAATTTATTATTATATTTAAGCATTTTTTTTTTTAATTTAACGAAGGTATAATAAAAACAATTTCCATCATTCATAAACTTAAAATATTATTCCACATTCCAACTGAAGCTTAAAGTAGAAAATTAAAGATTTGGGTAAGAAAACGCAAACATAATTTAAGTTATGGAGCTATAAAAAAAAAAAAAGAGGGATAAGAATTAGTATAAACAAAAAAAAATTAAAATAAAATATTAATTTACTATGCTGGAATATTAATTATAAAAATCAGCACACATAAGAATGTTTTTGAAAAAAAAAAATTTTTTTTTTGTTATTTTTAACGCCTTTTAAACTTTGTTGAACCCATAAACAAAATAATGAATACTAAGGTGATTAATAACAATTGCTCTTTAGAGGTGAGGTGGTTAATTTTATTTATTTCATTTATTTTTAATATATAGAGTTTACCAGGACATTGAACGACTGACTGGATTATGAAAAATAAACAAAAAAAAAAAGAAAACTACAAAAATACATAATAATGTATTTAAGAATAATACAAAAAAAAAACGAAATTTCTTGCAAAAATAATTATTTTTCTTTAGCAGAGAATCTTCACTCATCTTCAGTTCAAAGATTTTTGTATTTTCCTTTTTCATGAGGACATAATGAAAAAAAATGAAATTAAGTATGTATTTTGATAATGCATATATACATATATACATATGATAAGAGATTTTATCCAAATTAAATATAAAAAGGATTTTTGAATATAATATATATATATATATATATATATATATATATATATATATATATACCTATAAAATATTATATAAATTATTAGATATAGGTGTGTTTTTAGTAGATATTTTATTAAACCTAAATAAACCTAAAATTAATTAAGTTGTTGTTGAAAAGTAGTTTTCACTATATATACAATGATGATTTATGCATATTATATGGATAAGAAAATTGCCTTTGGGAATTAATTTGTTTAAGTTAATTTTTTTTTAAGGGCTATAAGATTGAGATAATATCATTAAAAAAGATCTTTTCTTCAAATTTCAATAGAATAAAATTAACATAAAAAAAAATATTTTTATCATAATGAAGTTCACTGACATTTACAAGAGAGAGAATATAAAAATGTCAAACTGGTGACTACTTGTCAATGTTAGTGACATTTTTAATTCATATTTTTTTTTGTTGTTTTTTGTTTTTTTTTTTTTTTATGGTTGATCCTAATTTGGATTTAGATTGAGTGTTAGATGTACCTAAATTAAAAAAAAAAACAAAAAAATAAAATCTAAGAAAAAATTTATTAAAGAATAATTTTCATTTTATTTTTCTTTTTTAAGATTTTTAAAAATAAATCATCAAAATGATGGTGTTTAAGTGCCTAGAGAATTCAATAATATATTTTTTGAATGGAAAAAAATTCCAAATTTAAAATGTATACCTATCAATCACTTTTTCAATTGTTTGAAACAAACTAAAAACAAGACAATTATTAACACCTGTTAAAAACTTTTAAAATAAATGTTTTCTTAAGCTTAATACAACACCACTCTACATTTTGTAGGATTTACTAATCTTGAAAACATTTTTATATTAAAGAAAAAAAAAAAAGAATCAAAAAAAAAAAAAAAGAAACACAAACCAATTTATCAAGAATAAAAAAAAAAAAAAACAAAAACCAAAAACAACCATAACTAATTTACAAACCATTAAATTTCTCAACCCTAAGCATCTTTAAAATTCCAGGCATATTTTTAAGAATGTGGAGGAAAAAAAGATAAAAAAAAAAAACTAATAGTAATAAAAGCATTAGTAACAACAACTGTATTTAGTATGAAGTAAACATAGAAATATAATAATACTAAACACTTGAATATAAAAATGTAACAAGTAAATAGGGATTTACTGTCATTTGATGACAGCTGAAAATTTTTAGGCACAGATTTTCAATTTTCTTCCATCTAACAAAACAAAAAAAAAATATATAATAAAACCAAAAAATAAATAAAATACTAAAGAAAATTTAAGAAAAAAGTGATAGAAACCACTGAACATTAAATGGAGGATGATGAGATGGCTGACAATAATGTTACCGATGATGATGATTAAATAAAAATGAAGCAAAAAAAAAAAAATGTTTGCTTCAAATAAGATATTATATTTATATATATATATATATATATATATATATGTCTCTTATCATCATTATAAGTACGTACCACAAATATATTATATATTTTCTTTAACATATCTATATACTATATATTTACTGTTAGATACTTAAAGTATAGTTAAACGATCATGAAATCATGTTTTTTTGGTAACCGCTAGATAATATTGTAGATTTTTCAATATTTTTCCATTTTTTTGTTTTGTTTTTGGTTTTTCTGAAAATGATTTGATGAATGAAGGATAGGGCTTGTTTGTGGTGTAAAAGAACATAAAAAATTTTGTAAAAAAAAAATAAAACGAGACAAAATACTATGGTAGCAGAAAAGAAGAATGAAGAAACAAAAAAAAAAATATTGAATTTTAAAATTTTATTATAAATGATGTTTAAAAAACTAAGAATTTAAATTTTAAAACACAGTTATCTGAATTTCTTAACATCAATTTGTAATAGTTATAATTAGGTTAGATATTAACATTGATTGCCTAAATGTAAAATTAAATAATAATAAAAAATAGAAGTTATAGTATAAAATATTCATAGTAGTATTGCTAAATAGTTCTAAAAATATTTATTCGAAAAATCTATTCAAAAATTAAAATTTTTTCAACTTAAGTTTCAATGAAAACACGTAAATGGGAACTTCCCAATTTTATTGAAATGTTTTTTTAAATAAAGTAATTTTGATGTCCTTTGTACATTATTGTACATGTACATTTGATATTACTTTGTACATGCTGACACTATACACAATATATATTTAAAGTATTTATAGCATTTTATGATCTTAAAACCTATCTAGTGATGTTAACAGCTGATCTAATGGCATAATATTAAGAAAACAGAAATTATTGTACTTTGCATTAATGTTCCCATGTCTAGAATTCTAGAAAAGGAACAAAGTATTTTCTAAAAACGTATATAATACAAATATTTACTATTCTTATTTGTGACAGTAGAAAATTAAAAATACACACTATACCATAAAATCATTAGCCATATTTAATATTACATGACGTACCTGATCATAAAGTAAAAATATATATCTTCATTAGAATTTAAAATTTTGAAATATTTAAGTGCATTAAATTTTAGTTTTACTTAAATTTTAAATTATAATTTGATCTTTAAAGTAGCTATGACTTATATTTACTCCCTGTATGCATGTATTTTTTTTTCCCTAAGTATTTAGTACATAAGGCTTTAGCGAAATGAACGTAGGCGCAAAAACAAAAAAAAAAAAGAAACAAAAAAAAACAATAATAATAAAATATTTTCTTACACGAAATCCTTGAAATAAAATTTGAACATTGATTGACACAATCAAAATTTATGGGAAATATATATACAATTTAATTTATTGAACATGTATCAGAATGTATACGTAATATTATATAAAAAAAAATTATATTTATTATGTACTTTCTTCTTAAGATACTTATTTGTATCTATAAGTTTATTACAAGAATTTCTAGGTTAATAAATCAATTTTATACTAAAAAATTCTCAAAAAAATATTAAGAAGAAAAAAAAAAAAAGAAGATGAGACGTCACATCTCTATATACCATATAATATAGTTCATTAGAATTTCTATTTATTAGAAACATCGATACTATTTAGGTGTCAGATAGAAATTTACTTAAGTGGAAAATCGTGTTATCAAAAGAAAATATACAGAAAAAGAAAAAAAGATACAGTTTTTATTTTGTGAATATATTATTATATTATTATAAAATAATTGAAAATATTATGTAGGTATAAAAAAAAACTAAAAGGAAATATTTGGTTTTTAGCACATTTCCAAAAAAATTTTGAAAAAATGTGCTTATTAGTTTCACTCTGTCCGTCCGTCCGTCCGTCCGTCCGTCTGTTTACAAAACTTCTACACCGTTGAAGATAGAGAAAAAAAATTTTAACCATAGGTAGGTCTCATAAAAAAAATAATTTTGTAGAACAACTTTTTCATGTAGCCCCCCCCATTACGGAGCTACACCCCCTCAAACTTTGAAAAAGCCCTATTTTTAAATGCATATATCTTATGTTCTGATTAAGATTTTTTCAATCTGAAAACGTCAGTCGACAGGTATTTCTTTTAGCTTTGTAAATTTATATCAAAATTATACAATTTTTTTAAATTTAGTATTTAAATTTACCGTTATGTGGAAACTAAATTTTGCATGATTTTTCTACTTTCATAACTCCGGCACGCTTCTAGATAGAAGCTTGAAATTTTGAGGCAAGAAAGAACTTTTAGAATCAGTATAAGTTTGCTCAGAAAATTTTTTCGGACCACCCCCTGTTTATGAGCTATTAGGGCTTAAAAATTGAAAATTTGCTATTTTTAAACACCTGTAACTTAGGAACCTGCACACATTTTACTTCTGCAAGATGTAAAAATTAAAGCTACAATAATATATTTTTACGTGTGTGAAAGGTTTATTTTAGTTGTAAAGGGTTCCAAAGTTGCAGCTCTTCAAAATTGTAAAAAAGCCCCATTTTCAGATGTATATATCTCGGGCTCTGCGTAATAGTTTTGCAATCTAAAACCGGTAGAAGATCGAAAATTTTATTATCTATATAAAACAATATCAAAATTATGTAATATTTTGTAATTTACTATTTAAATTTACCGTTATGTGAAAACCACATTTTGCATGAAATTTCTTTTTTCATAACTCCGGCACCCCTTTAGATAGGAACCTGAAATTTTGAGACAAGAAAGAACTTTTAGAATTAGTATAAGTTTCCTCAGAAAATTTTTTGGTAACGCCCCCGCTTTAAGAGTTATTACGCCTCAAAAATTTAAAATTTGCTATTTTTAGACACCTGTAACTTAGGCACCTGTAAAAATTTTGCTTCGGCAAGACATGAAAATTAAAGCTACAGTAATATATTTTTACGTGTGTGAAAGGTTTATTTTAGTTGTAAAGAGTTCCAAAGCTGCAGCTCTTCAAAATTGTAAAAAAGCCCCATTTTCAGATGTATATATCTCGGGCTTTGCGTAATAGTTTTGCAATCTAAAACCGGTAGAAGATCGAAAATTTTATTATCTATATAAAACAATATCAAAATTATGTAATATTTTGTAATTTACGTTTTAAATTTACCGTTATGTGAAAACCACATTTTGCATGAAATTTCTTTTTTCATAACTCCGGTACCCCTTTAGATAGGAACCTGAAATTTTGAGACAAGAAAGAACTTTTAGAATTAGTATAAGTTTCCTCAGAAAATTTTTTGGTAGCGCCCCCTCTTTAAGAGTTATTACGCCTGAAAAATTGAAAATTTGCTGTTTTTAGACACCTGTAACTTAGGCACCTGTAAAAATTTTTCTTCGGCAAGACATAAAAATTAAAGCTTCAATAATATATTTTTACGTGTGTTAACAGCTTTTCTTAGTTATATAGGATTCCGGACTTACGGCCCCTCAAAATCTCAAAAATGTCCTATTTTCAAGTTTTTTCTTATTACATGAAATTTTCAAATTTTTGTGTAAGTCACACTTCTAAACAGTTTGTATTGAGTTTTGGAAATGTGCGCTTTTAAAAACCGTTGGTTTACATTCTACCTTGTTAATTAGTATTTTAGAATATTATTTATATATTATGCATAAGAAACAAAAAATTTTTTTTTTATATTTTGTTAATTACAAAGAATTTAATAAATTATACTATTAAGAAATATTAAAATATCGATTTTTAGCACATTTCCAAAAAAATTTTGAAAAAATGTGCTTATTAGTTTCACTCTGTCCGTCCGTCCGTCCGTCCGTCCGTCTGTTTACAAAACTTCTACACCGTTGAAGATAGAGAAAAAAAATTTTAACCATAGGTAGGTCTCATAAAAAAAATAATTTTGTAGAACAACTTTTTCATGTAGCCCCCCCCATTACGGAGCTACACCCCCTCAAACTTTGAAAAAGCCCTATTTTTAAATGCATATATCTTATGTTCTGATTAAGATTTTTTCAATCTGAAAACGTCAGTCGACAGGTATTTCTTTTAGCTTTGTAAATTTATATCAAAATTATACAATTTTTTTAAATTTAGTATTTAAATTTACCGTTATGTGGAAACTAAATTTTGCATGATTTTTCTACTTTCATAACTCCGGCACGCTTCTAGATAGAAGCTTGAAATTTTGAGGCAAGAAAGAACTTTTAGAATCAGTATAAGTTTGCTCAGAAAATTTTTTCGGACCACCCCCTGTTTATGAGCTATTAGGGCTTAAAAATTGAAAATTTGCTATTTTTAAACACCTGTAACTTAGGAACCTGCACACATTTTACTTCTGCAAGATGTAAAAATTAAAGCTACAATAATATATTTTTACGTGTGTGAAAGGTTTATTTTAGTTGTAAAGGGTTCCAAAGTTGCAGCTCTTCAAAATTGTAAAAAAGTCCCATTTTCAGATGTATATATCTCGGGCTCTGCGTAATAGTTTTGCAATCTAAAACCGGTAGAAGATCGAAAATTTTATTATCTATATAAAACAATATCAAAATTATGTAATATTTTGTAATTTACTATTTAAATTTACCGTTATGTGAAAACCACATTTTGCATGAAATTTCTTTTTTCATAACTCCGGCACCCCTTTAGATAGGAACCTGAAATTTTGAGACAAGAAAGAACTTTTAGAATTAGTATAAGTTTCCTCAGAAAATTTTTTGGTAACGCCCCCGCTTTAAGAGTTATTACGCCTCAAAAATTTAAAATTTGCTATTTTTAGACACCTGTAACTTAGGCACCTGTAAAAATTTTGCTTCGGCAAGACATGAAAATTAAAGCTACAGTAATATATTTTTACGTGTGTGAAAGGTTTATTTTAGTTGTAAAGAGTTCCAAAGCTGCAGCTCTTCAAAATTGTAAAAAAGCCCCATTTTCAGATGTATATATCTCGGGCTTTGCGTAATAGTTTTGCAATCTAAAACCGGTAGAAGATCGAAAATTTTATTATCTATATAAAACAATATCAAAATTATGTAATATTTTGTAATTTACGTTTTAAATTTACCGTTATGTGAAAACCACATTTTGCATGAAATTTCTTTTTTCATAACTCCGGTACCCCTTTAGATAGGAACCTGAAATTTTGAGACAAGAAAGAACTTTTAGAATTAGTATAAGTTTCCTCAGAAAATTTTTTGGTAGCGCCCCCTCTTTAAGAGTTATTACGCCTGAAAAATTGAAAATTTGCTGTTTTTAGACACCTGTAACTTAGGCACCTGTAAAAATTTTTCTTCGGCAAGACATAAAAATTAAAGCTTCAATAATATATTTTTACGTGTGTTAACAGCTTTTCTTAGTTATATAGGATTCCGGACTTACGGCCCCTCAAAATCTCAAAAATGTCCTATTTTCAAGTTTTTTCTTATTACATGAAATTTTCAAATTTTTGTGTAAGTCACACTTCTAAACAGTTTGTATTGAGTTTTGGAAATGTGCGCTTTTAAAAACCGTTGGTTTACATTCTACCTTGTTTATTTAATGGATCTTAACACAAAAAAAAAATCTTTGCATAAAACATAAACTAAGTCATCATTTTTGTCTTAATTATAAAGTTTTATACATATTTTGCGGTTGCGTTTTTTTTTTACCAAGGAAAACGTTAATTTATTTTTTTAATTTCATATGTAATTATATACCTTTTTTACTTTAAGTGAAGACGTTTTTACTTTAACTGAAGATTTTTTATTTCAAGTGAAGAAATTTTTTCTTTAAATGAAGATTGTTTTACTTTAAATGAAAACATTTGTAATAAAAATTAAAGTAAAAAACCAAATTCCGTAATATAATGTACAATATAATATATATATATATATATATATATATTCATATATTATGTAGATAAATATCGGATTTATATACCAATCTTGTCCAAATATATGTGAACTACATAAATTAAATAAATATATGCCTTCAATTAATGTAAAAAAAATATTCACTTAAAGAAAAAAAGTTTTCACTTAAAGTATAAAATATTCAATTAAAAGTAAAAAATCTTGAGTTAAAGTAAAAATGGTATATAGTAAGAGATATAATACGAGTATTAATAGGTGATAGGAGTATCGAATACAAAAATTTTTAACTTACTGTTTGAGGGGTCAAAAAACATTCATACAAAATTAATCAATTAACAACCAAGAAAAATCTACCTATTAACTCTAAACCTATTCTATAAATCTAAAAAACGAAACTTAAGATAAAGTTTATTTGACAGAATTAATAATATCAACATTTACAACTTCTAAGAAAAAGTTTTTGAACATTTTAAATTTACTTAGCACTAGACGACGTCAATCATTCAAATGCGACGTAAATTTTGAAATAAAAATAAATAGGTACTAAAATATTTTATATTTAGTGATTTTTTTAAAGAACAAAAATAGAATTTTTAAAAATATTATTGAATATTATGTTGTAAGATTTATTTATGTAAATTTCCACAAAATAAAACATAATTCTATATTTAACAATTTTTAACGATAATTTAAAATAAATGTTTTCTTTTTAAATAGTTTTGTAATTTAAATTTAAAGTAAAATATTTTTTCATATAAATTTTCATTTCTTTTGTTGAAAAGGGGTCTCTATTGATATTCTATTTTCAAGATATTTTTTTTTCAGGTTTTTGTTTTTCAAGATTTTTTTTTTGTTCCAAATTTTTTTCAATAAAATGGCGGGCTCCCATTGAAAAAACATATTATAAGAAGTTAAAATTAAGGATGTTTTAAAAAATGATCAAAACCTATTTTTAGAAAAAGCATACAAATAATTTTCTCTTTTAAGCAAATTACTGTTACGTTATAGAAGTACAATTGTATACTAAAAAAGCATTAAGAGGCAGTCTTCGATCTTCGGAAATTCTGAAAATCTTGATCTATTTTAGCCTATCGTATAGAACTTGTTCACAGTTTGTATCACAGTTGTTTTTAAAATCTTCAGTAATTTATGAGCTGGAGTAATAGAAATCAATCAATTCAATTCAATCAATTTTAAAATTTCCGGATAGCAATACCTTCTTAAAGCATTAATAAATGCGATGTGCGATACAGCTCTTAAAATTTCTGACACATATTTTTCTTCATTCGCATTACCAAGGATCGGTCTAGCATAAACAGTAGAAAAAGTTGTTATGACGTAATGATCTGATATTACTTTTTACTACCGCATTATGCTAACTAAAAAAAGTTATAAAAAAGAAAGTATATAAAAAAAATTATAAAATCTCAAAAAAATTTTCATTTTACATATTCCTATCATTTATTTATTTAAAAATTATAAGTAATGAAAGTATGCAAAATCAAAGATTTTTTAAGGCACGCATTTTCAAAAAGATAATAAAAACATAATTTTAAGATTGCTCTTTTTCATCAAAATTTTCTTTTTTTTTTTTTAAATACTTTATGTAAGAAATATTGCTTAAAATATTGAAATAAAGAGACACCTTCTTCAATTTTAAGGAAATATTGTATATCTACTTAGGAATTAATAGAATCTTTATAACATATGGAAAAATGTAATGTTAGAAATTTAATTCTCAAGCCTTACGATATCTAAATTACAGTTGTTTTAAAATAGAGAATTTGTGACCCTTAATAGAGGATTTTAAGCTTCTCATTAAAAATATTGCAGAGATAAGGAGGTAGTAAAATTTAGAAATTTTTTTGTTTTTGCTTTTTCTTTCCAACATATAATATTTTTATGAAACCTATCCATGATTAAAATTGTATTGCTTCATCTGAAACAGGGTATAGTTTTGTAGTTTTGTAAACAGATGGAGAATGGCGAACGGACAAACCGAATGAAACTATAATAAGCTAATTTTTCAAAAAGTTTGTTTGAAAATATACTAAAGAGCACCTAAAAATATGTAATTACATTATTTTTCAACTTTTTCATATTCTTTTGTTTTTTTTTTATCACTAATTACTTATTTTATATTTTAGGAAATAAATATATTATAAAATACTATATACATTTCTTATATTAACGGAAAAAACCTTGACTTTAGCAGTTTAACTTATTTGTACAATATTTCCTCTTATAATAGAAAAATATTTTTCGACATTATAAATTTGTTTCTACATTTTTAATATTTAAATTTTTAGTTTCACTAATTTTTATACTATATTATTATTCTAATGCATTATATAAAATGTAAGTGAAAATAAATCAGAAAAGATAAGTGGATAATAGCTCAAGCAATCTAATTACATTATTCTTTGATTCGTGTAGGTATAGCATAGAATTATTGGATCGTATTGGGGTACCAATCTGAAATATAATATGATGAGCGTGATAAACTATAATAAACTATAATAAACTATACACAGTAAGACCTAAAAATTAGAAACAGTATATGTTACTTTATATGCTATCTACTGTAAATATGAAATTTTGTTTTGTAATATGCTAATGATTTGCAACAATTTCCGGGAAATATTATATCGGTCTAAGAAATGGTCAAATGTACAATTCAATCCCTTTAAATAAAGAATGTTTCCTTATCTAAAACAAAATTAAATGTCTGGTATATTAACGTAGTCTAACTTACGTTAAAATTTAATCTTGACAAAGACTTTAGAAAGACGCCGTTTTTTTTTATAACTATTAAATTTTTTAAACAACTTCTAAGATGAAATTTTAATAACTCTTTTAATTGAACATGCCAAATTAAGATGCTTTTTCATGACTAAAAACATTCATGCACAAGCCACCTCGATTTATATTATTTGGTCAATACTCTTTTTAGTGTATTATTTATGTACAAATACAGATGTCTTTATCAATAATTGAATATTTTATTGATAGTCAGACTGGATTTCTAAGACAAATATTAACAATTACTTCACCTTTTCCTTGATCATGTCTAGCTGACAAATATACTCTTTGAACATAAAAAGGAGTTGTCTTCAAAACGTCTTAAAATTAGTATGACTAATAAAAAGAAGGTGGTTTTGATGACACTATATTCTTTCTATTAGATTCTTTTTATACCCGTACGATAGGATCGGGTATAATAAAATTACTCCTCCGTTTGTAACACCTCGAAATAAGCGAGCTAGATATACCTTCAAAGGTATGGATCGGATCAGAAAAAATTCTAAGACTTTTCAGCCATGTCCGTCCGTCCGTCCGTCCGTCAGCACGCTAACTCAAAAACTAAGAAAGCTAGAATCTTGAAACTTACACAAAATATTCTAGGAGTAATTTGTAGGTTCCCTATTTTTTTTGGTTCAGTTTGGACCAAAACTTAGGGTAGCTCTCGAACACCTAACTTTTAGATCCCCACATTTATTTTGAAATAGAGCTATGAAATTTTAACTGCTGATAGATCTCACAAAAATAATAATTTTATTTTTAATAACTTTTTTTTGTACGCCCACCCGTTACGGAGCTACAGCTCTCCAAAAGTTCAAACAAGCTCTATATTTAAATTGTTATAGTACAAGTTGTATTAGGTATATCTTCATTTTGGAAACGCCAAACGATTACTACTTTTATTAGCTTTAAAAGTATATATACAATAAATATATATTTGTGACATACGGTGTCTTAATTTACCGTTATGCGAAACTAAAATTTTGCAAAATCCTTTAACCCTTCTATCTTCTAAACGGTTTAATTTGGAAATTTGAAATTTGAAATTGACAGAAGTTAGATCTTTGAAAATAAGTATGAGTCATTTCAGAAATTTTTTTTGTATCGCCCCCCGTTTAGGAGCTGTAAGGGGTCAAAAACTGAAAATTTCCTATTTTTAAACACATGTAACTTGAACACCTGTTAAAATTTTTTTGAAGTAATACACAAAAATTAAAGCTTCAATATTATACTCTTATTTCTGTTAACAACTTTATTTAATAATATATGGTTACTTTATAATTATCAAGTAACGAAAGAAAGTGTTACTTGATTTTTTCAAATTTTCTAACAAATTTCTTTAACGAATTTTTTCCATTTACTCGATAATTTGAAATTGTTGAGGATATAATGCGTAGTACAAAAAAATGTAAATAAATAAACAACATAACGGTTGCTTGGAGAATTTTTATTTATATGATATTGATATATATACATACTTATATAATATCATGTTTATTTACATATCGTATATGTCACTAGTGAATGAATAATAAGAGTATAGATGTATATTATATAGCGCCGTATTTACATACATATATATGTATTTTATTGTACTTATAAGAAATTATTCTGTCAATGGAATATTTAAATATAATATAATATAATATTTAAAATTATATTTACTATTTTGTACTAAATAAATTTAATATACATTTATCGCTTAGTATTAAATGGTACTATATAGAATATTTGAAAAAGTTTTGGATTGATAATCGGTATGTGGAAGGTTAAAATCTGCTTTTGAAGAATGTACATATAAACATATAGTTTGAATATATGTACAACCCATAGTTCTAGAAATTATAAAATTCACCCAAATTATTTTAAAATACTAAAATATTAAAAAAATAATATTGTGAGCAGAGTGACAGGCTGTGAACATACTAACGGTTCGTACGGGTATCTAAGAGTTGACAAAGGCAACTGTATTCTTCCTCGTTTAATATTATGCTAGTTTAAAGTGTCAAAAACAAAACCAATGTACAGCTAAACTACTAATAAAATAATGGTATTTATAAAGCACAGTTTTAGGTGGTTTTAGCTGAAAAAAATATAAGTAACCGTAATTTTAAATAAAGTTTATCATTAAAATATATTCATTTAGATCTTGTTCCTCATCATTCCAAAAAAAAACAGAATCTTTTTGAAAACTTTATGTAAAGATAGTTTTCTCAATTTTCATCGTTTTACCGTTTTTTCAGTTAATACAATACACGTATTATTTATGATGCGGCAACTGTAAAATATTTTTTAAAACCAAAAATAATAAAACATGATGTCAAAGAAGAAAACGGTTAGCAAAAAGTAAAAATGAAAGCGAAACAAAAAAAAAATAATTTCAATTCAGTGCATCTTTCAAAACAAATTAATCGGAAGTTTATATAGTCATAAAATAATTAAGAAGAATTTTATTACTTATAGGTTGATTATATATTACATATGGTTAAGGTTAGAGTATTTTAGTTGTTATTATGTAGGTAGAGTATTATTTTTAAGTTTATTTTCTGGTTTTTGCTTAAAAACTACGTGTACTATCCTTTATAAAGATTTTTTTGATGAGATGAAGATGAAGAAACACATATCTGAGTTAAAATTATAGTGGTAGGTAATAGAAAAAATCAATAATATCATTGATCAAAATATATAAATTAAAATATTATAAAGCTACAAATTAAAGTTTCGAGAAGTTTTTGTATTTTTTCAAAATTAAATTTAATAAAACATACCTAGTTAAAATTTCTTAAATAAAACTGTCTTCTTTAATTTTAAGATTTTGATTTTTGTGGAATTTAAAAGGATTACTCACAAACAAAACTCTGCTCATAAGGACAAAAATGTTAATTAAAATAAAACGAATTTCATAAACATTTTTTTGTACCGCACATCAAACATTTTCATATATGGAGACAAAACTTAAATATTTCAGGATAGCTTTGACATTTTAAGTGGTAAAAAAAATATTCCTATCTGATACATAGATCAAAGAACTATTTCACTCAATACAAAATAAGGATAGAATATTAAAATGGTTAACTATAAAATTATAGATTCTTAATTGTTTTAAAATTCAATCAATGATCTAGATTAAAAATACTATGAACATTTAAATAAATTGGTCATTAAGAACTAATAGTTATTTATTGATGCTCTATATAGGTAATTGGCGTATAACTTTAAACAGCTGATTATTTGGTAATTTTTGTCGGAGGGTTATTTTTATACCAAATTTTAAATTTGATTAAGTCATTTTGTTATGTTGCTATAAGTATCATAATTAAGAATTATTAGAGCTCTTAGTATTAATTTCCTCTTAATCTATCAGTTCTAAAACACTCTTCAAAATAAATTATTAGCTGTATAATGGAATAAGAAGCTGTCTATAATGCTTTAAAATAATTTTATTTCGTTTTAGAACTAACATGATATAGAATTCTTTTGCTTTGATTAGGCATAATTTTAGGTTGCTTTAGAGCTGTTATAGTAATATTTATATTCTGAAATAGAGTCATTTTACTTAAATGAAAGATATATAGAACTATAGCAAGAATAATTTGTTATTAAAGGTGATTGCATAAATATAAAAACTTTCAAATTTAAAAATGAAAATGATATGAATTATGTAAGAGAAGTTAAGTTATGTAAGCTTTTACTATTTTGTAATAATTTCTTCACTTTTAAGAACCTACATTATTACATTTTGGAAAACTTCGCGCCAAATTGTATTTTATTTAGAAGAATAAATCTATACATATTATTAAACAAAAGAAACTTCCTTTCTTAAGATCAATTTTTATAGAAAAATTTCAGTAAAAAAAAAACTTAGAGTCCATTTCATTGTTTTTGGAATCTTTGTAAATATGCTATACTTCTGAGTTGTAAAATATCATGTTATAAACTTTTTCAAAAATTTTAAAAGATTTTTTTTTTCTTCTTTTTATTAATCGCGCTAAAATGGATAATCAAAAGTACTTTCAAAAGATCCTTAAAAAATTCCTTAAGGCATTTCAATCAAATGAAAAAAAGAAAAGCAAAACAAAACAAAACAAAACAAAGAAAAAATAAATTCAATATTCATCACTCATATTTAGTCCTCCAAATTTTAATCAATCATTATAACAAGATTTCTTAATTAAATCATTGTTAATACTTAGCCATAAAAAAAAGAAAAAAAATTTCTTCAATTGAAATTTATTGGACCTTTGATTAGTTTTTAGTTAAATTTTTTTATTGTTACAATCCAGAATTCATTGTATTGTTGGAGGACTGATTAGGATTATACAATTTTAATATAAAATTTGTTTTTTTTTTTTGTTGTTTTTAGGTCTAAAAATAATAAAAATTTTCTCCTTAAGGTTAAAAGTTTTTTTTTCTTTTGTTAACGAAAGAAAAATAAAAAGTCGTGTCCCAGTTAACAAAATTTAATTTAATACTTCAGGCTAGAATATTGCTCATTAAATGAAATTTTTTTTTTTCATTTATTTTAGTCCTTTTTGTTTTTGATTTAATCCTGACACATTCCATTCAAGTTCACGAAATATTATAGAAGTGGGGGGAAAAACTCAAAATAAATCATTAATTTTAATTTTTTATCTGATTTTATGTTTTTTGTTTTTATAACTTTGTTCTTTTTTATAAAACCACAGTTGACATAAAAATGACTTTAAAGAATTAGTCAATTATACTGAGGGCATATTTTTAGTCCTGATTAAAACGATTTTTAATAAAAGAAAATTTTGTATAATATACAAGTTACATTGATATTATAAAAAAAAAATTTAATAGATATTTTAATCTAATATGTTGTTGAGCGAATTCTAAAATCATGTATATACGTTTTTTGGTATATTTTGAAAAACTGAATAATTATACTATTAAAAATACAAAACTCTTATTTTATAATTTACAAAACCAAATAAAATTTATTATTTTTTATTTTTCTTAGAACATAATTTTTGCACATGCATAATTTTTATAATAATCTGCCAATAAGATTTGAGATCCTTCAAAATGTTTTTTTTTAACTGATCCCCTTTCACATAAATGCTACAAGGACTTGTACAGGAATTGCTTTCCTTTTCAGGTGTGGCTGTAAGTGTAATAGGCACAAATTATTCTTACAACATGTATTACATTCGTACCCACTTTCTCCCAAAAACTCAAAAAGCAACAAAACCGAAAAACTACCTCGGTTTTCATACGATCTATCCATCATCTTCAAATTTCTTTTAGAGTTTTATAGAGAATTTAAAAAAAAATTAATCCAAATTCAATTTATATTAGATTTCGCCTCTATTTAAAATAAAAATTCATTTTTCAACAGTTACATTCTTTTATTATATTTCACTCGTTTTCAGATTTGTGAGCATAGTTATGACTTTGGATCATTTTGGAGATTAATATTATGACATTTAGAATGTTATCTATTTTCCATCTAAAAAAATTTTATTTTATGCGAGGTTCAAAACATAAAACATTATTTGAGTATTAAAAACAGAAAATTAACATGAATTAAAAGAAAAATCAAAATTTCAAATAAAAATCTGTAAAATATATTTTACAACTAATATCATCATATTATTTTAATACCATTGAAATTAATTCAATCCGAAAATTGTTTTAAAAGTCGGCTCCAGGACTAAGTATCTTTAACAGTTAAAAGTTTCAATTGTAGGTATATTGGAAAAACTGAAAAAATCAAAATATGAAAAATAAACGTAGACAAGATTTTTCTTTTATATCACCCCTGTCAAATCCCATACAGATTTTACTATAGTTGTCTTTACATTAAAGAAATAATAATAAAAAGGAAGCAAAAATAATATCTTATTTGATTAATGGTAAATTTATTCAAAGCACGCCGATAAACCGTTAAAAGAAACATATTTTCCTTTTTTAACGGTACGAGTATTTCTGGAATATTTTTCTTCAAATTTTTGTTAAATTTTTATTTTCATTTCTGAAAGAGACAATTCTTATTGTCTGTGTCCATTTTTTTTTGGAGATAGTAAGGAAAAAAGTTTGTTAAAAAAAACCAAAGAAAAATAAAGAAAACAATGGTTGGTGATTTTGTCCTTTTTTCGTGGTTTTGTTTTTATATTGTTTTCGATGTTAACAATTTTGAAAATTAAGAAAGAACAATTTTTATGTCAACGATTTGGAATTTATAATTGTTAAATTTTTTTCCCCAAAGATTTGTTTACTTAGTTTTGTTTTATCTTAGGTTAAGGTTATTTAAAAAAAAAAAAAAGTACAAATAATAAAAAAAAACGAACTAACAATATACCATAAATTTTATAAAAAGGATCATATTAATTAAAACCGAAGAAGAATACAGTTGCCCTTACCAACTCTTAAATACCAATACTCGTTACTGTGTTTTCATAGTTTATCACACATTAGAAGCAGAATATTATTTTTTTAATTTTTCAGTATTTTAAAATTATTTCGGGGAGTTTTATAATTTCTGGGGCTGCAATTTATATATAATTCTTCCAACGCAGATTCTAATCCTCAACCAAATCTCAACTAAAAAAAATAGGCAACCTACAAATTGATCCAAGAATATTTTGTGTTGATTTTATGACTCTATCTTTCTTAGTTTTTGAATTATCTTTCTGACGGACAGATGGACAAAGCTTATTCGACTAATATTATTAGATTCTGATCCCATCCGGACACTTGAGTTTATATCTAGTATGCTTATTTCGAAGTGTTACAAACGGAGGAGCAATTTTAATATACCCGATACTAATCGTACTTTTACTAAACGAAGTATTTGTGAAGAGGACCATATTTCTAAACACAAAAACGAAATTCGAAATTCATAACTAAATTTTACTCTGGAAATGGATTTTGAAGTTCTAAATCTTTAATTCGATTTTATAAGATTTGCAGTCGTTTCTTAAAGATTTTAAGCATATTTTTATATCATTTTAAAACTGAATATTTATTTAATGGACATTTGTAAAAGCAGCTATACTTTGGCGCTTTCAGATTGAAGATATAACTTATAGTAGTTGTATTATAACAATTTAAATATAGGACTTTTTCGAATTTTGCGAGACTGTGTCTCCATAATGAGTCGGGCTACAGAAAAAAGTTGTTCCATAAAACAGTTGTTGCGACGTCTATCGTAGTTATTGTGATGTCTATCCGTAGCTAAAATTTAATTCCGGGGACTCTGTAGCCTAGTGGGTAAGAGCGTATAAAATACGCTGCAAACACCGAGGGAGTGTGAGCTCGAATGCCACACACGTCATAAGAATTATCCCCCCTTACAAAATTTACAGCCACGCCGGAACAGAATGTGTAATTTCCTGTCCACATTTATGTGACAAAGAAATGAATAAAAAAAAAAAAATTGAATTCCACTACTTCATAAAAATGGGGAGCTCAAAAAATTAGTTGAAAAAATAGGAAACCTGTAAATTGATCCAAAAATATTTTGTGTTAATTTCAAGATTCTAGCTTTCTTTATTTTCAAATTATTGTACTGACGGACGGACGAACGGGCAAAGCCTAATCGATTTATTGTTCGATTCTGATGATGTACGTGTATATTCTTCTATGGTCTTATGAAAAGCTGAATCTAAAGTTTTTTTTTTGTTTTCCTCTTTTAAAATGGCTAAAAGAACCATTTATGAGTTCTTATATTGTGATAACTATGTTTAAGTTGATATTTTTCAAAGTTCTTTATTAAATTTTAATAAATAACTTTTATTAATTTCAGGGTAACCATTTCTAAGTAAAAAAAAAAAAAGAAATTAATTTTTCACGAATTTGTGTTGAGGGATGTGGAATGTATGAAAATGAAATGTATAATATTTATTTTTATTTTATTATTGTTTTTTTTTTATATAAACTGAAGCTTAATTTTAGTAATAATAGAACTAGTTAACAATTTCATGAATTTTTGTAATAAGTTGAAATAAAAATAAGCTTAAGTTTTGTTGTTTTTTTTTCAGTATTAAGTTTAAATTATTTTATTATAAAGAAAAAAAAAAATATATTGCATAAAAAGTTATACTGATTATAATTCAATTAAATAAACCTATATATGCATTAAAAATTTGGAATTCCTATACATAATTAACCATGTCTTTTGTTTATTTGATACATCTCTTGAACCTTGAACAAACAGTACATTTAAGCACTAAAGGTCATATAGCCTATACCTATATTATTTTGTTCAAAAATTGAGGTAATGTTTAGCTCACTCTTCCACTCTTGTATAGCATCTTTCGATGACAAAGTTCTACCCTCGCAAAAAATTAAAAATGGATACCAATTAAAATTGCTTTAAATGATTTTGAGAAATGTTTATATTAAAAGAAAATCTTATTTAAATTAAATTACCTAACTAAAGGTAATTTCAAATGTCAAAAATTAATTTTTTTTTTATTTTACCATTTCATTTAACATTGGTGACAAAAACTTGAATTATTTAAGAAATATTTTTAAATACCTAATACTTTATATTATTTAATTCCACCTTTGCTACTTTTTTATATTCATCTTTTTAAATGGACCACCTTCATATTTTTTTTATACTCTTGTTTGATTTATAACTTATACCGGATATTCTTTCAGTGCCCTTAAATTGAATTTTAATATTATCCATACTACACATACTAAATCCATAACTTACCTATCTCATTTTTTTTTTAACGGGTGCTTAAATTTGTTTCACATCTAATATCTGTTGAATTTTTGATAATAGATAGATAATATTTCCATATTAAATTTGTTTAATAATAAGTCAAGGTTGTAACAAATAAATTTTAGCTTTCAACTATAACTATATTATCAAAAAATTTTATTGTTTTCTTTTTCCAGCAATAAAGAAAGAAATTTTTGAATTTAACTTACCTAAAGTTATGCAATCTACAAAGATATTTTTATTATATGAGATGTCTATGTAATATTAATTATATACAGATTTATTTAAGATAATAATTTTTCAAGTACACAATAAATTACAAAAGTAAATTTGTTTCTGATTTGTAAGAATTAATGACACAAAAACAAATATTTTGTTTTTTAAATGTTTTACCATACGGAACCATGTTTTTAAGACTTTTTTTTTCCATTCTCTTTTACTTTCTTTTCCTTGTAATTTATAAATAACAATTAAAACTCAAACAAAGAAAGAAAGAAAGAAAATAATCAAAAATTCAAAACATAAAAAATTAAAAAAAACAAAAAAAAAAAAAAAAAAACTTTTTTCAACAATATTTATTTTTCCTTCAAAATTTTTTTTTTGTTTTTATTATTTTTTTCTCACTTTTAAGTTTTATAATTTGTATTGCCAGCCCTCTTCATCAGTCGAACATTAAAAACACCATTAAAATCTGTCAACATGTCATTTTTTTATTATTTATATTTCTTTTGGTTTTTTTTTATTAAGGCGTTTTTTTTTTTTTTTTTTGTGAAAGAAAACTTAGAATTGGAAAAGGGTCCAATAAACAAATAAAATTGTCCTTATTTTTTCACTTTTAACGTATTGATCATAACTTAAAATTTAAAATAAAGCGTTTTGAGTTCAAAAACAAAAGTCAAAACTTAACATACAAATACAAAAAAAAAAAAATGTAAAAAGGGGGCTTCGGTAGCCTAGTGGGTAGGAGAGAAATGTAAAACAAATAACAGATTTTTGCTGTCATTTCAGAAAAAAAAAAACAAAAAAAAAAAATCATGTAATCCTGATTAGTATTTGTTTTTTTTTTTTTAAATTTTTTATTTTTCTGTTCGTTTTAATTTTTTTTTTTTGTTTTTTAATTTTTGTTGGGTGTTATATTTTTGTTGTTTTTTTAAAACCTTTAGTAATTATACATGCAAAAAAATGTTGGATTGGTTTTGTTTTATTTACTTCCTTTTTACTGTTTGGAAGCAGATGAAAGTACAATAAAGAAATTTCAAAAGAAAAAAAAAAAAATCTTAAGATTGAATTTTAATGAAGTTTTTTTTTTTTTTTTGTTTTTTATTCTCTTTAGCTCATACCTACTTTTAAATTCTACTGTTTTATTTTCGAGTATATTTATTTTTTTTTTAAATTTGTTTTTAAAAAATGCTGGCTATTGAATTCTTTTATCTTTTAAAATGAAAAAAAGAAAATGGTTAAAAAACATTCACTTTTCTGTCTTAAATGTGAAGAAATTTGGTTGGATTACTTTATAAGATATTCTAAGAAACGGAAATATAATAAAAAAAAAACTTTTATATTTTTATTTATATTGTTAGGAAAGTGAAAATGTATTGCATTTTTGGTTTTTAATTTCTTTTGGGAATTTTTCTTCTTTGAAACTTTTCAAAAATTGTGTTTTTTTTTTGCTGTATGCTTAATTATTTATTAATGGAATTTTAACTTTAAGGCGAAAGCTCAGAGTGTCGTTATATACATTTTAAATGTAAAACAATTAATGTGTTAAATTAATGGATTTTGTGTTCGTCTTTCACAAAATTTCAACTTCGTTTAACAATGATAAATGGAATTTTAATCATTGACAGGCTTCATAAAAAAATTAATTTTTTCGAACAACCCTTCAAAACAATCTTTCAAAAAATAACATTGTCAAATGTTTATATATCTCAAATTCAGCTTATAATTTTTTGCATCTAAAAACCTTATACATCAAAAGAAAATTTTTAAAGTTTTATAAACTAAAATAAAAGTTATTTAAGTTTTTGTAATTTATTTATTTATATTTCTTATTTCCACAACATTAACAAATTTCTTCTTACAAATTAAGTTTTACAGAGTTTGTTTTACCAATTGATTAGTATTATATGTATTTTGTTTGCTATACATTTGCATTTGCGGTGCAATACGGAAACATAATCAAGTGATTATTGACTTATTAGCTTGCAATTTTCATCAATACAAAAGAAAAATTTTGTTTAGCCACAATAATTATTTTAAAGTGGTGCATGTTATACTAAAATTAATCTAAAAACTCTAATCATTAAGTTTAACTTCTTTTGTATTATGAATTTGAATTTCGATTTATGAATAGCTAATAGCTTTACCGTTATTTCAAAGCATCTTTTTACAAAATTTTGATTTTTCCGTATTTTACTAATGATTTTAACCAGTTGCTTATAATTTTGAGAGTAAAAAGGTATTTGTGAAAAGCTTAAATCTGAGCTACTTAAGAAATTAGATTAGATATTTCAGCAATTTGTACTTTACATTAGATATTTAAGCAATTTGTACTTGCGCATGTTTAAGGACTATTACGGGGCATTTTTCTTAATTTTTTCTTATATAAAAAATTAAAAAAAAACGAGGAAGAGTGCAGTAGAGTAGACTGTGTCAACTCCGGGATACCCGTATGAACGTAATATATCCTGTTTCTATAAAACTTGATCATCTTTTAAAAACATTCAGAGTTTTAGTACCGAACTACAGAGATATATTTATGTAAATTGTGGAGTTGTATGATAGCTACCCGAATCTATTGCGCCTAGCTTCATTAAGTTCCAAGAAATGCAAAAAGCCTGAACCGGCTGCTTTAGACCATTCAAATTTTACAAAAGTTTTTGGCATGCAACTCGGCACTTTTTCACTAAATTTCAGATAGCTAGCTTCAATAGACACTGAGTTATTTTCATTTAAAAAGAGAAGTTGTATGGCAACTATCCGAACCTGTCATATCATCACAACAAAATTTTACAGAAGTTGTTGCCATAAAACTTGATCATCATTCGCAAAATTGCAGATACCTACATTGAACAGACACTGGGTTATTTCCATTTAAAGAAAGACGTTGTATGGCAGCTACTCGAACCCGGCGGCCGAAAATGCTGGAGTTAAATAGCAAAACTAACAATTTTACAAAAGTAACGTAAAAAAATGTTCAGCCTCCTAGCTCTTCTATTTTTTGAGTTATAGTGCGGACGGACACTGAGTTCTTTCATTTAAAAAGAGATTTTGTATGGCAGCTACCCGAACCCGTCACACCACCACAACCAAATTTTGCAGAAGTTGTTGCCATAAAACTTGATCATCATTCGTAAAATTTCAGATACCTAGATTGAACAGACACTGGGTTATTTCTATTTAAAGAAAGAAGTTGTATGGCAGCTACTCGAACCCGGCGGCCGAAAATGCTGGAGTTAAATCGCAAAACTAACAATTTTTCAAGAGTGACGTAAAAAAAATTTCAGCCTCCTAGCTCCTTTATTTTTTGAGTTATCGTGCGGACGGACACTGAGTTCTTTTCATTTAAAAAGAGATTTTGTATGGCAGCTACCCGAACCCGTTGCACCAGCACAACCAAATTTTGTAGAAGTTGTTGCCATAAAACTTGATCATCATTTGCAAAATTTCAGATACCTAGATTGAACAGACACTGGGTTATTTCTATTTAAAGAAAGAAGTTGTATGGCAGCTACTCGAACCCGGCGGCCGAAAATGCTGGAGTTAAATAGCAAAACTAACAATTTTGCAAGAGTGACGTAAAAAAAATTTCAGCCTCCTAGCTCCTTTATTTTTTGAGTTATCGTGCGGACGGACACTGAGTTCTTTTCATTTAAAAAGAGATTTTGTATGGCAGCTACCCGAACCCGTCACACCACCACAACCAAATTTTGTAGAAGTTGTTGCCATAAAACTTGATCATCATTTGCAAAATTTCAGATACCTAGATTGAACAGACACTGGGTTATTTCTATTTAAAGAAAGAAGTTGTATGGCAGCTACCCGAACCCGGGGACAGAAAATGCTGGAGTTAAATAGCAAAACTAACAATTTTACAAAAGTGACGTAAAAAAATTTTCAGCCTCCTAGCTCCTCTATTTTTTGAGTTATCGTGCGGACGGACACTGAGTTCTTTTCATTTAAAAAGAGATTTTGTATGGCAGCTACCCGAACCCGTCGCACCAGCACAACCAAATTTTACAAAAGTTGTTGCCATAAAACTTGATCATCATTTGCAAAATTTCAGACGCCTAGCTTCATTAGGTTCCAAGAGGTGCAAGAAGTCTGAACCGGCTGCTCTAGACCAACCAAATTTTACAAAAGTTGTTGGCATGTAACTCGACACCTCTTTACTAAATTTCAGATTCCTAGCTTCAATAAACACTGAGTTATTCTCATTTAACCGGATAAGTTGTATGGCAGCTACCCGAACCCGCCGCACCACCACAACCAAATTTTACAAAAGTTGTTGCCATAAAACTTGATCATCATATGCAAAATTTCAGACGCCTAGCTTCATTAGGTTCCAAGAGGTGCAAGAAGTCTGAACCGGCTGCTCTAGACCAACCAAATTTTACAAAAGTTGTTGGCATGTAACTCGACACCTCTTTACTAAATTTCAGATTCCTAGCTTCAATAAACACTGAGTTATTCTCATTTAAACGGAGAAGTTGTATGGCAGCTACCCGAACCCGCTGCACCAGCACAACCAGATTTTACAGAAGTTGTTGCCATAAAACTTGATCATCATTTGCAAAATTTCAGAAACCTACCTTGAATAGATACTGAGTTATTTCTATATAAAGATAGAAGTTGTATGGCAGCTACTCGAACCCGCCGACCGAAAATGTTGGATTTAAATAGCAATACTAACAATTTTGCAAAAGTGACGTAAAAAAAATTTCAGCCCCCTAGCTCCTTTATTTTTTGAGTTATCGTGCGGACGGACGGACGGACGGACGGACGTACATGGCTTAATCGACTCAGAATTCGATTCTGAGCCGATCCATACCTTTGACACTATATCTAGCTCGACTCCTTTAAGGTGTCACAAACGTAATGGCAAATTTATTATACCCTTGAACATAGTTCATACGGGTATAAAAAGTAGAAGTAATGTTAAAAATTGTCAAATAATGTTATTTTAGTATAGGTACTAATCGATTCGTACTTTTGTTTAGTGTGAGACTATGTTGTGTTTGCATTTTAGAGGTATTTGATGTAACTTCTTCTTTATTAATATGATAGGTATTTTAAGAAAATAAAAGATCGTTTTATTTGTAGGGTTGTGAAATAAATGTAATTTTTGCTATTCCATAAATATTTTTGCTTTCATTTCAATATTTAATTGTTCATTTTTATGATGTAACGTAAAGAATATGGTGTTTATGTAACGTAAAGAATATGAACAAGTCTGACAGTTGTAACAGATCTTAGTATTTTTTAATTTTCTTTTAATTTTTTAATTAAATGAAAATATTTACATAAAATTTTTAAAACTTATTATATTCTCAAAATGTTTTCTAAGATATAAGTTATACGCTCTATGACAGAAATTATTCTATATTTCCAAAGTAAGTAGGTAAGTTAAGTTTTTCTAAATATTATTTTATAAAATTAATCGCACAATATTTTTAAACAACACCCTCTAGTAATACTTTAAAGTAATAATTTAAAATATTACCTTATAAATAGTACTTACATGTTCTGTGCATTCAAAAATAATAAAATATAAGCAAATAAATGTAATGACTCTTTGTTCTTTAAACTAAAATCAATAATGCCTACCTTTAAACAATTTCAACACAATATTAGAGAGGATTCAAGTGCTCATTTCTACACCGCTAGATGGTTTGAAATTGCTTATGGGAACTTACTTATTATGAGAATAGCCAAAATGTGAAGCATACTTAAATCCTTATATAATTTACAACTTGTCAAAAAGCTGTAACATATCCCAGAAAAAATTATGTAAAAACTCTAATCAAACACGTCTATAAAATCATAGAGAATGTGCGAATGCTTCAAACCATCGGTTGTTCTGGATAAATCTTTTATGTATTATATTTGCCATTTTTCAAAATTTTTATAGAACCCCACAAATAGCATCGAGTGAATTAAATACATTATTAGATATGTAAATTACTTTATTTTTATTCTTGAATCTGCTATTTAAGATCAATATTCTAGTAAACTCTACTACTTTGTCTAAGTTTTTCATATTTGTTTTAATCTAAGCCATTATTTTCTCTTTCTTGATATTTCACATAAGTCGAACTTCTCACAGTAATCGATATTTTATGATATTTATTACTTTAATGTGCAAATGTGCAAATCTTAATAATAAAAAACTTATTTTAACTAAATCTTCAATAATACATTATTATGTATTTGAAAGAGAATATTCCAATTTCAAGTTTTGTAAATTTTATTAAAAAATTTAAACACATAAATTTTGTCTAAATCTTTTCAATATGTTACAACTTTAAAGATGGTTTGTCTTTAATTTTAAATGTTGAGAAGTAAGAACAATATAATAGTGATGAAAGATGAGCACGTCTGCATTTAAATTTCAATTAAAATGCTCTGTATGCATATTTTCTCTTGGCTAACTTTTTTTTTTTTTTTGTTAGCCCTTATAATAAAAAAGGATAACCTAAACTTAAAAAGTAAAAATATCTGTTTTTTTTTTTGAAGAAGCCAAGCACGTATTAAAATTTTATGAATAACAAAAAAAAAAAGATTTAAAGAATCATTTTCAAAAATCCCCATTGATGTTAAAAAATATAATAGCTTTGGTATTTTATATGATGATGATTTGATATGATAGGAATTTCTTTTATGTGCTTAAAATTTTATTCATTTTTTGCTTTTACGTTTTTTTTTTCTTCAAAAAAGTTTTTCTGTACGGACCATTAATTGAATATTTAAGAAAAAAACAAAAAAATTTATCAGATCATCCCTAAATTTTAATCAAGAGAATATCTTCCTGTACAGCTCTAATCTGAAATGTATTATTGTATTAATTGAAAAATAATTAGGTACTTTTTACGGAATAGGAAAATAAAAATTTTTTCGTTTCTTAAATATTTTTTATTTGTACTTTTTAGAACATTAATTTTATTTTAATTATTAGTTTATATAATATTTTCTTTTGGTGAGGTGGGGTGCTTAAGATTTATTTCATTAAAAACAAAAAGAAAAGGAAAAAGGTGCATTGTTTATTAATAAACAAATTGGACTTTGTAATTAAGTTAATTTAAATCGACATCACTTAGTATTAAAATGACCTATACTTAAGTTATTATAAGTATAAGTTTATATATAAGTTATTATATAAGTTTATTATAAGTATAGAAAACTTCTATTATAATATCTGTATGTATTATAAATATTAGCTGATATTTAATTAATCTTATACCTTATCGCACATCATTCTCATCTTCCTTCAAGTAAACTTTTAAAACAAATGTCCAAAATATAGGACTAAAAATACTATATTTTACTTTATTTTTGAATTTCTTTTTTCTTTAAACAAATTATGAAATTTAAAATGAATCTGAAATGCTCTTTCGAATAATGTATTCTAAAAAGATTATATTCAGAAAAGTTTTTTATATTTATTAAGCTGTACAATCTTTCTACAATATTGTAGGTATTATATTTAAATAACCTATATAGAGATTTTTTTTTTCATTGAAACAAAAAACCAAATGATTTTAATTTTTGAGCACTATAATTATTTTTATTATCTATAGGCAGAATAAATAATTGTATAATCTTGTATCATTCATCCACCAGAAAGTATCAGGAATTATATGCTACCTTTAGGGGTTTCTATTAATAACAATTTAACAATTCAATTCTTTTCCTCTTTTTTTTTGTTTTTTTTGTGAAAAATTTGTTTCAGACTCTGTTTTTTAATAACTAACAATAGATGCAACGATTTTTAGGATGATTTAAATTTTAAAAAATCAAATTTAAATGAAATTCGCACAAGACAATGTGTCCTGAATACAATTTTATACTATGCAGTTATATATATGTATATATATATATATATATATATATATATATATGTATATTAGTTTAGATTATATAGCCTATGTAATCTATTTAAAAAACTAAATTCCACGTGAATAATTCACGAATTTATATAAATTTATATTTTCTCCAAATTACCGTACCTATATAATATTCCATCTGCTTCTTATTAAAAATTTTCCTTGTGGGATGATAATTTTCTCTTTTATTGTTAAAGGGCATTGACCTAATTTTTCAAAACTATCCAAAATGTGATATATAAACAAAAAAGAACGTGACTTTTTCAAAGAGGATACCATCTATATTTTACTAAATTCAATATTATATTTAGGCATAGGCCATCCTAAGTTTAAACGAATGACAAGGACTTCCATTAATAGAATTTTAAAAATTCACCATTATATTTTCAGTTTCTTATAAATCAGAAGAAAAACAAAAAAAAAAAGAAGTACGAAACTCTATACTTACTTAATAAATTATTTTTAAAATTTAAAAAAACCATAATAGGTACAAGTGAAGTTGGTTCCGGAAAAAAAGAAGTAGACGAAAATGAAAAAAAAACAAACAAACATAATTTCTGATATTTTACATACAAATATAACACAGTACAAAGTGTATATATATAAGTAGTTTGGAAGACATATAAAGGTAAAAAACAAAACCAGTCTTTTTCATAAAGTAAAAAATACTTCTATTGTTCAAATAGTTTTCAGCAATTTGCATACATTTACATTAATTTGTCAGTAAAGGATTCTTTTTTTTTTTTTTTTGTTTTTCTTTACAAACAAAAATTTTGATAGAGTTGAGTAGCTCAAGTATTCCTAGTCTATCGACTTTATGAAAATGAATTTATGAAAATTGAAAGAATTTTTTCTTTTAAAATTTAAATACATTTTTTTTTTATTGTTTTAATTTTATTATTTTTGGTATTTTTTTCATTGACCTCAGGTACTTTGTACCACTCAGTATTATTTATTTCATTAACTCTAAAGAATTTTTTTTGGAACTTTATAGAAAAGATTTTGTCTAAAAAATATTATAATTGTACATACCTATATATATATAATATATACATTTTCGGTGATAATGATTGCGAAATTTATTGCTGTATTTAAAAAAAACAAGGTAGAATGTAAACCAACGGTTTTTAAAAGCCCACATTTCCAAAAGACAATACAAACTGTTTAGAATTATTGTGACTTGCACAAAAATTTGTAAATTTCATGTAATAAGAAAAAATGTGAAAATAGGAAATTTTTGAAATTTTGAGGGGCTATAAGTCCGGAATCCTATATAACTAAGAAAAGCCGTTAACACACGTAAAAATATATTATTAAACCTTTAATTTTCATGTCTTGCCGAAGAAAAATTTTTACAGGTGCCTAAGTTACAGGTGTCTAAAAATAGCAAATTTTCAATTTTTAAGGCGTAATAACTCTTAAAGAGGGGGTGTTACAAAAAAATTTTCTGAGGAAACTTATACTAATTCTAAAAGTTCTTTCTTGTCTCAAAATTTCAGGTTTCTATCCAAAGGGGTGCCGGAGTTATGAAAAAAGAAATTTCATGCAAAATGTGGTTTTCACATAACGGTAAATTTAAATAGTAAATCACAAAATATTACATAATTTTGATATTTTTTTATATAGATAATAAAATTTTCGATCTTCTGGCGGTTTTAGATTGCAAAATTATTATGCAGAGCCCGAGATATATACATCTGAAAATGGGGCTTTTTTACAATTTTGAAGAGCTGCAACTTTAGAACCCTTTACAATTAAAATAAACCTTTAACACACATAAAAATATATTATTGTAGCTTTAATTTTTATATCTTGCAGAAGTAAAATGTGTACAGGTTCCTAAGTTACAGGTGTTTAAAAATAGCAAATTTTCAATTTTTAAGCCCTAATAGCTCATAAACAGGGGGTGGTCCAAAAAAATTTTCTGAGCAAACTTATACTAATTCTAGAAGTTCTTTCTTGTCTCAAAATTTCAAGCTTCTATCTAGAAGCGTGCCGGAGTTATGAAAGTAGAAAAATCATGCAAAATTTGGTTTTCACATAACGGTAAATTTAAATACTAAATTTAAAAAAATTGTATAATTTTGATATTAATTTATAAAGATAAAAGAAATACCTGTCGAATGATGTTTTCAGATTGAAAAAATCCTAAGCAGAACATAAGATATATGCATTTAAAAATAGGGCTTTTTCAAAGTTTGAGGGGCTTTAGCTCCGTAATGGGGGGGGCTACATGAAAAAGTTGTTCCACAAAATTATTTTTTTTATGAGACCTACCTATGGTCAAAATTTTTTTTCTCTATCTTTAACGGTGTAGAAGTTTTGTAAACAGACGGACGGACGGACGGACGGACGGACGGACGGACAGAGTGAAACTAATAAGCACATTTTTTCAAAATTTTTTTGGAAATGTGCTAAAAAGGAATTTATTTGAAAACGTTATAAAGAAAAATCGTATCAGAAAATATTAAAAAAAAACTTTGAATAAAAAAACTAAATTAGAAAAAAAAATATTGTTTTTTTTGTAAATAAAAAATAAAAAGTTAATCATAAAAACCCAAACCATAAATATTATAAACATACTTACTGATTGTAATTTATCCTGACTTTGAACAAAATTATCCAATCAAAACACATCCACTTTAATAAATGACATTTTTTCATTTCAAATAAAACTATCCTAATTTAAATAACAACTAAAATAAAAGGCTATATCTCTGCTACCCTTACCTCTCTGGTTAGGTCTCCTTAGAGCTTTGCCCTAAAAAAAACTATATAACTAATTTATATAATATAGAATTTACTTTAAGCTTAAAAAATGAGTCTGGAAATAACTTTCCTTGGGCTAAAAAAAAACAAAACTTAACGTAACTGCGAATTAAAAAAATAGTTTTCGTCTATAAGAAAAATAATGAGATACTGCTGTTAATTAAATATAAATTATTTGCTAGAGCGTTTTCTAATTTGTGTATAGATGTACCGATGTTATGTTTTGTCAAGAAGGTGGATTTCTAAAATCCATGAACAATACAAAATGTTTAACTTTTAAATCTGTAGAAGTAAAAAGTTGAATTTTTATATTATGTTGCATATAGAGTGTCCTGCCCCGTAACGCACAATACGAAGTATAAAAGGTAAGTGATCAAAAAGATATTACATACATATTTAAATTAACTTATATGTTAATCTTGTTAGATTTTCAAAATAAATCTAATTAGATATTACATATTATAACGACTTAAAATTTTCACCACTAGAGTAACAATATTCCGGATTCCACAACACTTCATAGACCTCATTTCATACAATCAAAATTAAGCAACGCTATTCAACGTATCGGTCTTGTTATAATTTAATTTATCTCCAAAAATCGGTAAAAAAAGCGTCAATTCAATCACAAATTTCACTACAACAGAAATCCTTCCAAAAAGAAAATCTCCTAAGTAGGTATTTAAAATATAAAAGATCCATAGAGCATCAAAAAAAAAAATTTGATATTTATGAATAATAAAATAATATCTTATTTTAATCCAAGAAATATATTATAATTTTAGTGTTAGTTGATTATAACAATTATGTTATGAATTCTTATTCTCAGCTGTTTAATAATAACAATATTATGTGCTTACTAAGACAGTATAAGGTAAATATTAAAAATTTTATTGCTATCAAACTTAAAGAAGAAATACTCAAATTTTTTTAGTTTTTTTGTCCATATTTAATCGATTTAATAAAATTTAAATCAAGCTGAAGAATTTAAACTTATTAAAAAAAAAAAAAACAAAATGGCCATTGATATTTTGTTTTTGTAATTTTTATAATAATAAATATTGAAATAAAGTTTTAATATATTTCAATGTTTAATGAATGTCCCAAGGATAATTCATTATGATAAAATAACTCACTTTTATCTCCAAGGACATTATAATGAAAATAATCAATATTTAATATCATCAACATAATAATCAGTATAATTATCATAATCATTTCAATAATTATTATACTGATAATCACTCACCACAATTTTTTTTTTTGAAATAAGAAAGGTGATACTTTAATCAAGAATTTCCATAATATAGAATATTTTATTCTCTTAATATTTAACGGTAAAAACGATTTAACAGTAAAAACGATTTAAATGAAAGAAAAGAACAACATTCAAAAAAGCTTTAAACATATTATTTATGATTTATACAATTAAAAACGTTTTTAATTTTCTTCATTGAAAACTAGAGAACTACTAGTAGAAGAAGTTTTGTTCTTAAATGCAGTTTTTGCTTAGGATGATCTGAAAATTATAAGGAAAGAATGAAAAGCAATAACAAAATATAATTGCAAAGTAAATTATAGAAAATGGAAAATAAATTAATAAACTACAATGGCTAAATTTTTGATAAAAATCTAAGCTATAAAGTGAGGTGTCTAAATGGAACAACTTGAATTTTTTTTTTTCATTTTAGCAGTTTTCACAGCAATTTTAATTTCACAACCAATTTTTAATCGCTTAAAGAGCGAAAATTCTCTGCCGTTGTAATTTTGAATCAGTATTAATAGTATTTAAACTTAAACTTAACACTAGATACATTTAATTATAGAAACTTTAAATTTACTTAATGTTATACTTAACCAAAATGGCTAATATTTTAGAATGAGAAGAATCAGAGTACTTCAGAATTTTATTTATGGGGGATAGAGTTATGTAATGAATGATCTTATCCCAAAATACTTTGAATTATTGAGATTTTAAACTTTTTTGAGGTAAACAAAAAAGTATCTTTTCAGATCCTTATCCATATGTGAATTTCCTACTATATCTCAGGGTTGACTCAAATACATGACAAATTGTTTAGCTTCAATAAAAACATAATATTTAAAATTATACAATAAATTGGTTCAATATGTTTTTTATACAAATGTAGGGATTTTGATTAGATATCAGTTCTATTCACAGGGAATATTAAAAGTTTAAGTTCTAGATGTATTGAGTTCTAAAGTTAAGTTACTATATGGATATAAAATATTTGTATTCTGCTATAATTTGAATTTAAGATCCAACATATATTTGTGAAAATAGGAAATAAAAAGATCAACTTTCATCCATCTTATAAGAAAAAACTTTACAATTTTCCAAAACACAATTAATTTTTAATACTATACTATATTATGCTCACCATATTTTGTTTTAAATGTCATTTGATATTTTTTTTGTTATAAGTTTTTCAATATAAATTGCATATATAAAGGGGAGCCAAACTAAAAACATCGTATTTTTCCATTCATTATAAACAGCAATATTTTTAATGTAAATTGAAAATAACGTTGTGTGTTATTAAAATGGGTATTGAAACCCATTGTCACTGTCACATTTTTTTTTTTTTTTTTTTCAAATTACTTATTTTTATGTATTTATGTGTTATTACATGAGGGCATAAGTTTTAATGTATCAAATCCCAGGGAGAATTATTGTATATTAATTGTTGTTTTTCGTCTTCAATATAGATATTATATTTTATGTTATGTTATGTTATTTTTTTTTTTTTTTTTGCTTAGAAAATCAATACTTAAAATATATATTATTGAAAATAATATTTTGGTTTATAAGATGGCCTTTTGAATACAATGGAAAAAAAAAAAAAATTTGTTGACATAGATTATTATTAATATTAATTTTTGATAAACGAACAATGCTAAATCAACATGGGAATAGGAATGAGTTAAACATAAAATATACTTTCAAAGTATATTAATTTTTATTTTGTTTTACATCACATAAGGTTAATTTACGATATAGTAGAAATTGAAATATCTGAAGAAGTAACAAAAAAAAAAAAAGAAAATTTATGTTAATCATTGTCCTTTTCAATATTCGTATCTATTGTAATAATTAAATTATTTGAAAAATCATAATTTAGGGTTATATTACAAAAAATTTCATTTAATAATTTAAAAATATTTCAAGATTAATATAATTAACATGCAAATATCATTAATTTAAACGCATTCAGTACTGTTATATTATATAGCAGCAGTCTGGAAAATTTTATTTTTACACGTCCTACAAAAAAAAAAATCTAGGTTGAATGCATAAAACTAAGCTTAAACTCAAACCTCAACACTTCTCAAGCTTGTAGTTTGTTTTACTTTGAAAGTGCCTTCTCAAACTCGTAGTTTTACTGCGAACTTAATCTCGTAGTTAGAAAAAGTGACCGTATCGTCTAATTATAAAGAAAACCTAGCACTCGGCGGATATCCAGTGCACATTTTTTATTTAAGATATGTTTTTATTTTATAATATGAATAATATAAACTATCTACGATAATAATATAAATTATTATTTAATTAAACACTGCAGTATACAAAACCAAAGGTACTTTTACATTTCTAAATTTTGCAGTTTTAATATCTAAATTTTTACAGTGTCTTGTACATATTTTCAAAGATACTTACTGCTCTTATAACTAACATTTTCATTATTTTCACATTTGGTAGATACGGAACGATCCACAATTTTCCAAAGATTCCAACAAATAAGATATACGTACATGGGTTGCGCAATTATACGAATTTGTACAAAAGTAATTTATGTGTTTGTTCTTAATCCTAAATAGCACAACAGAGTCTCTATTTGATATTAAAAGGTTTCTATCTTTATTATTTAGTTATGGATTTTATTCAAATTTATTGAGTTTAGCCTATTTGAGTCTTTCAATAGTAATCAATTTTTTGAAAATTATTAATTGATAATAAATATTTCATTTAAATACATACTAACAGAGACTATAACAGTCACTGTTGTTACGTTAATGTTAGTAAATATTTTGTGCTTTTTAAGGTTAATGTCCATTTATTAAATCTAAGGCATGCCATGTCATTTGAAAAATTTAAGAAATTTTGTTGACGTTTTCCGATTGAAAAAAAAAAAATAAATAAGTAAAACTTAAATTATAACCATTTGAATATATGTCATTAAATACCACTTTTTGAAAGCAAAATTTTGTTGTGGGTGCAGAGACTATACATAAAAATGTTCCTTTTCCCCCCAAATGTATTTTTTGATGAGGTATTTAATCTTTAATCCTTTGAGGGTAAACATTTAATTAATTTTGTTTAAACAGTGAAAAAATTTTGTAAACAAACGAACGGACAGAAGGTAATAATTTTTGTAGGAAACTCTATTTGAAATTAATCTTAACATTAATTTTTCATTGAAAAACAAAAAAAAAAAAAAACAAATAAATTTAATTATCGAATATTGATTAATATCGTCGATATTATAGGTACACTAATATATTATGTATTTATTTACAAAATTTCATTAAATTATTTTTATTTAATGTTGTCTCAGTACATTATATTTAGATACCTAAACACACCTATCCACGTAATGTTTCATGCCCACGTTTTTTTTTTTCGCACAATATCACTATTTTGTTCCAACTTCCACAATATCTAAATGAAAAATAAACAGACAGAATTGAATTGAATTAAAAATAGTTTTTTTTTTTTAATTTTAAGTTGAATATATTGATCCTTGGAAATTTATAAGGTACCTTTACATTTATTAGTTATAAAATATACTATACTATATACTATAATATATACTATATACAATATTTGTTTTAAAACTCACGTGTATTTTTTCTAATAAATAAATCCATAATATTTAGAAAATAAATAATATTTTTAATGGAAACATATACCAAATTAAAATAGAAATAAATTAATAGTTTTCTTTTTCTAATATTCATACAATATGAAAATTTTATAAATATTTATGTCCTTGGAGGATATTAGAAAAAGCAAAAAAAAAAAAAAATTAAATTCATCTTAAGTTTTGAACACTTTATTACATTTTTACATATTATACATATATTATAAAATCATATATCACGTCTCCTATAATATATTTTATATCATTCAAGAAATACACTTGTATTTGTGTAAATTCCATATAATAATAATAATATCTTAATACTTACGTATAACATTATAACATATGGATATGTATGAATGTATCAAATAAAGATATAAATTTTTTGTTGAGGGATTTAATAACAATTGACATCCAGTGATGCGGTATTGTTTTGCGTTTTATGATGATTAAATAGAAATCTCAGAGAGAACAAAAACAAAAAAATATTATTTGATTTTTAGCATGGTTCTTGTCTATGATATTTTAATAAAAATATAATATACAATGTAGATATATTATATAAATATACATGATGTTATTATATATAATACTATACATATATATTATGTATTATTTATATTGTTTAATGAAAATTTTCATATTATATACGAGTATTATTATTATATGTGTGCATTGAATTCGAAATATAGTCATCTTTCAAGGGGAAAATTAAAGATGTATTCCTAAATTAAATTCATATAGAAAATTATATTAAAGTGTTGTTATGGTGTTATATTATTTAGATTAAAAAAAAATAATTTTTTTTTTCTTTAATATATGTACCTATACGTAAAAATCTGTTTTATCCAAATTATTTAGTTTCAAGCTTTTTCGTTATTCATCCGAATTTTTTGAATTCTAAAATTGGGCTTAAGTTCATTTTAATCGATAACAGATTCTATTTGATGTTTCTTCAGTTTTTTATTATTAATTTTTTGTAGTACATATTAAATTATATAAGCAGTTATTGTCATCTGTTTGAAGTCAGTTTAATATTTTTAAAATATTGCAATGACATAGGATCCGGTATACGTTCATTTGAAGTATTATTATTATAAGATATCTTAAAATTATCCAAAAATTGTTTTATTATATTGAAAATAATATATTTTTGTACACTGTTATAAATTTTATATTGTTTATTTAACATGAAAATTAGGAAAAAAGAATTCATTTAATGTTTTCTTGACAATTTCGAATAAATTGTAATATTATATGCAAGGTAATTAAAAGATTTGAGATTATCAAAAAAGTATTAGATTAGGCTTTTCTTTTTTATGAGACTAGGTAAGAATCCCGAAAGAAACCAACCAAAAAAAACCAACACGCTAACTATCTTGGATAGTGTGGGACTGGAACTAACTAAACGCCATCACCCTTTTAAACTAAACATTAGTACACATTGTTTGATTTGGAAAAAGGAATAAACGAATAATAAAGGAAATTATAATATATGGGTAGTTACGGAATTTTGGGAGAAGTGTTTAGAACAGAGATGTTGACGCTCTTCTTAAATTCAACAATATTACACATATTATGAGTTCCAAATATTGGGAATACTTCCATATTTTCCATATTTGCGCTGTACGCATTACAAACGAAACGAAGGATTCTGTGGCTATCTCCATATTATTTATTTTTTTTACTTTATTATACTTTGTATAGGTTATATTTTGGACTGACCGATGTTTGATCGCGTGACCTTTTGTCTGAAAGACCGGCAACTTACACTTTGTACCATTGGTCAGGTGATACATTTTTTTAAGAACATTTTTTATTGATTTTATTGAATTTTAATTTTTGAAATATGTTTATTTGGTGCAGATAGATGATATTCTAACAATATAGGTAATAAAAAAAACAAGGTAGAATGTAAACCAACGGTTTTTAAAAGCGCACATTTCCAAAACTCAATACAAATTGTTTAGAAGTGTGACTTACACAAAAATTTGAAAATTTCATGTAATAAGAAAAAACTTGAAAATAGGACATTTTTGAGATTTTGAGGGGCCGTAAGTCCGGAATCCTATATAACTAAGAAAAGCTGTTAACAGACGTAAAAATATATTATTAGCTTTAATTTTTATGTCTTGCCGAAGAAAAGTTTTTACAGGTGCCTAAGTTACAGGTGTCTAAAAATAGCAAATTTTCAATTTTTGAGGCGTAATAACTCTTAAATAGGGGGCGTTACCAAAAAATTTTCTGAGGAAACTTATACTAATTCTAAAAGTTCTTTCTTGTCTCAAAATTTCAGGTTCCTATCTAAAGGGGTGCCGGAGTTATGAAAAAAGAAATTTCATGCAAAATGTGGTTTTCACATAACGGTAAATTTAAATCGTAAATTACAAAATATTACATAATTTTGATATTGTTTTATATAGATAATAAAATTTTCGATCTTCTACCGGTTTTAGATTGCAAAACTATTACGCAAAGCCCGAGATATATACATCTGAAAATGGGGCTTTTTTACAATTTTGAAGAGCTGCAGCTTTGGAACCCTTTACAACTAAAATAAACCTTTCACACACGTAAAAATATATTATTGTAGCTTTCATTTTCATGCGTTGCCGAAGAAAAATTTTTACAGGTGCCAAAGTTACAGGTGTCTAAAAATAGCAAATTTTCAATTTTTGAGGCGTAATAACTCTTAAAGAGGGGGCGTTACCAAAAAATTTTCTGAGGAAACTTATACTAATTCTAAAAGTTCTTTCTTGTCTCAAAATTTCAGGTTCCTATCTAAAGGGGTGCCGGAGTTATGAAAAAAGAAATTTCATGCAAAATGTGGTTTTCACATAACGGTAAATTTAAATCGTAAATTACAAAATATTACATAATTTTGATATTGTTTTATATAGATAATAAAATTTTCGATCTTCTGCCGGTTTTAGATTGCAAAACTATTACGCAGAGTCCGAGATATATACATCTGAAAATGGGGCTTTTTTACAATTTTGAAGAGCTGCAACTTTGGAACCCTTTACAACTAAAATAAACCTTTCACACACGTAAAAATATATTATTGTAGCTTTAATTTTTACATCTTGCAGAAGTAAAATGTGTGCAGGTTCCTAAGTTACAGGTGTTTAAAAATAGCAAATTTTCAATTTTTAAGCCCTAATAGCTCATAAACAGGGGGTGGTCCGAAAAAATTTTCTGAGCAAACTTATACTAATTCTAAAAGTTCTTTCTTGCCTCAAAATTTCGAGCTTGTATCTAGAAGCGTGCCGGAGTTATGAAAGTAGAAAAATCATGCAAAATTTGGTTTTCACATAACGGTAAATTTAAATACTAAATTTAAAAAAATTGTATAATTTTGATATTAATTTACAAAGATAAAAGAAATACCTGTCGAATGACGTTTTTAGATTGAAAAAATCTTAAGCAGAACATAAGATATATGCATTTAAAAATAGGGCTTTTTCAAAGTTTGAGGGGGTGTAGCTCCGTAATGGGGGGGGCTACATGAAAAAGTTGTTCCACAAAATTATTTTTTTTATAAGACCTACCTATGGTTAAAATTTTTTTTCTCTATCTTTAACGGTGTAGAAGTTTTGTAAACAGACGGACGGACGGACGGACGGACGGACAGAGTGAAACTAATAAGCACATTTTTTCAAAATTTTTTTGGAAATGTGCTAAAAACGAGTGATTAGTTTTGATCTGGTGTGAAAAAAAAAATATAAACTTTTTGTTTTTAGTAAGAAAAGAATGGCTTTTTTCATTCCCCTACCATATAAGTTTGACAAAGAAATTACACAGCTTTTCTTTTCCAGGAGTAACCATAAATATCATAAAGCAGAATTATTCTTACGAAGTGTGTGCAATTCGAAACCACACTGCCTCGGTATATAAGTACAACGTATTTCATTCGATTTTACCGACTAGACCACCGGGACCGCAATAATGGCTTATTATCTTCTTATAACAATAAGGCAAATGAAACTGTAGAAAATAGTATTTTTTAGTACGTATACGCTTTCTGTAAATATTTGATTTAATATTTACCATAATAAAATTTGAAAGTTTGAAATTTTAAAAGTTGAAACTTCTATCTTCATGATACTGAAAATGTTACCAAATGATACTAAAGTTTATATCTGCATTCATTTTTATTGTAAATAGTAAATAATATCATAATAATATTATGTCGTTAAAATAAATTTGTTATGAAATTAAAAAAAATCTGGAAACAAAAGATATAACTTGTAATTATCTGCATTTTCTTATATAACTTATATTAAGTTTTTAAATCTTTTTCTAAAAAAATTTTAAACATTTGCATTTTTTAATTAAACAAAACTATAGATTTTAATTAGATAGATACTTAAAATATTTCTGTAACGCTCTTGTATTCGAATTTTTAATACCCACGGATATTTGCAATTTTATCAAAGTTAAAGTATTTTGTTGAAGCTTTTACTAAGCTCTGGTATTTTTCAATTTTACTTTACTTCAAGTATTATAGTTCAAATTTTTTTTTTTTTTTTTTACCATAGGTACAACAAAAAATTTTTTTTTTTTAATTATTGCTAACCATTGCAATCAATGTTTAAGGATTTTTATTCAGAGTTACCAATTTACCATACATTTTTTTTAAATGAAAAAAAAAAAAAAAAATTCTTATAAAAGACAAAAACTAAATTAAACTCATTTCGGGGAATTTTCCAATAAAATATTTTCTAAAAAACTCAATTCTTCTTTTTTCCATTTAAATACATGCACAATAATTTGTAGATAGAAATTTTTAATCCTATATACGTTCATTGACCATTGTGCCTATATTCATGATAATTTTATAGTCTCAAATTTTTATCATTGGAATTCTTTCCATTTTATATCCATACAACGACGCATTGATTAAATCTTATATAAAAGTGAATATTGTATTTCTGGCCAAACAAACTCAGAATATTCCAAACGAATAACGTTTAAATAATAGGAAATATGGAATGCACATTGGTTTTTTCTCAGAAAAAAAAAAAAATTTGTTTACGTAAATGGAAAGTTGCAATTTCCGGGTATCTTTAACTTTTCAATATATATATATATATATGTAGGAAAAACAATATTTGTTGAACATCTACTTAGGAATTTATCATATATAGCTCTGAAGAAAAATAGAAAAAAAAAATGTTTGCAAAATGAAAAAGTGTTTCATAAAAATCCATTATTTTTTATTGCTTTTTAAACTCTTTATAAACAAAACTTTTGTTGTTTATTTGGTTATATTTCGTTTATACTTCAATCAAACCCACACTCAATTCGGATCTTACCTGTTTTTGAAAATTTTTACGTTTGAAAAATTTTTAAATTGTGACTATCTATGCTTTTGTTATGCATTAAAATTGATTATATGAAATACAAAATACTAAAATAATTGAAGAAATAGTTAAATTTCAAAAACAACAACAATATACAAAACGACAAAAACAATTTATTTTTTTTAATGCATACTTTTATGTTAGAAGATTAAAACTAAAGATACAATATAACATCAAGAAAATTGTATTATCGAAAAATTTAAATTTGTGAGAACGATCCGGAACAATACGGAAATTTTAACAATTTTTTGTTCTTAAATTTTGTTTATAAATTGATACTTTTTTTTTTTTTCATTGGTTGTATACAGTATAGGTCGATTTGGTTTAGTTTCAAGTGTTAGAATATGATGTAGTATAAATGATGAATTGACTATTTTAATTGTATAATATAAGGGTCCGTATTGAAATCCCGTTTTTCCGAATCTCGTCAATTAAAATCCCGCCATATTTTTCCCGATCCCCAACCAAGTAAAAAAATGTGTTCTACTTAACATTTTTCTCATCAATAAAAACGTGTTACGACAGGACTTTTTTTTTCCTTTATAAATCAATTTCAAAAATATAAATTTTTTTTATACCCGTACGATAGGATCGGGTATAATAAAATTACTCCTCCGTTTAAATCTAGAATACACAAATAATACACAAGATGTTGGCGAGACCTTACCAACAGGTAAAAAAAAAATATTTTATTTCTATAATAAACCACTCCCACTAAATGAAATCTAAACTGGCAATGATGCTACTTCTGTATATTTATTTAATAATTTAAAATTTTATTATCAGAGACACAAATCTTCGACTAAAAGTATTATCAAAGACACAAAATTTTCTTTAAAAGTAAGAATTTTAAGATTTTTTACTTTTCAAAAACTACTTTCCATACAAATTTAAAGCCAATTTTTTATTTTTAAATTTGACCGCCACATCCATATAAATTATTAATCTTCTGTTGGCAGTTTTCAAATGATTTTTTAAAAAAAAAAAATAAAAATACTCTTAATAAAATAAAAAGACCTGAAAGTGAAAAGAGCAAAGTTTATAGTAAGCCTCTTATTTATAAGAAAAAACTAATAGGCCGATTTTATTTTGAATTTGTTTTCAGTATTATAAAAGCTGGTAAAAGCTTCGCAACAGACTTTAAAATAGTTTTGTTTATTTAGATTGAAATTTTGATTTTTTAAGCTGAATTTTTGATATAACATAAAGTATTCGAATTTTTTTTATTAATATAAAATCCGGCAGACTTAGATAATTATATTTCATAACACTAAATATCATAGAAACAGATATTTTCTTAAAAAAAAGAAAAAAATAACATAGAAAATATCATTTAGAAGCTTTCTCTCACAATATATTCATAATTTTGTACTAAATTATTATTTGATCATTAATAATATTGTTAGCCATGGAAAAAAATAAGATTTATTAGATAATATGATAATATCATCAGATCAGATATAGTCTTGGAAAAGATTTCACCACCAGAAAAAAAGTCGCGACGGTTTTATAAGATTAATTAAAAAGCTGTCGAAAACGACCGGCACAAAAAAAAAGCACCCAAAAATTTATGAAATTTCATTATCAGAGACATGAATCTTTTATTAAATATACGAAAGACCTCTCCCAAAGTACATTTAAATAAAATAAATTCAGCAAATTTTTTTCAAACCAAAAAAAAATAAACGTAAAAGACTTGAAAGTAGTTTTGTTAAATAAAGTTAATATTTTTGATATAGGTACCTCATGTAGAAAAATTAAAAACTTTATTTTAAAATAAAATTCGGCATATTTAGATAAATATTATGTCATTACGAAAACACTAAGATAGATAGAAATATTTTTGCAGAAGAAAAATAACACTAATTATTAAATAGGTGTCCAAGTGTCATATTCTTTTAAATTTCGTGTGAATTTCCACACGGAAAACATAAAGTTTCAGCTCGAGCTAAAAGGCAAACGTAAAAACACATTCAGGGCGGCGACCGAAGGTGTTGGACGAATTTTGGGTCGATAATTTTGCACCGAAAACAGCTGTTTTTTATTGACATAAACATTATCTTTTTAAAACTAAAGAAAAATAGAAAGCAAAATTCTAAAAAATATTAAAATTATTTCGAATATTGGGATTGTTTTAATGTAGCAAACGAAAATGTCGTAGCGGTTAGTTGGTGAATTCGAATTTCGTAACAAATGAAGATCGGAACAAGATGATTTCTTCTTAAAATATTATATGAAAATAAAAGAAAAGGATGAAGAACATTTTTTGAAACAAGAATGAATGTGTCTTCATTTAATTCACTATTTTACTTATTATTTCCTCAATTAATTTTTCTTCAAATGACATATTATTATCTTAACCTATCTACAAATCGAATGTTAAAAAACTTACATTAAAAATTGTTTTTGAATTTTAATGTCACAATATAACTATATTGATTTCGTCGCTACAAAATTGTAAAATATAAATTTTTCAGCCGGGTAAAAAAATCGCCGGCATTTTTTCGCCGATTTTTATTGTGCACTTTATACATGTGTTTCAAACAATTTTTGACATATCGCTACAAACTTTTACCCTGAATGTGTTTTTAGCTTGGACCATTTTTTCTCAATGATTAAAGAACTGTCGAAAATTACCGCCACGAAAAAACGGCATGAAAAGATTAATAAACTGTATTTTATGTGCTTTTATGTGCTTTTTCTATTTTATGTGTTTAGATTTGTTTTATGTTTTTTTTTTTCTATTACAGCAAGTAAGTGATTCCACCTTTTTTTAATGGAGTTGTGTTTATTAAGGCAGTATGATAACGTAAATGTTTTTGCATCTATTGAAAATGTGCAATTGTGCACAGGGGATTTTCTAGTTTAGTTTTAAAATTTAAGGTTATGTGAAAACAAAATTTTGAACGATTTCGCTTCCTTCATATCTCCACAATTCTTCTGGATGAAGCCTTCAAATTTGAGGAAAGAAAATTCTTACAGAATTAGAGAAAGTTATCTCAAAAAAACTTTTTTACTCACACCCCCTGTTGTATTTTTAATCACTTATAATTTGGGCAACTTTGAAAACTTTCCTAAAGTATGACATAAAAATTTAAGATGCAAATACTACATTAATTCTACATGCCTTAATAGCTTTTTATAATTTTAAAGGGTTTGCTTAAAACTGAACAAAAAATATATATCTTGATTTTTCGCAAATTTTCATATACATATAAAATTCGAAGAAACTTTAAGCCTTTAAAAACCTTTGCTTTACATTTTGCCTTGTTTTATATTTTCTATATAATTAAAGTTAATCCAATGGAGAGCAAATATTTTATATTTTATTTCAACTTTATTTAATTTCTTAAACAAAAATTAAATTCTTTAAACCAAATTAATGACAACCCTATTCAAATTTCCTCATTTTTTTCTTTTTTGAATTATGATACAGTTAGAGAACACAAGGTCACAAAGTAAAGTTTTAATTTCATAAAAAATGTTCTTCAACATCATTTTTTTTTTTAATCCTTTGATATTTAAAGTGAATTTTGTATAAGTAGAGACATTTTTCAAAAGAATATTCTTTTTTAAAATGTAATTTTTTTTTATTTTTATTTTTTATTGAAGGACTAGCGCTCACAACAGGTAATATTGTTTTATTCCCCCAGTGTTAAACATTATATTTTTTATAACCTTGAATATACTCCTACTACTACTACTACTTTTTGAATATATACTCCTTAGGCTTATTATATTACTACCTTATCCTATTATATTAAATATTCATCAGAATTTTGAATGTTTTTGATTTTTGTAAAACTCCTTTTCTTTTTTTTTTTTGTTGAATAGTTATTTTCTTTCTAGAATTTTTATTTCCTGATTTTATTTTGTTTGTTTAATATTTTGATTTTCTTATATTTAATTTTATTTTTTCTTCTAATTTTATTTTCCTAATAGCTATTCAATATTAGGTATGTTTAATAATTGGCAACAAATTTAAAGTGGTAGTGGCAGTATATAGTTTTTATTAGTATTAGTGATAGAATGCTACTAGAATAGGACTATATATATGCTATATAATTATATTTCCTATATTTAGTTTGAATTTTTGTTTTTTTATTGTTTTTCTTTTGTAAATAATCTGCTGAACTGAAAATAAGAACTTTTGTTTAGTATTATATTCATACCTTTTTTATCACAAACAAATAAGGTGTATGTTTGTTGAAAAGAAAAATAAATCATTCAAAATATTTACAATACAGAAAACGTAAAAATTGTGATTCAGATTTTATTTTCAACTCTTAACTTTTGAAAGAAGTTTTTTTTTTATTTATGCCTTAACAAATTATTTATTTATTGTTTCCTTAACACGTGCTACAAACTCTTACTGTTAAGTTTGAATAAAAAAATGCTGGAAAATAAAAAAAATATGAAAAAAACTGAAGGAAAAACAAATTTGAAAAAAAGTTTTGTTTTATTTTGTTTTTGGTTTTTTTTTTTTTTGCTAACTAAAACAAAAGTTTTAATCGCTTTGCTTCTCTTAGTTTTGGTTTTTTTGTTTTTCTTTTTTTGCGAAATGTTGAGTTGAAAATGTCGAATTATGAGAAAGAACTTGCTTTTTCAATAAAATTTTATACCCGTATGAACTATGTTCAAGGGTATAATAAATTTGCCATTACATTTGTGACACCTTAAAGGAGGTGAATCGAATTCTGAGTCGATTAAGCCATGTACGTCCGTCCGTCCGCACGATAACTCAAAAAATAAAGGAGCTAGGAGGCTGAAATTTTTTTTACGTCACTTTTGCAAAATTGTTAGTTTTGCTATTTAACTTCAGCATTTTCGGCCACCGGGTTCGAGTAACTGTAATACAACTTCTTTCTTTAAATGGAAATAACCCAGGGTCTATTCAATCTAGGTATCTGAAATTGTGCGAATGATGATCAAGTTTTATGGCAACAAATTCTGTAAAATTTGGTTGTGATGATATGACAGGTTCGGATAGCTGGCTATCTGAAATTTAGTGAAAAAGTGTTGAGTTGCATGCCAAAAACTTTTGCAAAATTTGATTGGTCTAAAGCAGCCGGTTCAGGCTTCTTGCATTTCTTGGAACTTAATGAAGCTAGGCGCAATAGATTCGGGTAGCTGACATACAACTCCACAATTTACATAAATATATATCTGTAGTTCGGTACTAAAACATCTGAATGTTTTTAAAAGATGATCAAGTTTTATAGAAACAGGATATATTACGTTCATACGGGTATCCCAGAGTTGACACAGTCTACTCTACTGCACTCTTCCTCGTTTTTTTTGAATTTTGTTTATAGTGGTCCGAAAAAAAGTAAATATTTATTGAATATTAAAAATATTCTTTATTTACAAAGGCTAAAATCTAATTTGATTTCAAAGTTCAGTTTTTTATAATTGATATTTTTAAAAGAAAAAAAACATATTATGAAAGTTTGTCGAATTTAATAACATTTTTGTTTATCAAAGTTACTAAAACTGGTTTTTGATTTGTGATTAAATTTATCACTGCAGGAATAATATTTTTAGATATGATTTTATTTTAGTTCTATGCCAAAACGTTCAAAGATTGAAAAAAGGTCTTTAGAAATTAAAGCTTTAATTAGGAAATAATTGAAAACTGAATATTGACGAAAAAAAATTTAGTAATAAAATTCTTTTTGAAGTTACCAAAAAAAAACGAATTATGTACCTACATTTAAAATGTAAAAATTTCATGATAATATTTTTTTGATTTTAAAATTGACTCCTTTTTAATTACAAAAAAAATTGTTACTTTCTCAAATATAATTCGCAAGGGAAATAAAATTCAAGTGATTAAAGTTCTATAAATGTACTATTCATAATAATTATATTTATGATCATCCTTATATTCAAGCTTATGGTCATAACAAGCTCCTTATTATCTAGTTTTGCAAAGTTTGGGATAACTTATAACTATTTTTCGAGCAATATGATATGGTGTATGAAAACTAAACTATATTATATGATTTTGTTGTAAATTGATAAGAACAAAATATCAATTAAGCTATATAAAAACTTACATTATTTAACAAATTCAAATAGAAAAAAAAAATTTTTAATAAAAATCTAATAAAATAGTTTTTCTTATTTTGTAACAAAATATAAATTTCATTTATTTTATACAACAAAATTAGTATCTAAATGTGTTCTTTATTTAACGGTTACATTCATAAAAAATTTAAAATAAAAATCACACATTCATACCATCACTTAAAAAAAAAACAAAAAAAAACATTGTTTTATCAGATTTTTACATTGCGAACTTTTATGTACGTATGCAATGGAAAAGATAATCTAAAATTAGAGATAACAAGCACATAATAAGCACATAACAGATTTGAAAATTATGAGATAAAATTATTTGCTTTGTCACGATTTTCCTAACTAATAAAATTTTCTAATATTTTCTTTTTTTTGTTGAAACAAATATTTAAAAAAATTAAAATAATAACAATAAATAAAAAGAACGATGAAGATTTTCTACGATGAAAATTTATGGTTGCCCAAAAGTATGCAATCATAATCACAATTTAATAAATTTAATCATCACGTTCTTTTCTTTATTTTCTGTTCTTCTGTTTTTTTTTTTTTTTTTTTTAATTTAAACTTGATCCAATCATTTCAATGAATATGGAAATTCAAAAAAAAAAAAAAAAAACAATCTAGTATATGTGTTCACACAAGAATAACCATAGTTCAAGGACATTATCGCGTTCATATAAGCCAATTTCATATAATATTATATTATATATTTTTATTTGATTGAATTTCTTCCTTATAATATTATGTAAGAACCAAGAGAATATTCTATTCAAGTTTAATTAAAATTTGTGGAGAATATCATTTTTTTCTTAATCGAAGAAAAGCGAAGAAAAAAACGAACGAAAGAAAAAAAGATTTAAAACAAATTTACATTTTAAAAAGGTTTCAAAGGAAACATGGTTTTGTTTTGTTGATTTTTTTTTTCGTCTTCTAAATTTTGGTGATTAATAATAATTGAGTAGAAATTCATGATATTTTTGAAATATTTGATAAATTAGAATTTGAAAAAAAAATAAATAAATGTTTTTCAAAAATATTATAGCGAAAATTTCTTAATTTTAATGAATTTTAACATTTTGTTAGTGGGTATAAACAACATTTTTGATTTAACAAAAAATAAAAATATATATATATACCTATAATTTATGCACTATAAGAACTTTATTATATCTATACTGAATATTATATCTAATCTTTATATTATATCTTTATTATATCTAACTGAAATTATTGTGTAAACGCATGAGATGATTAGTAGGTGTTTCCAAATCGAGACAAAATAATGTTTTATTTTAGGTTAAATATAATGTCAACATTTAAACATCCCTGAAATAATTAAATCCAAAGATATTAAACATTTTTATAAATTACTTTATAATATTATCTATTTAATACAAAGTTTAAAAAGAAAATTAATATCATTCAAGATTGTATTAATGCGATATGATATAATTATATATTGCAAAATAAATTAACATGTTCATGTGAAGTTTATAGACACCAGCTATTGTTGGAAAAAAAAAAACAACTTTCGGATTCTTTTCATGAAAAATATTAATGGGATATCTGTAGTAGTAGTTCATAGATGAACTAGAGTATTAAAATGAATTATGTCTCACTAGATACAATTCAAGCAGAATATATAGAGAAGATCATTGTAGATATAGATATAGAAATTATCCTTGTAAGAAACTACATGAACATTTTATATAAATAGGTACATGCAATATATTTATGGAGAAGACTTAACCTCGATTCCAGTTGCAATGTCATTTAAATAATAATAATAATGATACATATATGAATATTAAATATACATTTATTATAAGGACATTATACATGTATTATGTCCTGTATGAATATAATTACAATTTGTTGGGATTAATTTTGTATATATAATAATGTAATGTTCAAATATTCAATAATCTAACATATTATTAATATTCTATAAATTGATATTTAATTAGATTTTTAATTAAAAATGTATTTTTATTTTAATTCCTTTAATTCCTTTGTTTAATATGAAAACCCAAAAATGTTTTGTTTTATTTCTTAAATAAATGGGGTTTGAAGCTCCTATTGAAGAACAAAATTAGCTTTACTTTTCATTTTTTTTTATTCCTTTTCTTCCTTCCCATACTTTAATCTTGTCTTTCACATAATTTCAATTAATTTTTTTTTTTTTTTTGTATCTTAAATTGTTAAAATTTTGTATCTATCGGATAAATTTACATCCGAAGTACAAAAACAACAAGTCATTTTTGAGTTTATTCTGATTTTTTATTTTTCTTTACTTTTGTGGAATATTTTTGGTCTGATGGGTAAGTCTTTTTTTTTTATTTTTGTGTTTTGTGTTGCTCATGTGTTCTTTGCATTCAATTTTATTTCAAGCTTGAAAATGTTTATTTTCAGATGAGTGGACAATACAAAAAAAAAAAAAAAAGAAAAGTTGCACAATACAGAGAAATAAAATGACAAAAAAAAAAAAAAAATAGAATAACAAAATTGAAGAAAAAAAAAATGGTTTTTCAAGGATAATTCTTAAAAAGTATCCTTTCAAATAAAAAACAAAAAAAAAATCTAAAGAATATTCAATGAAAGGTTTATTTCAATTTTTTTTATTGTTGTCTCATTTTGTTTTTTTTTTTAAATTTAATTTTCCAATTTTTTTAACAAAATTTTCAATTTTTCTTTTTTTGTTTCCATAAACATTTTAAGTAAAATAATATCCTTAAGCAAATTTTCCAGTTTTTCATTTTATTTTTGAGTGTTTGTTTTATTTTGTTTTTTGCTTTTTTAGATTGTATTATGTTTGTTGTAATTGTATTTAAAGTTTTTTTTTGTTTTTATTATGTTAAGGTTTAGATAATTTTATTTATATTTTTATTTACTTTTAATAAATTTTTTTTGTCCTTTTTCAGGTCCCTTGTTTTTAAAAAAAAATTATTTTTTATATTATTATATTTAAATATTTAGAAAATTTAAAAAGTCTTTTTTATCTCATTTCTTTGATACTTTAGTTAGTATGGTAGCTTATATTAAAATAAAAAAGCTCTTCAATCATTATTATAGGGATATGCATGATAGTCACTACAAAGAGATAAGATTATAGTGATTTTGTAACGAGTTATAACTTATAATAAGGACAAAAATTTGATCTTTTAAAGCGAAATCAAGTGAAATTAGTATTTAAAGAAAAATGCGGCATCCGAATTATGATTTTTAAAATATAAGATATGATATAGATAAAGATATTTTTAAAAATTAAATAATTTTGGAAAAAAATGCTTTAGTATATAATATAATAAAATTTTAATATGTAATAAATTATTAAAAAAGGAAGTGACATTTAGTTTTATTGCCATTAGACCAATTGAAGTTAGAAGACAAAGTTTGATAAATGGTTGAAATACAATTATTTCATTAATGTTTAAACCTAATACTGGTTTAGAATTATAAATTATAATAAGAATTTAAAAGAATTCTAATTGATCATATCGAAATAATTGATAGTTAATTAAAAAAGTAATTCAAAGTCAAATAATATCAAAATGGAAGCTTATTTTTGTTTAAAGATTAGTGATGTTTTTTGAAATTAGTATTAAAACTAAAAATGTTTAATAAATTCGATTATATGACGCATCCTAAATTTCATAGAATTTATATATTTGTTCCTTTCTGTTTTTAAATCTAAAAAAAAATGTATAAAAAAGCCTGCTTACATTAATGGGGAAAACACACGTTATTCCACTCCTTCAATGTTTACACGAAGACTTTTTATTCTTACTATCGAAAGAAAATTGGAATAAAGCAATCATTTTCTGTTATTATTTTTCATAATTTTATTTATTTTTACTTGTTTTTAAATATTTGAATCTTTAAAAGTATTTTTGATAGTTCATATTATATACTTGTATATTAGGAACAGAATAGGAGTATTCCATTTTCAGTTTGTTCTGACGCATCTGTAATAATTTTTAGTTCAGATGGTTTTTATTTTTTTTGTCTCTGCCCGAACTTGGTTTTTTCTAAGGAGTACCTACATGTAATTGAAAATGATTCCCAAATTCTAAAAACAAAATGTATTTTAAATCCAATGTAAAACTTCAAGTTAAAAATTAATTGAACTGTTTTTTTTATTTTCTAGAGTATACTTTGAATGTGCGGCATTTATCATATTTCTCGTATTCATAGGTATATATAAGCGTATAACACATCTAAAAAATGTTAAAGTATACGCTTGCAACATACATATGTCTCTTTTTATCAACGGCATACAATTATGTACAAGGTAGGTATTGTTTTCATACTAAAAATTTGTACCCGAGATTTTTGGCAAATATGCACTACTCCGGTGCGGAGAAGGCTGTAAACATTTTTTTAGCGTGATATTTGTCGTGTCTGTGTGGGTGCGTGTGCGTGTGCGTGTCTGTCGTGTGTGTGTGGGTATGCTGTGGGTACGTGTACAGCCTAAATATCTCGGAGTAAATAATTTACTAGTGTAATTTTTAAGTTTTTTACGAATATTTCGTAACAGTATTAAAAGTATTATAAGAAAAATGATTAAGAAAAAATTGTTAGATAAGTAAAGAGCAACAACTTTGCCATAGAATATTTTTGATCCAACTAACTTTAACTTATATTTAATTTTTTTTCTAATTCCACATTTCATACATAATATTACAACACGCCATACCAATTTATATGAATAAAATTTTTTTTGGTTTTTTGATATCTCTAAAAATAATTATATATTACATATATCTATGCATATTATTACAGATATTATTTTCTTGTTGATGACGCAAGATTCAAACTGTTTTTTGTTGGCAGATTCAATATTATTATTATTTTTTTATTGTTATTTTATTTGTTTACAGTTTTTATTATTTTTTACTTCTAATATTTTAGAATAAAAAAAAAATCATGTGAATGAATGTAAATATATTTTTACGATTTTATTGCTTATTATTGTTATTGAATAAAACAAAATGATGTTAAATTATTAGAAGTTATTTTGCTTTGATATAAATTATTATGTAAAAAATCTATGAATTTTGGCATTATACTTTTTGTGTAATAGCAGTCGGTCCTGTGGTGAAGACAGCTGATTTTTTTTATAATACCTATTAAATTTTTATAATGAAAAAATTGAAATATTTAACTTAGACCGTATCATTCTTTGAAACAAATTTTATTTTTCCAAATTTTCATCATAATGTGATTGTGCAAATATGGTTAAATCTTAAATGGAACATTTTAAAGAAATTCGATTATTTATATCTTTAAACTATACTTATTTTTTGTATTTATGTTATTTGTAATATTATTAAATAATATGACAATTTAGTTTTTCCTCTACATGACATTGTCTTCTATTTTTTTTCTATTAAAATGATATTTTGAATTAAAATAATATTATTAATAGTCGTATTGTGAATATCTACAATTTGTTCTTTTTTTTCTCATATTTTTTTTTTTTTTTTTTTGTGGAAACAACTGACGATGTATGCTATCCCCTAAATCGTTTTTGTTTATTCATAACTTTTTGTAGATAAAATCTATGTGTGGTTTTCTTTCTTTTTTTTCTTTTTTTCATTTCACTAAACTTTTATATGAATTTCAATTACAAGTGATTCGTAAGTGACAGACCGGATGAAGTAGAAAGTTGAGATAATATGAAGTTTAAATTATGCATGGGTGCAATAAAAAAAAAAAAGAAGGAAAAAGTTTGAAAGTTCAGGAAAAACATAAAAAAAATTTTTTAAATGTCCAAAAGTCAAACTTTTAATTTTTGAATATCTTTTTTTTTTGTCAGCGTTTTTTATATTTTTTTTTTTTTTGAAATTTAACTTTAGTGCAAAAAAAAAAAAAAAAAAAAAAAAACAAAGTTACAAAATTGTTCACTTTGAAAATAAAATTTTCTCTGAATTTTTTTTTTTTTTTATTTTTAAATTTAGTTTGTTGTAAAGGTTTTTTTTTTTGTCAGCACCACATACGTTCTACTTTAACCTCTGGTCAAAGAAAATTATTTTAGATTGTTTTGCCATAGTCTATCGAAGTCTTTCATATTCATGTTCATTTACTGATGTGAAACTTTGTATGACATTTGAAATAGCTTGAAAATTTGAGATTAAAAGGATTTATTTTTTTTTTTGTTTTTTCGGAAAACATTTTAATAACTATTTTTTGTTGTTTAAAAGGAAAAAAAAATTCACCCAAAAAAAAAAAAAAAATTAAAATCATTTTTTAGTATTTGGAAATTTTAATTTATATTTTTATATAAAATTTTTAATGAAATTTCAAGATACATATATTTGTTTTTTATGCTGTTGAGAACTAATAATTAAATTCAGTTCCACAACGAAAATTAAATCGGTTAGAAAATTTGTTTTTGTCTATTTGATAATTTTTTAATTTTTAATTTTCTATTGGTTTAATATTGTTAAAAGTTTAATAAAACACATATTTATTTAGTGAACTGAAAAAGCAAAGATAAACGAATGATAAAATTTGTAAAACCAATCAAAAATTTTAATTTTAAATTAATAAATTAATCATTATATAATAAATTATATTAAAAAAAATAAAAAATATGCCTAAAATTGTTTTTTTTTTAAAAAAAGATACGTGTGATTATACGTGATGTGATTATCATCATATAAAAATATTTAATTGATAATCTGGTACCTTTAATAATTTGATTGTGAAAGCGACATGCGAAAGTGGCATTAATATGCATGCAGAGTTTCAGTGCTGAAATTACACAATAATTATTGATAAATGTGTTTTTATAATTTTATAACCTTTATGTCATCACATCATATAGTAAATTTGATTTCAGGAATGAAAATTTAATCTAATTAGGTTTAAAGCTGTTATTTACATACATACATACATCTTTAGGTCAGTCTATTAAACGTATTTTAAACAAATTTAATTGGTCTTTCATTTTAGAAATTGTTTGATCTAAGAATGAGCAATAACGAAAGAATTGAATGCGACAAGAATCTATTAACATTATCAAAAGAGCTAAAAGTGCAATTATATACATGTATGTGATGTATGAAAATTTCAAATAGAACAATTAATCTAAAGATCAATTTTATTCGTAATTTACAATGTTATAAGTTAGAGGTGACTAGTACAAAATAAATCATAATTTATATTGTAATAGATGGAATGAACTAATACAAATCCCAAAGCTTAATAAAATAATTAATTAAATTACAAATTAACAAGTAGTTAAGATATGTAATAAAACCAATTTCTAGATTTTTTTTTATATAAGAAAAAATTGTTTTATATACGAAAGAATTTTATTTTTTCTTACTTTCTTCAATTTTACAGAAACCAGATATAATTACGGAAATCGGATATGTAACGCTAAATTTAATGGAAAATAACATAATTTTTCTATTGATTTATAGAACATACTTAAGCATTTTCTGTTGCTTTTTTTTATTTTGAAAAAATATTCACCAAAATTAAAGATAATATAAAAGGGTCTGTTTTTGAACAATACAGAGCTTAGTTGCTCTACAAAATTAAGTTTTTGTAAAGGTTATTTATCTAAGGTTAAAATTCCATTTATCCATCTCAAACGTTACCGAAGTTTACCGTTGTAAACGGATGAAATAATGAACAGATAAACGAACGAATCGAATCGAATGAATCTAATAAATGCATTCTTTGTACTAATGTAATAAATATTAATTGGAAGATTAGGGAATGCTTGAGATAGAAATATTTGAAAGAAAGGAAAGTAAAAAAACTAAAGAAACTTAAAGTTGATATGTTATGCCCGTTAATGAAGAAATACATTTTAGAATAACTAAAATTTATTATATTGTAATACTGCAAAATAAACTTTGTCAATATCCTTTATCCTTTAATTCCCCCAAAAACAAACTGTACATAATCTCACTATTATACATTAAAGGAGCCATCCTAAAGTTTGGTTGTAAAGGGGGTGGTTTTTATTATTTAAAGTCCAGTAGGTATTACCCAGAGCAACAACAGTTCCTCGTAAAAAAAAGAAAAAATATATTATGTTAATAATGTGAAGGTGTTTAATTTTTAACAACCAACCAATAATTTTTAAACAATAATTTTTAAAAATAAATACAACTGCCTATACATACTTTTAACTTAAATGTAAAAAATTCTTCTTATTATATTCCTTTAAAATTTTCATATTTTTTTTCCTTAAAATTAACCAACGCTTTCCACTTCCAATAATCTAAGAAAGAAACTAAAAACTTTGTACCCAATAAAATAAAACTATGTACAACGAACCAATAAGAGAAAAAAAACACACACACAAAAAAAAATGTAATAAAAGTGACTAAAAAACTTTTATTGCACAATCATTGTACAGTTATTGTATACTAAGATTTATAGTTTTTCGTTTACATTTAAAGTTAACTGTTAATAAACAACAAAAACAGAAAAAAAGTTCTAACGATGTTTAAATGCTTTCGATTTTCTTTTTTTTTTTTTGTTTCGTTTTTCGGTTTTTTTTTTCTCGTTCAGTGGAATTTTAGTCGTTTTCTATGATATAGAAATAATATTTTAAATTGCGTTAAGTTTTTTTTTTTCCGATTTAGTAAAATATGCAAAATTGTTGAATTCATTGATTACAACAATTAGTTTTTATAACGATTACAATTTTTCGTTATAATATGAAAAAAAAATCTAATAGTTCAGCAAATAAAAGTTGAAGCGAAACATCAAGCATCATTTATAACATAAGTACTATTTTTAACAATAAAACAAAAAAAAAAAATAATAAAAATTGTCGTAGAAACAAATTTTTGCAATGAAATGTGTTTTTTTTTTATGTTTTTGTCTCGTAATTGTTTTTGCTGGAATATTGTTGCTCTAGTTTGATTATGCAACAGCGTTACTGAAATTAAATTTTTTTTTTTGTTTTTGTTTTAAAAATCTAGGTCATTCATTTCAGTTCAATGTATTTACAGTCATTTAAAAAAAAATGATATTGTATATGATAGTAATCTAAAGTAATTTATTTTATGCTCATTGAGTAAATCATAAACATAATATAAACATAAAAATACTTGCAATAAAACTTCTGAGAGAACTGTTATTATAGTGTTTGTGTTCCTTTTACACGAAAACAGTAGTTGAGAGTGTAGTTTGTAGTAGTTGGTAAAACTAATGGTAATTTCTTGTTTTATTTCTAGATCTACTCTTTCTCAAATACTTAATATGTCGTAGTTGGGAATAAAAAAGAGAAGTTTTCTCTGTAAAATAAATATGAACAGTGCCTACATAGAATGTTGAAAGAATTGATTTCTTTGCATTTACACTAAACAATTGTTTAAAGCATTTCCTTTAAATACATGAAATAGGTGATAATTGTAAATTTCAACTCCAAGGCAATTTTACATTAGCTACTAATTTTTTGATTTTTTAAACTTTTTATGTATAGACTTTAATATTGATTGTTAATTTTCGTTAATAGATCACAATGTTTTTACAATTTTTCGCATAGTAATGAAAATTTTTAGTTTTTTTTAGCATATTTTTCAAAAAAAATTTGAAAAAACGTCTATCAATGGTCGCAACTTATTAGATTTTTAGAGATTACTTAACTTAACTTTGTTGCTTTAATTAAAATTATTATTAATTATTTTTTTTAAAAAGGGCAGACCTTAAACTCTATATCTGATTCAGCACTAGCCATATGATGTTAAAGGCACACGTTGAAAGAATAGACAAAGAAAGAAATAGGAATGTATAGAGGTTATGGAGGTAGAGATGGTACTAAATGCATTTTTCCAATGGTTGACTCCAGAATTTCAAAGGAGAGGAAAGGGTTGCTGGTAAGATTTCTTCGAAGTGAGGGGGCTAGACCAGGGGACCATCGTCCAATTTTTTAGCGGTATTAACTGACTTGATGAGCTGCTGTGATAAACAAACGTATGTATCATATGTAGTAAATTTATCTGACGTTCCTTCCAAACAACAACAAAAACAACAATTTTTTTGTTTTTTATTTAATAATTTCTTAAAACTTTTAATTTTGTAAACACTTGTACTAAGTTACAAATTTATAATGGAAAGCTACATTATATTTCAATTTGCGATCATTAAAATGTATATTAAAAACATTTATAGGTAATCGTATTATAAACAAGGCAAGTAAACGAACGATTTTTAAAATCGCGTATTTTTCAAAAGACAATGCAAAAAGTTTAAAATAATTGTGACTTACATAACAAAATTTTTAAATTTTGTTTAGAATTATATAATATTAAATAAGAAAAAATATGAGAAAAAAACACTTTCTTTAATTTTAATAAAACCCTACACTTATCCTAATTCTCAAAGCTCTTTCTTCTTACAAAATTTCAAGGCTCTATCTAAAAGTGTTACGGATATATTATGAAGAATTTCTCTTCCAAGACTTGAGAACCAGAACTTGAGATATACATATTTAAAACAACGTGTCCAATATTAAACTTATCTATAACTTAAACGGTGTAGGATTTTGTAAACAAACGGACGGGCAGACAAACAGAGTGAAATTAAAAGATAACTCAATAAATTTTTGAATCGAATCTAATTTGGAATTGAAAAGAAATAATATTAGAAATGAAAGAAAAAAATAATATTAATATACACTCACTTAGATTCATATAGTTAAAAAAAATTTAAGAACGTACAATGCGTTCCAATTTTATAGGGTATAGCAGCTAGTCTTTTCATTAAAATATCGTAGTGAATTAATCTTGTGGTTCTGTAGGATTAATAATCAAGAATGAAAATGTGACATTATCTAGGCATGGTCGGCCATTAAAAACTTCATATTATATAAAAAAAAATAAATTAAAAATTAAAATTTTGTAAATTTTTATAAAATATTACTAAAAATTGATAAAAACAAACAAGGCAAAATAATAGATGAAAGAAAATTTTTAACATAAGATTACAAAATTTTAATTTATTTTAAAATTTAAAATGACACTATCATAAGTATTATATTTTTTAACTAAAATATAATATTTTTAATATCTAAAGCTAAAAATATTATATGAGGAAGTACATACCTATACACAAATTATTAAAAATAATTTTTTACTGTCCTTTTCAGTAAAATAATTTCGACAAAAAATTAAATTTTTATTTTTTTTAAAATTATTTTAACTTCTTTAAAATGAAAAGAAATTTTTCAACTATAACTAAATTGTAAATGTATAAAAATACCTACTGAATATAATAAAAAAAAAAAAAACTTTCAAATAATATTAAAGTTTATTTATAAATTTAAATCCACATTCTGATTTTGTCTTAAACTAACATAATAAACCGACCTTAAATGTACATAACAAACCTATAAATATATAATAAATATATAAAAATTTAAATGTGGACATAATATGGAGTGTTGTTCAAGTACTTAAGATTCATTTTTGAGGGGAGCGTGTTATATGCCTGTATTTCATTTGGGTATGGTGTCATTTGACTTTTTTTGGAACTTGTCTGTATTATCATTTACTGAAGTTCACTGTATTTTATTTGACTTTATTTTATTAATTAGGGAGTATTTTAGACTTTGTTGGGTTTGATAACCCACTCTTTTAAATGTTGTTTTGCTGAAATATGTATGCAAAACATATAATTAGAGGCGATTTTAGAGTTTATTGCGATTTTAGTATAAAAATGAAATCGAGTAAGTCAAATACATGTCAAGTGAAATACAGTCAAATGATAATGCAGTTAAATGATAATGCATATAAATTAAAATACAGTCAAGTAACATACAGTCAAATGAAATACAATCTTGGTATAGTAACCAATTTTTGATATCTTCGACATTTTCTAAGACTATACAGTTATATAAATTTTGTACGTTTAATCTACTCAGAAGCAAGAGCACAATATAGCATACTATATTTAACAGTGTTGAAACTCAAAATTATAATATCGAAATCAATATTATTTTAAATACGAAACTGATTTATTATAATTTCGAATATATCTAATGGTGTATTTTGTTTGTTCCCTTAAAAAAAAACGAATTCGCTTTTTAGCAGACCTTAAACGGACCGCCATTTAAGAAAACGTAAGTACATTTTCGCTTTTATAGAATTGTAAACATACCGCTTTTGCGAACCCAAAGCGAATCGTTTCTATGCCACTTATATTGTGTGAAATGATATTATTATTATTGTAAGTTTAGTTATTTTTTTTTAATTGTAATTTTTTTTTTTATATCTACACATAATAAAATACTAAAATAGATGTCACAGTATTCTCGAAATAGCTACAGAACAGAACAAAAGAAAAAATATTTGATAACAGTTAATTAACATTTTTAATAGTTTTGTTTATTTAAAATTATTTTTAACTGAATATAGACAGCTAGATAATAAAATAGACACCATTCCTAAAATAGCTATATACAACGAAATAGGAGAGGTAATTTTGATAACAGTTACAATGATGCGTAATCAAAGTGGTTGACGGTACGTAAACGATCTCTCCGCGATACGGTTTTTTTGCTTCACTTTCATACGACAATAGTAACGTTTATGAATCATAAAAGCGGTTCGTAAACGAACTCTACTATGAAGAAATGACTTCGCCGGCGGTTTGTTTACGGTTAGTTTTTCTTAAAGGATTGAGAAATTGTATCTTTAAGTTTAAGATTTATGAGAACAGAAATTTTATGATCAAATAACAACAAACAGCAGTCTTATTATAGGATTGGAGTTAAGATATTCTATCGAATAGATACTAATTGAAAAGCTTTGCTTGAAGATAAGCCCAATTTCTTATGTGATTTTCAATCGAATATTAAACCAAAAGATAAATGAATTTGGTTTTTTTGTTTAGGCTTGAAAATTAATTAGTAGCCCTGTAATATACATTTAAATTCTTATACATTTAAAATAAATTTGGTTTGTATTTAATTATTGTTGAAAATCATCAAAAGAATAAATTTTTACATAAACAAAATGACCACAATTAAATAAATTTTTGAAAATAAAAAAAAAAAAATAAAAAATAATTTCTTTTTAGAAATTAAATTTAAAATAAATTTTAAATAGTCAGAACACAAGAAATTTTTAGAAAATAAACTTTTAAATTAAAAATAAATTAAAAAAATTATTTTGTTAAAAAACTGCCAAAAACATTTTTATTTTTATTCAAAACATTGAAATTATTAAATAATAGTGAGTTGGTGAGTATGTATACTTTATAGAAGGAAAAAGTAACTTATACATAACTATCATTAAATTTTACATTTAAAAAATAATATTTTATATATTTAAAATAATTTATATAATATTTTAAACCACTAATATAATTTATTATTAAAAATATTATAAAATTTTTTTCTTTAACCAAACGTTATATCAATATTTTTGTACTACGACAAATAAATATAACTGATATTATATAATACCAAATAATAAATAGATACTACAATGATATATGGCGCAGTGACAGAACACCCGACGAAATAAAGTCCGCGGGCTTTAATTCCAAAAATTTTGGAATTAACGCCCGTAGGTCTTAAACTCTTTTAAGAAAAGATTTAAAGCCCAGGGGTCTTAATTCCACTAGATCGCGGGCTTTAAGTTCAATTCGAAAAAGAATTTAAGCCCACTGAGTAACACAAAGAGTACTATCATGAGTCTGTATTTCATTTGACTGATTTAGTCATTTAGGATTTTAGAATTAAATACAAAATCAAGATTATACGCCTTTTACATAATATTTAGATATATGCATATGCGAGTTTCTGAATTAGGAGATATTTTAGAGTTCGTTGCAAAATCAGTGCTATACGATTTTTGCAGAATATGCATATTTTGGAAATAGCATTTAACTATGATTTGGTAACCAACTGTAAAATCCCTATCAAATCAGAATCTCGTACATATACACATTAGTAAATATATATTATGGAAAAAGGGGATACTCCAATTTTTATGCAAAACTCTAAAATCCCTCCTAATACGTTTGCTCTAAATATTATATTACTCTGTTCTTTTAATAACAAAAAATAGTGTGGTTCAAAGCCCACGGGTTTTAATTCCTTTTAATTATGGGCTTTAATTCCAATTCCAAAAGTTTTGGAATTAAAACCCGCGGGCTTTATTTCCTCGGGTGTTCTGTCACTGTACCATATAATATGTATAATAATACTAATACTAATATATAGGGTTACGAAATTATTAATTAAAGCAAAAACAAAATTTTTTTGAACCACAAAAAACTCTATAACAAAGCAGCTTTGAAGTAAACCTATATTTTGGGAACCTCCACGAAATGCCAAACAGAAAAATTCCAATAATAAAAAATCCCAAAACAGAAAGCGCTTTAAAAAAAAAATTTCAGTAAGGGTAAGGACTAAACTGATATCTAAAAATAAAAATTCTAAAACAGAAAATGCCAAAAAAAAAATAAATTTCAAATGTGCCTAGAAAAATTATTTCCTACATAAAATTATTGAAACGCTTTTTTTGTAGCCAACTGTAAAATCCGTCCTAATTATTTTTGTTGCATAAAATTTTCAACAACAACAAAAGCGTCTAAAATAATTGGGCTGATACCACCAATCTCTCACTAAACAAATTATCAGAATCCTGATTTTGTAAACAATTCTAGAATGCTTCCTAAAAATTTTTGATAAGATCCAACATTATTTTTTTCCATTGATCGATCAACTCAAAACATATTTTAAAATATAGTCTAATACTTAATGTACCACTGATGTCAATATCGAATATTAAAAATATGTAAACAAAAATAATAATTATAATCTTATTTGTTAGCAATTTTTAATTTTTTTTTTTTTAAAATAAAAAGACATTATTTTGTTACTTAAGGTGATGCTCCAATGCTCGCGTCGCTTCTAGCGTCGCGTTCTAAATAAAATAAAGAGCAAATGTTAGCGTTGCTTTATGACCAACAACCAATATAAAATAAAAAAAAAATAAAAAAAACCAAACAAATTTATTGTCAACGCGAGTAAAAGTAACTCTAGCTTCGCTTTTCTATTTGGTTAAGATCTATTTGAATCAATGTATTCCACTTAAATGTCAAAGTGACGCTAGTAGCGACACGAGCATTGGGTCACCACCTTTAGGATTTTGTAACATTCCGACTTTATTTTGGTAATTTTAAATTTCGGATTGTTTTTACTGAAATTTTCTTTTTTTTTTGGTTTTTCGTTTTGGGATTTTTTTTTTTTTTTTTGGAGGGATTTAGTGGACTCCTTGTTTTGTTTTTGAATTTTTCTTTTTTGGAATTTCAGTTTAGGAATTAAATTCAATTTATAAACAAGATGAAAATTGGAATCATATTTTATTATTATTATGTAAAATGTAGTAAATAAAATTTTGTTTGACTAGCTGACCAACTTCTTCACCAAATTTCAGTTGTAATTTTTCAACAAAAGAATTTTTTTTTGAGTTTTTTTGTATTCAAAGATTGAAAACAATAACAGTAAAAATACTATATTCCAATTAATAAGTTAACATATATTATAAAATAATTGTCCAATTATTCAAGGATATAAAAAAAAACAAACATTTTAGAGAATTTCATATTTGCATTTATTATTTAAAATACATTATCAATTTACATCTACTATTCATTACATACATTGTTCATAATATATTAAAGCGAATCATATACTTATTATATAGATATCAACATATTATTTCCACACTTAAACTACATTGCAAGTAGAGTTTTGGAAAAAACAAGCTAAAAAAAAAAAAAAAACAATATTAAAAGCTTTTAAATGTTAATGAATTATTAAACAGTGTATCATCGACAACATTTTAAAATTGGTAGTGTAAATTTCTAATAAATGATGAAAATTTCCTTCATTTTTTTTTTTTTTTTTGTTGTTTGGATTTTTATTTTCTTTTGTAGTGTACACTATTTGAAATCTTATTATTATAAATTATTAATTAGGTATACTGTTTTTAAGTCCATTTCCAAAACAGAAATAAAATTAATATTGAAAAATTATATCCTTATGGAAAAATGTGTTTCTTGATGCTCGTCTGTTCATCTGCCTACAACATTTCATATAAGGCAAAGAAAATTTAGAAATTTTATGTATCTCTTAAAAATTTTTACTCTCCGGAAGTATTTTTCGGTCGTGTCACACTGGTTATGCAGCTACGCAGTCTTCTTAAATCGTGATAAGTTCTTTACTCAAATCGTTACATTTCATTTTTTCAACTAGTCTTTTTTATCTCACAGAAGTTTTTTTTTAAATTTTCTTATAAGTAATAAGACTTGTTGAAATTTAAAATTTAGAATTCTCTAACCATATCAATACTACTTGCTTAATGAAGTGTCTCGGTAGCATTGTAGAACGAAACATTTTCTAAATTTTATATTTTTTTGAGAATAGTTACAATTCACATATTTAATCTCTCAAAGTTAATAAAACTGAAAATTTATCGTTTTGGTAGGATTATTCATTAAGTAGGTAATATAACAATATCTAATATCTATACATATAAGTTTCCTCAAAATAAAATGTTAATACCAAAAGAAAATTTTAACCATTACTTTAAAAAGCGTACCTTTTTACCCATTTTGTAACTAAATTGAGTTTAATTATAAAAAAAAAATGTTTGCTTGCATTTTCATAAGAAAACCTATAACTTTTATAAGAAAATTGTAAAAATTTTAAAATATCTCTAAATTTATTATTATTTTTATTGCAGTAAAATTTTTTTTCAAAAAACTTTATATCTATCTTAAATTTCTGGTTGCCTTGGGTCAAATACACAAAACTGAGCTTAAACTCAAAAACCCACTTTTTCAAACTAAAGCTACGATTTCAAGGGTAATTTTTGTTTGGAAAAAGAGAAATTTAATTTCAAGCTCACTTTTATGCATTCGAAGCATTGACTTTACAAAAATGATAACCTTGAACTCTCAACAATTTACATTCTTGTGAAAATTTACCTAATTTTAAATTTTGGCATCCCCCAATCGTTTTGGTTTTGAAATTTTCATGTAATTTTTCTACAGGGAAAGTTTCAGCCGAATTTAGTTAAATTTCTTAATTCTTATTTAGTTTCATTTATTTACGGTAAATTCGTTGTTTTAAAAGCACTGACACAATTTTTAAGGTTTATTTAATAGATTTAGATTAAAACAGAGCAGATCAAGCATACGATTGAAAGTCAAATACTTTGAAACAACTTGCAACAGAAAAACTAATACTGTAACTCTTTTCTGCACTTACATTTTTTAAGCATAGTATTTAGACACCTCGGTGACTTAATGGATAAAAGCTTTTAAAATACGCTCTAAACACCGAGTAAGTGTGGATTTCAATAGCACACTACACATCGTATGAATTATTCCTCCTTCTGACATTTACAGCAACACCTGAAAAGGAAAGGCTGTTTAATTTTCTTCTTACATGTATGTGGTTGGGGAATAAACCAAAAAAAACAAAATGTTATATTTAAAAAATTTTGTAAATTCAATTTAATCACTTTCAAAATAATTAATAAATTAAAATCATTCATTTCCTATTCATCCAAAACGTCTGTCAAAAGAGAAGAAAGTCTAGAACAGAAAAATATACAACCTTAGAATCTTGCGTAGAATTTTATGAATATAAGTCAAAATTACTTTTGAACAAAAACAACACTGAATACTAAAGGAATCTTTCATTAACTGTTATACGAAATTGTTTTTTTTTTTATTTTTTAATAAACGGTTTTAAGTTTACGAAACTCCATTAAAACAAAAGCTAATATTCGACTCCTTTTACGCTGTATAATTCAATTCACTTTGCATCCGAAACAATTATTACTGCAAAAAATATTGTCGTGTCTATTCGAGTTTTGTAGAAAATGTTTTACAGTAGTGGATTACAGTATAGACTTAAAGTTATTGAATTTCAAGATATCGGAAAATAAGCCGGGAGAAAAACATTTTTCATCTTGATCTTTGTAATAGTTGAAGAATCAAATGTTTAAAGTTTAAGAGTTATTGTATAAATGTGACAAACTGAGAGTGTTATTAGATGTTTAATAAATAATTTTCTACAATTATTTCAAATAGTTCTTTCAATTATTTAATTATAAACAGGTTTTTATTTAATACATATATATTATTATATATATATATATATATATATATATACAATATTCAAATAGATATTTTTAAAATCTTATCATATAATATAGTAATAATATTATATCCCATTTACATTACATTATGTGTATTACTTGCTAGTCCAAGTTGGATTAAACTTTTTTATAGAATGTCCTTTAAAGTACTTCAAGATGACTTTTATATTATATTTACACATGACTCACGACAATGTATTAAAAAAAACTGCATAAAAAAAAAAAAGTGAAAATGAAAACAAATAAAAATATTGACTTCTGTTTGTTTATTCTGTGTAAACGTACACGTAGATTCGCACTCATACAAATATATTTTATTATTATATACATACATATATTATATTAAAAATATTAAGGTAACAAGGGTGTGCTGTTCATAGGAAGGTATTAATTCAATAATTTTGAATATTAGAATTGAAATAAAATAAAATTGAATACATATTGAGGTATTTACAGGGTGTTAGGGATGACACTATCGTATTGATAGAAAATGATAACAAATTATTAGTAGTAGTATATAATTTTAGTTCTTTAGTTTTACCTATTGTTTTGGATATTTCCATATCCTGGTTGGATAATTTTATGCAATATTATCTAATTTACTAACTTTACGGAGTTTCTCTGCATTATCCACAAAAAAAAAAAATGATCTTATTAGAAATTTTGTCTTTAATATAAGCGATTAGATTATTTATTCAGGAGGAAATATTTAAATACGGGTTACTCTCAATTTATAATATTTTATTTTAATTTTTAAATTCAAATTATTAAAATAAGAAGCAAAGCTTACTCCTGAAAGGTCTGACATTTAAATGATAAAATTATATGAATATAAATACAAAATGTTTATTTGAGGTAACCCTATATATTTATTCAAATTTTCTGAAATAAATTTTAAACTTCGATTTTTTTTATGTAATATCTAGTTAGTTATCTACAATTAAAATTGCATTCTTTCATGTCAAAAGTTGTAAAAGTTTTGTAAACTATCTGGTGAACGGACGCACGGTTTGAAACTAAAAAAAGACATACCATAATCTACAAATTTTTCTGATTTCTAGTTGCAAAATCATTCTCTATTATATTAATTTTTATTTGAATAAATATTAAGTATACGTCACTGATATTATTATGTTTTATTATTTTTATAAATCTGTCTTACAGATAGCAGCAAAAGTAAACTCTTAAAATAATTTTTTTTTCACCCTCTCTAATAAAAAGCAAAAAAAAAATTTAAAATTATAAATCATCAGAGTAAATAAAAGTGATTTTCATGTAAACACCGTTTTATATATGACCATAGTAACATAATAATATAATATATATACTTATATATACTCTGACATAAGTATATATTATTTGCGTTACTACGTCGTGATACATATATGTATATACCCGAACATTTTTTAGGTATATAATGTATTTAAACGCAAGGTAGACCATCCAGAATATTACTGTGACAGAAGTAAAAAAATAAAAAATAAAAATTAAGTTTAAGGATCAACTTAATTTACAATAACAACTACGACTTAGATCCCATCCCTTATAAGATCTTAAGATGCACACTCATGTTAATACACATATGTATAGATATGTGAAAAAATTCAAGTTCCTTGGGATCAAATATTGTTGAAAAAAAAAAGAAAAGAAAAATTAAAGAGAAAAAAAAAACAAAAAATATTTCTTGACTAAGGACATTTCTTTACTAAAGGTATTTGTTTTTAATTTCGAAATTTTCTTTAGGGGTAATTTTTAATATTACCAAAAAACAATTGCCTAAATGGTATAATAAAAATAAAATTAATTTAAAATAAATATTTTAAAATAAACCTTAATTATTATAACAGCTTACAAAATCCTTATACGCCAGTTAAGAGTATCTTGAATAAATATTGGTAATAACGGAATGTCAATAAAAAGAATAACTGATTTTAATATTCGAAAGTAAGAATTTTGACAAAAAATTTTGAAAGTGAGAAAAAAATGCAAAAAATTATATTAGGTAAGTTTAATTAAAAAAAATTTGTCTACTTCTTCTTTAGAAAATAGAATAATCAAATAAAGGCAAACCGGCAAAAAATCAAAAAAGAATAACGTACGATGTGTCCTGGAATTTTTGGATTGACCTAAAAGAAAGATATAGAATTAAATATTTTTCCAGTATTTTAATTTTTCTTTTTTCTTATTATCCTCACATATAAAAATAACATGCTACTACATCGTAAAAGAAAGGAAGAGAACAAAATAGAAATATGTTGTTCTTGGCAACGTTTTTGTTTTAATAAAACCTTTAAACAGGTGGAAAAAAAACTTCTGAAGGATTTTATTTTCTTTTTTTTCTTTTATTCTTTTAAAGATATTTTTCGTCCCTTTCTTTGATCTTTTACCGTATAAAATAAGAGCTGCACGAATATTTTTCTATTAGAGATTGAATTGTACGGCTGGACAAGAATATCCTTAGGGTCTCTTTTAATAATATTTACTATTTTGTATTGTTCTTTTTTAGAATTTTACATTCTTGAACTGTTTGGCTTTTTATGTATAGTATACAGCTATGCATTTAAAAAAAAACATTGGTTGTTTTCGTAAGTTAATAAAATATTTGAAAATAGTATCTTTACTTACGGATTTTATTTATTTTTTTTTTGGTTATGTGCCTAATGCTATCATGGAATGTTTTAAGAACTGATTGTGTTATGATGAGTATGATTTTATTTGAATTAAGAATTTTTTTGTTTTTTGTTTAATTTTTTTTTTTGTAAGGTAGTGTTTTAAAAAAATGTGGTATTTTCATATTTAAGAATGTTTTCAAAAAATATCTCGAAAACATATTATTTGCTTTTTTTTTTTTTAAATTAATAAAACACACACATACATTATTTAGATATACTGCGCAAACATAATGTGAATAAATTCATTTTTGAGTTAGAAATTCTTAAAATTATTTTAGAATATTAAAATTTGGATTAAGTTTCAGTAGTTTTGGTAAAAAATTAAAAAATTGATAAAAAAAAATATTGATAAAGGCTTTACAAATTTAATAATTTGTATTAAGTAAAAAACCATAACGGTGGTCTCAGTCTCAGTTAAAAAAATTCCTCATTTCTTTTTTATACTAATGCTAGTAGGACTACGATTTCTTGGCTCCATAAGATTAAAGATTTACTTTTCGAGAAAAATAACCTGTATATTTTTAGTACTTAATCTGTATTATGTATAGAGTATAATTTAAACTAAAATACCAAATAAATTTTAATAACAGTCTGATTTGTGGAAATAGTTATCTTTTTCTAAATTGAAAGAATGTCACAGAAAATAATTCAATATGATAGAATAGACAAATTTACTTTGGTCCAAATTCTCTATTAAAGTTTTTTTATTTAATTTGCAACATCCATAACAAATTTCAAAAGAACAATTTAACAATAAATTTCAATATAACAAATTTTGACTGCCTAGTGCCTAGTAATGAAAAATTTGCTGAAAAATTGAATGCATTTGATTGATATTTTGGAAGCGGTTGACAAAAACGAAAATGATGTAACCTACAAAATTTACTTATTTTTAATAAAGAATCCTTTTCGGAATTGAAATCTTTTCCTATCACTACTACTGCAAGTCGAAAATCAATATTAACTTTAAAATTTTACCTCAAACATGACCTCAAACATGTATATTTATATCTACGATATTGGAATCTAGTACTGATTACAGATTTTCATCAATGCAGCTTACTGAATGGCTCTTGAATTGTTTATATCACCAAAATTAAATTTCAGCGAAATAATGCGATTTATTTTACGCGCTCATAATCATAGAATCATAGATTAATCATTAGAATTTCTTTAATTCACTCTTGAATGAATGATAAACAGAACGATTGTTTCACCGAACATTTTTTTCAAACGCACTGACAAAAAAACTATCATTTGAACTAAAATTAGTGAATGATGCTAAATTCTTATGCAGTCAAATTATGTTTTAATATTAGCTAATCCTTAAATTAAATGGAATTACGAACATACTTATGAAAAGAACTATAATTAATTTAAAAAACTTAATAGTTCTAAATTTAAAAAAAAAAAAAAAATATTTGTATCATTTATTATTATTCTTTTACTGTTATAAAAAAAATAAAAAAAAAGAAATAATAATTAACAAATTCTAATTGTGCTAAAAAAAAAAAAAATTCAAGAAAAAAAATAATTAATTTCATTAAGTATACATTTAACTTATAAAAAAGCGACCTTTACCTTTTTTTTTTTATATTACACTAAATTTTGTTTTTTTTTTTTTTAATCCTTGTTGAATCCATTTTCATTATAATATCATTTCTTGTGTTCTTAATTAACATATCTCGTGAATTCATTTTTTTTTTTTTTTTGTTCGTTATACATATAACTAAAGCAGGCCTTTAATGCAAAATGATGCAATAAAAATATTGTTAAAAAAAAATTTTTCATTGGAAATTTTATTAGAGTTACAAAGTTTTAAACAGATGTGCCTAAAAGGAACATTTTGTTTAGATATTTACATTAACTTAATATATCTTTTAAAATATTATATTATAATGTTTTTTTTTTTTTTCTGTTGAAATATCCATTTAATGCTTATGATATGCGTATTAGTTTTATCCCTTTTTCCTAGGATAGCACCTGCAAATTAGTAGAAATTATACAAATAATATTTATAATATTAAATTAATTTTAGTTTGGAAAAAAAAAAAAAAAAAAACAAACAAAGAAGAAAATAAAGTGTGGGTGAAAAAGAAAATATTACTATTAACCTAAAAAAACAACCTTCATTAAAATCTCATTTTATCCTGGCTATTTTTCTTTTCGTTCACCCTGGCATAATTAAGAGTTAAACACTAAGAGTTTAACAATGTCACATTATTTCCTTATTTTTTTATTTTTTTTATTCTTTTTTTATCTCTCTTTTCATTTCGCATATTATACCTTAAGGTAAATGTTAATATATTTTTAATTTTTTTTTGTTTATATAGTTATAATATAGTTTAGGATAATCTTTAATATTGTCTGGTATATATATTTTTTTTTTTAATTACAGATTATATGTTTTTTTTTTTTTTTTGTACACAATATTTGAAGGATATTTTCTTTTTTTTTTTTTTTTTTTAATTTTGTATCTTTCATAATGTTATTCTCATATTATTAGAAGAGTAATTTTCTCTATATAGTTTATAAATTTCTTTTTTATATAAGAATTAAGGATACACAAGGGTCCTATATTTGTTTTTTTTTTTTTGCTTTTCTGTATTGTTAACTGTTAGATATAACTTTGATGACCTTAATAAAGAAATGAATAGACAAAACGTGCTATTGTTTTTTTTTTTTTTTTTGTAATAATTTTTAAGTGTTTCTTTTATTTTATTCGTTTAAGTAAATAGTACATTATTATTTACATATTATTATATGTATGTATATATAAGTATATTATTTGTAAAGGAAAAAGTGAGAAAATTTTAGGAGAAAAATGTTAAATTGACAGGAATTTATACCTATGTATGTTTTCTTAAAAATTATATATATATATATATTTTTTTTTTATACTGCACTTTCAATTTCATCAATATTAATAGTAGGTATTATAGTTTTTAATTAATATTTTTTAATCATTAAAATAGTTTTTTTAGAATTCGTTAAGTTAAACAGATATTTATTTTGAATGTTAAGTTAAACAATGTAAAAGCGATTCAATTAATGATTTCATGGAAGTACACAACAAATTAATTTTAAGTTATAGTAGAATTTATAAAATATATTATAACAAAACTTTTAACTGATGGCCATGACTCTATAGTAAATCATAATAATAATAAGTATTACTAATACCAATAATACTAGCTATGCTACAGTGTCAGTGTGAGTACCTTCAATAATTACCTCATGCAAGAAGGTGTAATATACTACTGCATGTTGTAACTGTTGTAATGGCTATTGTCAATTTTAGCAAAATTGTAATAATAGTAGGCGGAGGCATTGTTTCCTTACAATCCCAGACCCAATTCAATGTTTCCGCATCCTATTGGCCTATCCTTTCTTATCTCTACTATCTATAGCCAATATAGAGCATTAGTTGGTAGAGGTTTCATCTCATTATATATTATTGAAAGGGAGAGATGAGTTTAGTCTTGGTGTCTTTGGAAGATTGCAGCTCCCTTAGGAAAAAACAAAACAAAACTTTGAGAATACACAAAATCTAAGTTAAATTTTTTAAATTATATACCATCTTCATTTTGTTTTATTTTTAAATTTATACAATTTAATAAAAATTCCTACAGTATTTTCTTTTATTCTGAGATTTAAAATGAAATGGATTATTTAACCATTTACTTTTAATTTTAGAGACTTAAAATGTACACTAAACTTTATAAAAGTTTTCGTTAATCCGTAGGTCACTTAAAAATAAAGTATTCTCCTCATGCCCTACCCTATATACTTATAGACGCAAAAAAATATTCACAATCTTTGCAAAATCTCTTAGAAAAAAGATTAAAATATAAATTATAAAATATAAAAAAAATTTACTGCTTTATAAAAGAATTTGCAAAAATAACGCTTATAATGCCTATCTATACCTACCTATCTACTTTCTATTTTAATATATTTTTTTTTTTACAAAAAAAAAACCTATCAACTTAAAATTCATTAAAAATTAGTTTACTTGCATTAATTACTTAAACATTTCTTACCTCAAACTTACAAATAAATATTTGCCTCATCAAATAAATCATTATATCATTGCAATAATTATAACTAGAAAACATCATGAGTTTTTCCTATATTGGAATCATTATCATCATTTTCATCCATTTCAATATTTGCATTATAAATTACCACCTGAAAAAATCATAAAAAAAAATAAAGAGGAAAAACGGTATTCCACATTGAAGTGTACAGTTTTGCTATCTGATCCATTACTGTTAACCGACATCATGTTTTTTTTTGTTTTTTTGGTTTTTAAAGTAAGGCGAGGTTTTAAAAAACACCAAATTTAAATTGCCATTAAGTTTACCGTAAAATGAAAAGTAGATTTTTTAATGTGAAATTTTGTTGGTTGCTGTTATTTTTACTTTCTTTGTTTTTTTTTGTTTTTTTTTGTTTTAAAGAGGTAATATTTGGAAAATTTTGTTTTGCAGTTCTGTAGGTACATTCTTTACAATATAAAATGTTTGTTTTGTTTTTATTTTAAATATAGTTTTCTTCTTTTCAAAAAAAAATTTTGGTTTTGCTAACTGTTTTTTCTTCCTTGCAATTTTATCCCATTTTCTACAACCTTGCGTTGATGAAAATCAACCGTCATTTACTTTTATTAGCAAAAACACAGAAAAAACAAAAATTAAAATTAAAACTGTTAAAAAAAACTGAAATAAAAACTCACTTGAATATTCATTACATTGAAATCTTTCTTATTTCTACAGCTCAACTATAACGAGGCTTAAAAAGTGTTATGAATTTGTTTATTCATCTGAAAATTTTTATATTCGGTTTTAAGTAAATTTTATTTTATATTTTATAGGAGTTTGTCAAAAAGTAATCAAAATATCTTTTCAGAAATTAAAGGATAGGTTTCAATCTCCTGTACTGAACATTCTCGTTGTAATTCTAAATTGAATCTGAACGCCTTCTTATTTCATCGTAAACTTAGTTATAAATCTTAAAATAAGATATAAGCATAGAATGCTAAAAATGGAGTACCCGCATTCCAAATTTTGGATCTTATCATATCGAATAATAGTATTATAGGTATAATATTTTATATCATAAGTATAATAATACTTCAAATACAACAATACATTTGCCATCCTATGCTCACCCTTATAAAGTTTAAATCTTACAATCTGAACACTGTGCTAAATTGTTTGTCGTGTTTTGTTGCACTTTTTTACTTAAAATAATTACTTCCTGATTTTAGTAATTTTAGTTATTTATAAAATATCATATTTCGAAATTTAGCCATCTCAACTTGCAAAACATCGAGGTTTGCAAGATTAGCTTATTTTAGGAACGTATTCATCAAATCATTATTTTATAATAAATACTACTTAATAATATTGTGTAAAAGTTTCCGTCGACTTATTTCTTTTAAAATGAATGACAACATTGAGTTAATTAAAATGTTAAGACTAAATTATTATGATTCACCATATATTAATTTTTAATTGTCTCTACTTTCTTAAAAAATAAAACATTATCGAACCAAAATTTAGGATTGTTATCTGATAGTAAAGCCTTAATTTTTTTTAGTTAGATAATTTTCTTAATTTTAAATATTCAGAATTTTATTTTTAAATAAATTTTAAGGGTCTTTACGTAAATTTGCGAATTAATTCTCCATCGTAAGATCGAAGGATAGGTGAACATTTTTGACAGACAATAATAAAAACCAAATATTTCTGGAAACATAACAATGAACATTTTTCTTAACCAATCTACATTTTTTTCACTTTGCAATTTATATTTTGTATTGGGTCGTTCTCGTAATGTACCTAGCATTTTTAAATTTTATTTGCCTTTGATGCATTTTTACCTGAAGACCGTTATTATCTAATTGCAATTCTAATTTTTTATTAAATTGTTATCTTAAGAACAAGAGGTACAACTATTGTTGCTTTTTAATTTTTTAATGTTTTGCTTTTATTTTTAAATGTATTCTATAATGTTTACGCGAAAACAGATGAAAAAATTTAATAATAAAAAATAATTTTTTTTAATATTGTTTTTGTTCGAACAATATTCAGAGACTAACTAGATGGGATGTGCATTAAGGTAAATTCAGAGAAAAATCGCTAAGTATCTCGTTTATTTTTTTTATTTTGTTTTTATAAAACAATCAGCTGATTCTAAAAATACTTTTATTTGATCAGTAAAAATTTGACTAAAGTGCTTGATTAGTAAACATTTATTCAAATTCCTTTATTCTTATTTTTCTCCAAAACAAACAGAGGTGGAGTTTACTTTGGTTCAAGTTCAATAGGTACTGCCAAGAAGAACTCGCGCGTTAATCTCATTGTTACTTATCCAGATTCCCATCGATCCTGGCAAGAAAAAAAAAACAATGCATTAGATATAACTGTAAAAATAAATTGTCATCATCTAACAATGTAAAATAATAATTGAATTCCATTCTACAATTTGCAACAATTCAAAATGTACTTTTTTACGTCTTTATCCCTCCAACACTCAACTTTCTTCCAACTCCCTCTTTGTATCCTTTTCCCCGTTTTCCGTTTGTGATTTACCTGAACCAACATTAGTATTAGAGAATTCGTCCCTAAAACTGTTTAGTTAGCGTGTAAAAGAAGGAAAACAAAATATTGTAATGTTGTTTTTTAATTTTAAAAATCTCGATAAGACATTTCACTTACAATATCTACCTGAGGCCTTATTTGAAAATTGTTTTCATTGATAAAATAGAGTTGACTTGCATTTTTTTTAAATATATAATATGAAATTAAAATATTTCGTTTTGGAAAAAAAAAAACTATTGGAAATTAGATAAAAAATCCGATATTAATAAAAAAAGGACTTCGGTTCGGTTCGGAAAAATGGTTCGTACGATGTTGAAAATTCTATACCATAAGGGGTCGACTCTTCTCTGAATCGTAAATCGTAAGATAATTTTTTCTATTCCGTAAAAGTCGTTAATTGTCGCTTTTTTCCGAATTCCGAAGGTTTCGAATTTTTATTTTGAAAATACACTCTCATATAGCCTAAATCATGGATTTCCTTCTATAGACTACAAAATTAAACTACATATTTATGTAAATTTTTAATATAGGTACTTGATCAAAGTAACGTTTTCAAATCACACAAAATTTTTTTTTTTTTTGTAATGTATTTTTCAGCCACAGAAATGCCGACAGGACATTACACAGCCTTTCCTGTTCAGACGTGGTTGTAAGTGTCATAAGGATGAACTCTTACGAAGTGTGTGGGATTCGAACCCACACTCCCTCGGTGTTTACAGGGTATTTTATACGCTATTACCCACTAGGCCATCGAGGCCCCTCAGAAAATTTTATAAGTATAAAAACTATTTACAAAAATCTCAAAAATTAATGTTTATTTTTTACTCGAATTTCCAATAAACCATAGTTTTTCCTAATTTTTATATTAAAAACTTTTCAAGAAATATTTTCGAAAAAGAAAAGCTGATCAAAAAAAAATAATATTATTTTTTATTATAAATACCTTCCTTACTGATTAAATATCCAAAATGTGAATTAACAAAAAAAAAAAAATTAAAACAAAAATCATTAGAAATGAAAAACTGAAATTAAAAAAGAAAATTTTTTAATAAAAATAAAAACAACAAAAAAAAGGAAACAATAGAAAACAAAAAGAAACTGTTCACCCTTAAGTACATAATATAGTACAATAAAACGGAAAAATGAATAATAAAAAAATAAAAATAATATAAAAAAAAGTCATTTAAACAAAGTAAAAATAAAACAGTTAAAAAGAAAAATGGGAAATTCTTATTATCATTATTGTTACAAAATTATACATATTATTAATATAAATACAGGTACAATTTCAATTTAGTTAAAATGTTTTGCTGTTTTTAGAATATAGGTATACGTAAGAAAAAGGTAAATTAAAAAATATATATAACGGCTATAAATGTTTAGTTTTTATTTATATATATATATATATATATATATGTATTATTTTTTTGCATTTTCATTTACATTTTTTACATATGAAATAATTATATTTTACAGTTTTAGAAATTATAAACATTTTATTTTTAAATAATTCATAACCTATAATAATAGTGGTTAAATCACAGTAAAAGGAAATTTTGTAAAGGACTCGGAAATTATTTAAAATTTAAAAAAAAAAAAAAAACAATAATTATTTAAGTAGGTATATGAATAAAAAAAGGTTATGATCCTTTTAAACAGGTTATTATTATCAATTTTAAAACGTTACTTTTTGTTTTAATATTATGTGTAATATTATGTAGTTTTTGCTTTTTTTTTGTTTTCCTTTTTAACGATTATAACGAAAACTTTACGTTAAGTTTTTAAGAAAATTTTTCCGAATTTTTTTAATTTTTATATCATCATAATAAGCAGCTCCTAAAAAGTTTATAAAATTAATTTATAAACCTTTTGTCTCTTTTTTTTTTTGCGTTATTCTTAATGAAATTTTACTCAACTTACATACTTACACACCAACACACACAAAATATTGTTAATTTGAATATTGTAATGTGTTTAAGCTGAGAAATGGTAATTTAAATTATAAAACATTGAGAATGTGTATACTTAAATTAAGGATGTTTATTTCAGTTGAAAATGAACATGCACATGATTAGTTTTCACAAATTTATATAACACGTTGAGTCTTAGACTCATCGGTGAACATAAAAATAAACTTGTGTGAAGTCCCAATGTTTTACCAATGAACATTTTTATACGTAAAAACAACTTCATTAAATTGATTTAGAATTTGAGAACATACAGCAATATTTACCGATAATATACTTGGAAATTGACGCAAGTTTATTTTTATGTGCATTTGTGTACTCGAGATTTTGAAACATTTAAGTGATGTTCAACGCTTTCAATGCTTGTTCATACACTTTGGACTCAATGTGTTAAATTTACCCTTTTAATTCTAAACTAGTTTCTAAAATATTTGCCAGAAATATTTAATGAAATTTTTTTAATTTCATCTGAATATTCTATAGGATATTAATTTGTCAAAAATTACAAACAATAGGTATAAATGCTACATATACCATGGTTATTCCATGGATTAGTATTGCAAAGATTTTTATAAATTCTTACTAAATTCAAATATCTTTGTAATACGAAGACAACAAATCCTTTTAAAAAATTTTCTTTTTCAAAATATTTTTCTTTCAAAAATTTTCTTTCATTAAAATGTCCTTTTATTGTTAAAAATCTGCATTAAAAAGAAAATAAAATAAACGCATTAAAAGTTCTAGTAATTTTGTTTGAAGCATTTATATACTGTTGCATGTTGTAACTGTTGATGGCTTCGTCACTGATAACGAAATAGTAAGAATAATAGGCGGATTCATTACACCCTTTCAATAGCTCTTCTAAATTCAAAGTTACCGTATCACAGGTAATATCATTTCCTATACCTACTCTCTAGCCAATTTACTGCGTTAGCAATGCTTATAAAATTCCCACCTCCCTTAGGAAAAAAAAACTATGTTTAACCATTTAAAAAACAATTAATGAAAAAACCAGGCTCACAAAAATATTTTCTGAAATTACTCATACTTATTTTCAAAGATTTAACTTCTCTTAAAATTTTAAGTTCTAACTTAAACCGTTTGGAAGATAGAGGACAAGAATTTCGCATAACGGTAAATTAAAATATCCTATCGCAAAACTCAATAATTAATTTTAATTTAAAAAAATTAATTTATTTTATATATATTTATAGAAAGCTTATATAAAATTAGCTATCATTTGGTGTTTCCAGATCGAATATACCTTCCATCTGGATCAGAATATACCTTATATAGGCCTTTCTTGTTCTTTGAGAGGCTGTAATCCATAACGGTTAGGACTTAATAGACAAAAATTGTTCTAGAAATTTTTTTTTTGTGATACTTATCCATAGTTAAAATTTACCAGTCGGACAGACGGGCACCTAGTCGGAAAAATGGACAGAGTGAAACTAATAACATTTTTTCAAATTTTTTTTGAAGAAAAGCTAAAAATAAATAAGGGGGGTGGTTTTAGTGTTGGTTACAAAATTATCGGTTTAGAGCAACAAAATTGTTAAGAAGTCTATCTATTTAATATATAACTAAACTTATTAAATATACTGTTAAGCTGCTCCATTTATACTCTTCCTCAATCAAAAATACAAACAAAAAAAAAAATGTTTAACATTAATATTACTGTATAATATATAAAAACTAAAGCAAAAAAGTTTTTTTTTATTCATTATTGTTAAAATTGTTTTAATTTTGTTTTATTTATAACAAACAAGATTTATGTAATATTTTTTTTATAAAAATATTAAAACCAATATTTTTAAATATTTTTTTAACATTTTAATGTTTCTTGATCCCTTATCATAAAGGTACAATAGTTTCTTTTTTTTTTAAGAAAAACAAAACAGAAAAACTTTTGAAAAATAAGGATACTTAAAAAAATTTGACCCAAATAATAGTAAATAATATTAAAAGGACTAAAATTAGATTTAAAAATAAATAAAAAAAGAAACCCTACCTATGTATACAAAGTATATATACTACTATATAATATGCCTTTTAAATACAATATTGAAAAGTGTTGTAGATTCCAAATTACATCTACTATTTATTGTTAAATATTCGTAAATCCTATTATTTTTATAAAAACTTTAAATATTATCCTATTACTTAAACAAAAAAAAAAAAAAAATTTAAATATAAAAAAATTTATAAATATCGATAAGGAAATTTTTAACAATATAAATATAAATAAAATAGATATAAAGAGGTGATCATCAGACTTCGAGGTACCTATATAATGTAAGTATCTATAAGTTAATGTGAACATAATTAGTCTCTTTCATACCTCAGGCTGATATCTTTACATATTTTAGATGCATCTCCTGATATCTTTTGCCTTTTATCTTCTCTTTTATTAAAATTTTTTAATTAATTAAATAACGTTCAACTTGTTATTGAATCAATGAATTTTATGCAAGTTATTACATCTTTGGCTTATAGTCTCAATATGAGTAAACAATACCCTGATAAATGGTTTAAATGGTATTCGGCAACTTGAAAAATTTGCATTTAGGAACATTTGATTAGAAAAAACTGGGGTTTGCAAAAATATCTTTAACAAAATGAAGTTTAGTGTTCAAAAGGTCATTTAACAAGAGTTGTCAACTTTTAATAATTTTGACATTTAAATTATTACAAAATATTTATGATTGTAAAATATAATTTAGAATTTTATTTAAATAAATTATGTGAATAGATTTTTTTTTATGTACATTAAAATTCGGCCGCAAAATCAACGAAAATCAACATTTTGTTCAAGCTGACATTTTAACGAGACGACGTTTTGGCGAAGTTGACATTTTAACGTATCAACATTAAAGTATCCAATCTGCTTTTTAAATAGCATATTACAAAACTATTTTAATATGGGACATATATGGTCAACATACCAAACATAAATGAACACATACGTTGTTTATTTAAAATATTATATTATCTACACACAAAACTTATTTATAACTAATTTATTTTGTAAAAGTGGAAATATTTTGCTGTGAAAGTTACCAAATGTTCATAGGCAAAAGTGATAGTTGTCAAGTATATTGTTCGTACATACATTTGAATTTTGCATAACTTCCTGTAATCAATTTTAATTTTATTTATTATTTAAATTTAGATGTGCAAAGTTACTTCAATTTCCATAAGTCAATATTTAATTACCCACTATAATTAGGTAAAAATTGTCTTATCGGAATTAATTTTCTGTCTTAAATACCTCTAGATCTGGTTTTTTTTTTGTGAGGTAGACCATTTCTCTTTTAAACTAAACAATAGGTTAGAATCTATGGTACAATGTACTGTTCGGTTTGGGGATTGGGAAAATAGGAATAAAGGAAATTTGAAAATATAGGAGGTTATTGGATGTTGGAAGAATTATTTCTAATTAGAACAAAGACGTATATGGTATTGTTGAATTTATCAATATTATATAGAAGTTATGATATTGCCAATTTTAGGGAATACTTTCGGCGCAAAGCTATTCCATATTCGCCCTGTATACGCATTACAAACGAATTTCCATGTTTTCATTTTTTGTCATGGATTAAAACTTTAACTTTATATAATATAATATGCATTTTAATAAATTTAATAAAATTGTTTAACATTTCGTTTATTATGTCCTTTTCAAATTTATTAATAAAAAATTTAGATTAAATTAAGGTATTTATATGAAATTTATCTGCAGAATAAAATATCAATGAAATTTAAACTTAAGGAAATATTGTTCATAGTTTAAGAAATCAAATACCTTTGTAAAATAATAAAACTTCACCTTTATACCATGATAGTTATAATGTTAAATTAAAAGTAATTTTTTCGCACTAATTCTCTACACTCTCATTCATAATTTTTTTAAAGAAAAACAAAAAAAAAAAAAATTTAAATAAAAAAACTAAATGATTTTTAAAATATATTTTTTCTTAATCATCCAAAAACTATATGAAAAATTTTTTTAAGCAAAAAAAAAAATCAATCATTTTCTCTTTAAATTCTAAGAAAATTTTATAACTTTTTTTTTGTTTTTTTTTGAAAAACTTTAGATTTTTTGGTAGAACTAAAAAGCTATAAAAAAGTCACTTGGATCATTAAACCGTTATTTCGAAGCTGTATGAAACCAAATAAATTATAAAAATAAATATAAAAAAAAAAGATTTCATAATTCATAATTTATTCACATTTCTTAACACTGATACAAAAAAAAAAAACAATAAGATTTTGATATTATATTTTATAGCATTCTAAAATATATGTATGTATAATATATATTTGAATGAATTCTAGTAAGCGGGAATAATCCTCAACTATGGTGTTTCCCTATTTTCTTTTATTAATTCATTCAATTCCTTTGTAAGCACTTTGAAAGGAAACCAAATCCATAAGGCGAAAATTCTATTCTGTTTTTTTTTTTTTAATTCTATTTTTATGAATGCTGGAAATTATTATTATTTCTTTTTTTTTTTTTTTTTTTTGAACTAACGATTTTATTTTGCTACTTCGTATTTACTTCATTTCCTTTTTCAAAACCGGAAATCCTTATAAGATTTTGAGAAATGCAAAAAAAAAAAACCAAAAAAGAAAAATTTAACTATGCAACGTTGCATTTGTTAAAATGCAGCGAAAATAAAACAAAAAAAAAATTTATATTATTTCTTTTCATTGTGCATATACAATAAAAACGTCATACTTCTTAATAAAGTGTCCAGATTTTATTTTTAAAAATACGGAACACATAAATTTTACTGTAAAAATTAACTATTTTGTGGTACTTAATATAAATAGAATACATATATATTATGAACATATTATATTTTATATAAATGTGGATTTATTTTTCGAACAAAAATAATTATTGTTTTTTTTTTTTTTATATTATACATTTTGTAAGAACGGTAATATAAAATTTTCACTGAATATCTTGATTGTTATATTTTCATATTGAATTAGATAGAGACTTTGCAAAATTTAAAGTATATCTACAGTATCCTGTATAGGATATATATAATATCAATAGGATTTCCGTAATAGAAATTTAAGAAAATAAAAATCACGTGCAAATTATCTAAAATTTGAGAAATAAATTTTTAATGGAAACTTATCTAACACTAGCCTTTGATTAATAATTCTGTACTTTCTGTAATCAATATCCTTTGAATTTACCAATGTAAAAAAATCATTCTCTTTATCTCAAACATGTAGTCGGAAAATTTTTAGTTGTTATTATAGTTCTGATAATATAGACATGCCGTTGTCTAATCTATAGATATACGTAATCTATAGAAGATTACGTAATGATCTATAGAAGATTACGTAATATATCTCGTATGCCTGTAGGCTGTGCATATATGCATGTGCATGTAAATTTTTCAAAGGAAATGAAATATTTATGATCTTAAACATGGCTTTAAAAAGTTTTCAAAACTTTCTCTGTCGAATTTAAAGTTTAATAATTATTAAATTTGATTCCTGCAGCCTTCAACAGCAAAAAAGGAAAGCTTTCGATGATTAACAGGATTTCATAAGATGTGTTACACATCATATTTAAAAATATTCATAGCCAAAAATTAAAATCGATCAAAAAAATGGTCGGAATCTATCAAAATTCTGAATTGCAAAATTTAAAAAATCTAAAATTTTGAATCCAGTAATTTGAAACTCACAGAATTTTGTAATACCGAATTTTGTTACACAGAATATCATAATCCAGAATTTTTTACCCAACCCGAAATGGCCACTTTATTTTATTTTATTGTTTTTCTTTTTTAAACTAATGGATTTAAATATTTTTTTATTTGTTTAAGTTTTCTGTTTTCTGTTTTTTTTTTTTCTTTTTTTATTTTTAAATTTGCTTTTAGTGTCATTATTTTCAACTTAAGTTGATATTTTCTTCCTCTCCCAATGCACCTTAGTAAAAAAAAATGTTTTTTTTTTTTTTGAAGGATAGGAACCTTTTTTAAGCATTTGGGAGGACTCATAAGTATTGCATACTAGATTCTTACATAAAAAAAAAAAAGTAGAAAATAAAAATTTAATGCACATTTTTATGAATATATTATCTGAACAATTAAATGGCAATAATGTGCAATTATTTTATATGTCAGTAAAGTGCTGGAAAAACAAAAAAAAAAAAAAAAAAAACAAAATTTAGTAAAGAAATGTAATAAAAATAAAATATATGTAGGTACATAATATTATATAATGAATAAATGTTGAATTTTTTAAGATGTATAATTAATATACCAATTAACAAAAAAAAAAAAAAAAAAAAAAATACTAAAACTGAAATAAAACTAACAACATAAGCAATTTGACACAACAAGTAGAATTTTAATATGGTTTTTATGGTTGTTAATCGGTCTTCTATTAAATTATGTGTATTCTTAAACGTGACAAGAAACGAAAATTAAATTCACTCCTAAAAGGATGTATGTTTATCATAAAATATTTAAAAAATAATTTTTACAATTTTAATATAGAAATTTTCTTATTCATTAAATTGGTAATTTAATTAAATTTTTCCATCGTCAAACCAATTGAAACTCAAACTGTTCTTAATTTATTCTAATATTACTGAAATATACTCGTACTTAATACACAACATTAAAATTAATAAAATATTTTGGGTACCTACCGGATCTTGGAATCTAATTTAATAAAGCAAATTAAATCAACTATATAGATACCGAAACACAAAATAATAGTGTCCGAAAAAAGATCTAATTTCATAATTTACATCAACTACCTAAAAATGAAGAGAAACTCTTAACGATTAAAAGAAAAAAAAGCATTAAAACTTTGCAAATGCACATGAACTAAAATGTAGGACAATGCTTAATTCATATAATAGAAAAACATTAAGAAGGGGTGAATCTACAAAATATAGGTTCGATATTTTACAGAAAATAAAATTCTTAAACCTTACTTTAGCTTATAAATAAAATAAAGTTACAGAAAAATTAAATTTTACGCTAAGAAAAGTAACGTACTGAGGACATACGCATAGGTAAATATACAAAAATGCACTTAAGAAGCCACTGCACCCATATTTTTTAAAATTTTATGAAAATATATTACAATCTATTTTACAGAAAGTATAGCATATTCTGTCAAATACACAAATTTACATAAAAATTTCATTAAAAACAAAAAAATTAGGGTTCTTAAAAGTTAAAATTTTCGGCCAAGAATATTTCACTTGGTAAGTGCTCTAACTGATCTAGCTGCTATATTTTTTCAAAATTTAATAAAAAGAAAATAAAATTTTCAACTGAGAATATTATTTCTGACATACAACGATGCAATAAGGTAAAAATGCAATAAGGTAAAAAAAAATTGGAAATATCAAAAATTAAAATTAAGCAAAAATTCATCCAAGAACAAAGCCTTATATTTGTATTTATAAAGGTTAAGTACGCTAGGCAACTAATCACAAATATTGCAAGGTTCCTACATTTACTTGTAATTTGTAATAATTTGAAACTCAAATTTCACTTTTTGAAACAATGGCTCGAAAGCGTAAAACAGAGCTTAAACTCAAATCTTAATTTTTCAAACAAAAACTTTACCCTTGAACTCGTAGTTTTTGTTTAAAGAAGTGAACTTTAAGTTCTAGCTCAGTTTTATGCATTCGGCCCAAAATCTACACATGAACTCGTATTTTTTAATTGAAAAAGTAAGATTTGAGTTGTAGCCCAGTTTTATGCAAGGTTTTGAGTAAGTATGAGCTATACGAAAAGTGATATATTTCTCATAATATGTTGTAATGAAATGAATGACAAGGCATCTGGATGGCTTGTAAATTAATTTAAAAGAATTTTTAGAAAAAAAATTTAATTAATTTTTTTATTTATATATAAATATACATTTAATAACGTCGATTTTAAAATATTTCCTATTTTACTGTTTTGTGATCTAATTTTAAAATTTGTTTGTTTTTTCTTTTCCATAACATAATTAATTTTTAAAAAACAAAAGTCATATTATATGAGTGGTGTCCTTTTTTAATATTTTATATTATATTGTTTAGTTTTTAAATCCTATTTTTTTTAATATAATAGAAAAACAAAAAAAAAACAAAAAAAGAAAATTCAAAATAAATTTTCTTTTAAAATATTTTAATCTCTCAATTAAGACAAGAAGAAAAACAAAAAAAAATTAAAATATTATATTATGTACTAAAATTTACCTGTACATAATTATGTTTATTCTTAAGTAATAATTTATTTTATTATATTATAATTTTATATAATAATATAAAAGTGAAGAAAGTTTTATAATAAAATTGTTAAAATTATATTATAAAACTTTTTTATTTCTTTTTATAAAACTGAACAAAAATAAAAAATAAAAATTAATTCTTTATAGTAGTTTTAGAATTTATAGCTGCTGAATTTAATTACGTCAAAATTCTAGCAAGAAAATTAGTTTTTAAAATTAGAAGAGTTCTAAAAATTCATAGAAAATATGTATTTGTTTTTCTTTTTTTTTTAATTTTCCAATTACTTGCAGAAGTGTTTTTTTTTTATAATAATAATAATAATATGGAATATAAATCTTGTTTTTTTCTTTTTTATAAAATTTTTACTTATGAAAATTTTTAAAAAAAAGGAAATTTTAAAAGAAAAAAAATTTTTTTTTTTAAACATGTATAAAACGAAAATAGGTACTATAAATTAATTATCATTCTACTTTTAGTATAATAATATAAATTTTATTTAATTAAATAATTTTTAAATTTTTAAAAAAGAAAAAAGAAAGTTAAATATGTAGTTAGTTAGGTTAGGTACCTTAATTTAATATAATTTTAATTAATTTCTATTCTTGTGTTAAATTTAAAAGGCCGGGAGCATTTTCATCAACATTTTGCCAAAAAAAAAAAATTTTTTTTTTTTTGGAACAGTAAAAATATTGATTTTGTCAGTAAAAAAATTTTTTTTTTCTTGGAGAGTTCATTGCACTAATCTTTTGATACTTTAACAATCTTAGATAGATATTAAGTACAAACGAATGAAAAGAATTAGTCCATTATATATAAGATATTTTGGGGTTAGATAACTTCCATTTTATACGTCGATAAAAAAAATTCAATAAAACATATCTTCTATTTTTCTATTTTATGTGTTTATAAAACAAAAAACCTGCATAAGTTCTCATTTGCAAAAGCGCAGCAATTTGAACAGACTTGTAACAAAAACAAAAAGGCAGAATGTAAACCAACTGTTTTTAAAAGCGTATATTTCCAAAAATTAATACAAACTGTTTAGAATTCTGACTTGGACCAAAATTTGAAAATTTCATATAAGAGAAAATGTTAAAATAGGACTTTTTAGCAATTTTGAGGGGCTGCAAGTACGGAACCCTTTATAACTAAGAAAAACCGTTAACACACAAAAAGATATATTACTAAAGGTTTAATTTTTATGTCTTGCCGAAGAAAAATTTCTACAGGTGCCTAAGTTACAGGTGTCTAAAAATAGCATATTTTAAATTTTTGAGCCCTAGTCGGTTTTAAACAGGAGGTGGTACAAAAAAAATTTCTGAAAAAACTTATACTAATTCTAAAATTTCTTTCTTCCCTCAAAATTTCAAGCCCCTATCTAAAAGCGTGCTGGAGTTATGAAGTTAGAATAATCATGCAAAATTTGGTTTTCACTTAACGGTAAATTTATATAATAAATTTAAAAATATATATATAATTTTGATATTGATTGATACACAGGTAAAAAAAATTACTGTCGAATGGCGTTTTCAGATTGAAAAAATGTTAACCGGTACATGAAATATACGTATTTAAAAATAGGGCTTTGTCAAAGTTTGAGGAGCCATAGTTCCCTGATGGATTGTGCTATATGAAAAAGTTGTTCCACAAAATTAAATTTTTTATGAGACCTACCCATGGTTAAAATTTTTTTCTCTATCTTTAACGGTATAGAAGTTTCGTAAACAGACGGACAAACGAACAGAGTGAAACTAATACGCACATTTTTTCACATTTTTTTTTTTGGGAATATGCTAAAAACTAACCTTACATACAATATAAAAAATAATATTAACATCTACATATAATGTCAACACACATGATGCAATCAGATGCAGTTTCGGTTATTTACACTGATACTAACAAAACAAAACATATTCAGCGATTCTTAAATTGTTGGAGCTCTAGAGGTTTTAATTACATTTTACGCAATATATACTATACATATTTTGAAAAGTGTTATCTCTATAATATAAAACAATGGAAGTTACATAGATTTTTGCAACGTGCTTCATTATTATGTAATTCATGTCTTTTTCGATATAATCAATGTTATACCTAATGAAAAGATGCAATATGTCCTTTTTGTGAAAAAAACATTTGGTAAAATGATGTTTGCAAAGAAAATCCACTCAATGGTGTAAGACTGTAAGACAACGGTTTTTGATTCGAAAGACATCTGATTCGAATACAACTTCTGTTTGGTAAATAGATTAATAATATAATATAGTTTTTTCTTATAATATAAATATAATTAGCATAATATAATATGTACATATATGTATTTATAATTAATATCATATCATTTTCTATAATAAAATAAAAAAAAATAAAAATTCCTGATAGATAGTGCAGAAATAAAAATTTTGGTGCCTCATCGTTTTGTACAATAGCTATAATACCAAATAATCAACGGATTAATGAAACTATAATGATTTCAGAAACATAAGTTTTAATAAAATATGAATAATAAATGACTTACTGTATGCCCTCTCTGCTTCTTGTAGGAAATAAAAAGGATAAATCGAGATTTTCAACTCCCGAATCATAATAACAATCTTAATTTGCAAAAGATCTTATTAATTCCAACCAAATTATGCCAAAAATTTAAAAGTGTAATTTTTTTGTTTTAATTTTGTTTTATGTTAGGTAATTACAAAACACTTAAAATAAATAATACTCAAAACATATTTATGTGTTATAATATTATGATTATTATTAAGTGATTCAAATTACCATTACATATTTTTTTTTGTAAAAATGAAAAGATTTTCTAATAATATGAATTTACTCGTATTTTAAGATTTTATAAAATAAAATCAATTAAAATAAATTTATATACAAAATTATACTATAAATTTTTTTTATATTATATTATACCATTACTACATCATTGTTAATGTACAATTATAGTATATGTTCAGATATATATGTATTATTTTTATCCCTTTAATATATACATTATAATCGGATTTATTAGTTTATGGCCTAAATAATTAATTTATAAAAGACTATAAGAAAAAAAAATAAAAATAAAAAATTTCCCATAAATTTTCCACTTTTTTTTTTTCTTTTTCCAAAAAAATTATGCATATAAGTACAAAATATAAAAATATCATAACAATATAATAATATACAAACAAAAGGAACTTGTATCTCCACTCATGATTTTTTAATTTTGTTCTTTTATTTTTTTTTAACCTAAAAAACCCTCAAAAGGTAATTTTCAAAAAAAAAAAAAAACAAAACATATAAAAATTAAACAAAGAAAAATAAAAAAGAATATTATTAAAAAAAAAAAAAAAAATAGTGTATCTGAAGAATATAGGAAAATAGTAGAAAATAATAAAAGTAAGAAAAAATATACTGAATAGGTAAAAATGTATAATAATTAAACTTTTAGAAAAGTAGAACATATTGTATATTATTCAGGTAAATATCAACAAAATACTTAAAATAGTTAGGTTTACCAACCAAATCAATACTATCATTATTATCAATAATAGTAAAATCATTGTCATCATGTACATTCATCCTTATTTAAAAAAAAAAAAAAAAAAAGATTATATTTTGTATTTATTTTATATACTAAACTGAAACCAATGAACAAAATTATTTTACTTTTTTGTTTTCTTTTTTTTTTTTAGAAAATGCTGAGTCATAACATTTCACCTATAAATATTTTCAAAATATTATTTTTTCATATCAAAAATGTCGGAAATTTTTAAGGATTTTATTAACATATAGAATTATTAATATATACGTACACGTACATATATATTTTTACTATATACAAAATCTCTATTAAATTAAAATGCATAAGTTTAGACATAATACGTCCTATATAACATATATTATATACATAAACATTTATTCACATATTGTTTACAATACATACAATAATGTATATGAATATAAAATCTGTATAAAATTAAAAATGTAAGTCACAGTCAGTTATTTTAAATCGAGTTAAAGAATAATAATTACATGTATATAAAACAGTTATTTAAGGATCAAACTAATATTTCTATAATAATTATTGTCTGTCAAGTTTAACAAATAAAATTAAATTATAGAATATTAAATTTTTACATTCTATGAACATAATATTTAAACCTTTACATTTAAGAATATTTTTATACATACAATATACCTAATATAATTTTTTATGTATAAATTTATATCGTTACTACACTGAAATAGGCACATTCGCTAATCGCTTTACGAGTAAACTAAGAATAAACTAAAATTAAACTCGTACAAAGGATATTGTCATTAAATTTAGCTGAAATTACAGAGTCATTTATATTTCAGTTTTTTTTTTCCATTTATTTTTCAGTTGTGTACACCGAGTTTTTCATTAATTTTCATTTAAATGGCCTTTACATCTTATTTTATGTCTAGCTTGTATTTTTCTTTACGCTACGGTCAGACAATATTGTACAAGTAAAATGGTGCGCAAAATGTCGTCTAACACAAGAAGGCATAAACATACCAAGAAATTTTTTTCATAATTTGCTTTAAATCAAAAGAACCATCTTAATTTTTTAGGATTATACTATAGTAGCTATGCATTGATATTCGGATAATTTAACAAACAATTAATAAGTTTTCTTTAATGTGTGTTTAACGGGGTTTTTTTTTTAACGTGAATGTGGCAAGGAAATTATTCAGCATTTCCTTTTCAGGTATGGCTGTAAATGTCGTAACATTTCGTAGTAACGTGTCATGGGGTTCGAACTCACACTCCCACGATATTTACAGTGTATTTTATACGCTCTTACCCACTAGGCCATCGAGGCCGCTGATAAAAACTTATAAACGTGAAAACGTGTTACAGTTGTCAAGTTTTTATCAAATTTCCTTTGACAATTTATAGTTATTGTCAAGGAAAATTGTCATAATACTATATTGTAATGTCATGGCATTGTATAATACATATTATAGATTTTATTTTTTTAATTATCTACTTCAGTGCGGTTAGATTTAAATCATTTGATCAGCAAAATTTAACAGATGACAGATTTCAATAATTTTTACTTTATTAACAGATTTTAATTGTTTATTAAATTTTATATTTGCATTTTGAATATTGTCAGCTTAATTTTATATTTTAAGATCAATATTACTCACATTTTGTTGGATTTCATAAATTTTATTTTCATAATATAGTATTTTTCTTAACAAAGATTCTGTTGTATAGTCATTCAGCACATTAACCATTTTAGAGTAGATCGAATATAGCTTCTGTTTCATTAATTTTTGCCAGTCATTAGTTTGAGATAAACCACCTTGAATCGAAACATTATATTACCTATTTCGAGTATAAGTGTTTGATGTTCAAGATTCACACTTTAATTAATTTTCTAATTTTGTTTTTCGGATTTCAAATAGAAGAATTACAGGAATTGTATATTGGATACGTTCTTTGGTGCTGTACGGTATTTTTTTATTAAGAATTTATACGACTTTTTTGTTAGATTACGAACCTAAGATATTCCTTTTAAATTTTATTTTAGCTTTGGAATTATGATTTAATTATAATATTATGACGCATTTCAATACTTTATTTCCCCGTCTTAATCTATTTTAGTTGTTTATATTTGAGATTATCCTAGTTTAAAATGCTGTTATGGATCTATTATAGTATGATTGAGTTAAATTTTTTTTTATATCTTTAACATTAATTTAATGGTGTATCTATCGGACTTTTATTGATTTCAGTCTGCTATCATAATATGTTTTGAGTATTCATTTAGATTTTAGGTCATAGGTAAAATTCTACTTGAAAACAAAATCAATTTCCTCAAAAACTTTTAAAAATTTAACATGTATAACTAACTACTTAAAATAACACTTATAAATTCTGTAATAAAATTTATCGGAATTTTAATTATTTTTCATTTTATATACTGCATAATATTGAAATCAAAGTCTTAACTAAATTTTATTAATTTTTTACGATTTTTTAATAACGGTATAACTATTTACGTAATCATAATCTTCTTTTACTACACTATTTTTTAATATACATTTTCTTTTTTTTTTTTTTGTTTTTTTTTAATAAAATCTAAAAACATGGAGAACAATTATTGTTACAATAATAATAAATTTTTAAATATCTTAGAATATATTTAAAGTACAGATAAAAGAACTTGAATCCTTCTCATATCCATATGATGTATGAGAAAATAAAATGTTAAATATTCTGTAAAAACATACATTTGTGTCTACATATATACCTATGTATTATGATATAAATTATATTTTTCATTTTTGATTTCTCATCATAAACAAACGTAATTCTTTATTCTTTGCTGGTTATAAATGCTAGAATTTAATGGTGACATACAATATGATAACAAAATATAAAAATTTCTATTATTTTATCTATACAGTGATGTATAAAATATTTTGAACAAAATATTTTAATATTTTAATAAGATGATTTAATTAAAGATTTTAAAAAAACGAGGAAGAGTGCAGTAGTGTAGACTGTGTCAACTCTGGAATATGAACATATGCTGTTTCTATAAAACTTGATTATCTTTTATGTTTTAGTACCGACGTTAAATACTGAGATGTATTTGTGTAAATTTTGGAGTTGTATGAAAGCTACTAGGATCTGTTGCACTAGCACAACCAAATTTTACAGAAATTATCTGTTGTAAAATTTCAGATGCTTAGCTTCATTAAGTTCCAAGATGTTCAAGCTACCTGAATCTGCTGCTCTAGCACAACCAAATTTTACAGAAGTTGTTGGTATACAACTCAATATTTTTTCACGAAATTTCGGATACCTAGCTTCAATAGACACTTAATTATTTTCATTTAATAAAAAATTAATGGCAGCTTCTCGAATCCGGCTGCCGAAAATATTTTGTGATCTGTGGTTTTAAATAGCGAAATTAACAATTTTGCAAAAGTGACGTAAACAAAATTTTAGGTTCCTAGCTCTTTTATTTTTTGGGTTATCGTGCGAACGGACGGATAGATGTACATGGCTTAATCGACCCAGAATGCGTTACTGAGCCGATCCATACCTTTGAGCCTATATCTAGCTCGACTCTTTTAAGTTGTCACAAACACGATGGCAAATTTATTATACCCTTGATCATACTTGATCATCCGCACGAACACAAATTTCACTCTTTTGAAAAAATTAAGTGGTCTTTTAAAAAATTTCAGATGTTTAGTTTTATTAAGTACCAAAATATGAGGATGCTAATTTTACAGTTGCATAAAAATTACCCCAACCTGGCACACTAGAGCAACAAAATGTTGTAGAGATGGTTGACAAAAAGTTAGATACCTACCATAATTAGGCTATAAGCTACAATTATAGACAATAAAAGAAAAATAAGCTGAATGGCAACTACTCAGAAGAGCGGGTCGATGAAATTGTAAAAATTTGAAAACCCTACCTCCATTAGTTTTTTCGACTCAGAATTCATTTTAAATCGACTCAGAATTCTTTCATGGCCAAAAAATGTATCTACTTTTATAAATGTATATCTAGGTACATATTGTCTCTTTAACTGTGTCTCGTATAATGGCAAATTTATTATACCCTAAGAACCATTTTCGTACCCTTATAGTTAATAATCGTTTCATTAAATACATTGGATTTGCAAAATACAAGATTTGCTTTATACAAAATCATTATAGCTTTAAGTAAAAGGCAGAGAGAAGTTGGGGAGAAATAGAAAGATAGAGGATTGGTAGGTAAATTGGAAACGAATAAAATCTAAACAGGGTCTTTTTGAAAAGTTCCAAATTGTATAAACAATATACACAATGACTATTTTTATCGAAGTAGACACGGTTGATGTTAATATGTACGACATTTTAGTAGCCCTCACAATAAATTACTTTCCATATCCAGTTTTAAACCACCTAAGAGTTTCTACGGTGTAGAAAGAGCACTGAAGGCTTCTCTTCTCTTAAATTGGAATTATTTAAAGGCAGGCATTATTAATTTTAATTCAATAGAACAAGTTATCTATAAAAGAGCGATAGAGCAACAATGTTATGACTTGAGTTAATATGGATTAAGGTTTCCTAAATAAACCAGTTTTAAAATGTGATCAAAACAATTTAAATTAATGAAAAAGCAAATTAATATAATCTGTTAAAAATTAAAATAAATAAATAAAGAGGATATTATTCCTCTACATCACAATTCCGTTTCTTTTTTTTAGAGCTTTTCAAATGGATTCTCAAAAAGTACTGGACTATTTTTAAATTTGAATATAAACCTGTCTTGCAAGGTTTGAAATAAATTTAAAAATTTTGCGTTGAATATTTAATTTGTAAAGCAGAAAAATTCTTATATGTATTTTTAATTTATATATCTACAAATTAACTAGAAAAGAAAGTTAAAAAGATTCTATTCAAATTTTGTTAAAATTTTGTTCGCATAATTAAGGAAAAACCAAAAAATACAACAAAATTTTTATTTAAATTATATACTGATCAAAATAATTATTTATTCAGAAGCTTTTTATTTAATTTATTCAAAGGGAAATATTATTGTGAAACCAAAGAGTTTGATAACAATGGAATAAATTTATCTTATATGAAATTAAAAATTTTGTCCTGCACTGCACCAGCTTATATCTTACGTTAATACATATCAATATATTCTGAATCTTCTAAAGATTTACTTGCGTGTAGTTTTGTTTAAATGCTATATTCCAATACTATAACAATATTATATATATATATATATATATCATGTCATTATTATGTATATTAAATATTATACATATATTAAAAATGAAAACTCATAAAACTGGACAATTTTTATTCTTATAATTTTTTTCTTGTTATTTTGCCTTTCCTTTTTTTTTTTTTTTTTTTTTTTTTATTGTTTTGGAAGAAAGGAAATGATGACACACGAATTTTCTTTATTTTTATACTGTTTTGATATTTGTTATTTGTCTACTCTCTTCAGGGTATCCTGTCATATTCTATAACTGTTTAATCATTAAATCATATATGCATGTATCTATATTATTAAAATGTATATTTTATCTTTGAATTTATTTTTATAAATGCAAGTGCTTGTGTGTGTAGAATATATCTTTTAGTTCCATAAATATTATGCATTCTGACATTTATGTCGGAATATGAATGAATCCTTTTTATTAAAAACAATAAAATAGAAAAAAAAAAGAATAAAACAACAATAAAATAATATTCATTTTTGAGGAGTAAGCAACGTACATTTTTTTTCCTTTTTTTTTTATCATAATTGTGCAGTTTTTATGACAAGATCCTGTCTTTTAAGGTTTTGTTTGTTTTTTTTATCTTGTATATGATTATCTATATTGAAAAGAAAATTATTAATTCTTGTTGTTGTTGTCTGTATGCAATAAAATTGTTTTTTTTTTTCTTTTTATATTTATAAGTTATTGTTTTACTTTTATTGATTTTTATTTTATTTGATTTTTTTATTTTTTATTATGTTGTTCCTTTTTTCAATGAAAGGAAGTGTTGATGTCCTTTGATAAATTAAAAACAAAATGTCAATGTCCAATATACACAATACATATAAATAAAATATGCTGAATTTTTATCTTTTTTGTTATAAGTTTTGAATGAAATTTAAAATGTTATTTATTAGAAATTTATTGGTCAGTTGTCAAAAATTGATTGGTTTTTTACCGACGGCATACATTAATGTATAAGGTAGGTATTGTTTTCATACTAAAAATTTGTACCCGAGATTTTGGAAAATATGCACTACTCCGGTGTGGAGAAGGCTGTAAAAAAATTTTAGCATGACGTCCGTCTGTGTGTGTGGGTATGTCTGTGGACACGTGTACAGCTTAGACGACTGAACGGAATTTTTTACAATTTCATATTTAAGGTATTTTGACGTAAATATCTCAGATTGATAAGCTTTTGGAGCAAATCGGACAATTTTTTAATCCGACTAACTTTAACTTTTATTTAATTTTTTTTCTAAGTTCAACTTTCATACATAACACTCCATATGAATTTATATGAACAATTTTTTTTGTTCTTTTTTTTAGATCTCTAAAAATTTATATACATATGTACTTATATCTATGCATATTATTCTTTTGTTGATGACATAAAATTAAAACGGTAAAATTTTTGTTAGCAGATTCAATATTAATCTTATGTTTGTTTTATATTTGTTTACAGTTTTTATTATTTTTTACTTCTAATATTTTTGAATGAAAAAAAAATCATGTACATTACATAATAATGTAAATGGATGTATGAATAAATGCACATACATATATTTTTACGATTTCATTGCTTATTAATTGTTTTTGAATAAAACAAAATGTTAAATTATCAGAAGCTTTGATATAAATTATTATGTAAAAAATCTATAAATTTCGGCATTATACTTTTCGTGTGTGGCGGTCGATCCTGTGGTGGAGACAGCTGAATTTTTTGTAGGTATTTAAATTCTGTTCAGTTTAAAAATTAATTTACATGATTTCTGTATTAGAAAATATCAACAAGTTTTGTATTCGTATCTGTAAGCCTGTGAAAGTCTGTAATACTGTGAAAAAAAAATTTCACAAACACTGTTTGACGTCCGTGCAGTTCTTTGACATTTTAGAGAAGTAGAAAATAAACTAGAAAATGTTCAGAGTCATTTTAGAAAATGACATTTCCGCTGTTGTAAGAGTTGGTTATAAGAGAAGAGAACTTTTTTTTCAGACAAATTTAATCGTTGGTTGTATTTATATTGAATTGTCTTTTTGTAAAATTTATTTTTATCAAATATACTTTTCTTAAATGACTTTTTGCAAAATGTCCACTTTTGTCCAAATTTTCGAAATGGCTATTTTGTTAAAAAGGAATTTTAGAAAGTGACTCTTTTGTTAAACAAATTTTGATGATAAATATTTTTCTCAAGATGTAATTTAATGCAGTGTACTACCCCACCAAATTATTCAATAACAGGTGAGTTTATAGTTGTACCTACTAATTATGTGTGTATATTTTAATAATCTTTTTGATTTATTATTTTTTTTAATATTATATTTTATAAAACATTTTTTACAACTATTCTGATTTTGATTTGGTCAAATGGGCCAATTAAAGTCATATTACAAAATATTAGTGTTGACATTAAAACTAAATGTAAGCAAAAATTCGATATTAAAATAAAAGCGCATCCGATTCTTATGTCATAATTTTTTTTGAACAATATGCTAAGGTCAAATAAATAAATTTGTTTTAATATAAAAATTTATACAAAAAGGAAAGAAACCACCAAAAAGTTTTGATTTATTTTATAATATTAACACTTCGTAATAAAGTTGTAATTACCATGTCTATTACGATAGGATTTTAAGTAAACAAGGGCTTAACTTTGTATTCTATAATTAGATAAAAAAGACATAATATGCCTGGACAAAGCTATTCATGTTAAATTATCACTTACCTACGACATAATATAATATTATGAAAATTTATATTATTTGATTTCTCTATTCAAAATGGTTTATAAGTTATATATTATAATTTTCGAAATAATTCAATGTAAACTTCGCTGCAATCGCATGATATTGTACCATACGAAATCTCGAGTTTCAAAATTTAGTTATCAGAATCTCAGCTTTTAAAAATTAGTCTTTAAATTTTCTTTTTCCAACTCTTAAACACTTCTTAATTTGCATATAGAAGGATCGGAAAAAGAAAATTTATAATATGTATACATATTAGCTATTAATTCGTTTTAACTTTTTTTAACATGTATCTACATATTTTAAAATCTACAATTCCTACAATACAATCCTGATTTTATGGCCTAACTCTTATTAACCACATTAAAGTTTTTTTGCTATATTCGCGTAAAACATTTATTGACAAGTATTATTTTTTCATTTCCATTTTTTTTTTTTTTTTTTTTTGGAAAATATAGTGAAACGCGAGATAAATAAATCAGATTTTCAAAAACCGTGAAATTTTATAACACAAACTTTTTGAAATACGATATTTCGTATACTAAAAAATTATTTAAAAAACGAGGAAGAGTGCAGTAGAGTAGACTGTGTCAACTCTGGGATACCCGTATGAACGTAATATATACTGTTTCTATAAAACTTGATCATCTTTTAAAAACATTCAGATGTTTTAGTACCGAACTACAGAGATATATTTATGTAAATTGTGGAGTTGTATGACAGCTACCTGAATCTATTGCGCCTAGCTTCATTAAGTTCCAAGAGGTGCAAGAAGCCTGAACCGGCTGCTCTAGACCAACCAAATTTTATATAACTCGACACCTCTTTACTAAATTTCAGGTTCCTAACTTCAATAGACACTGAGTTATTCTCATTTAAACGAAGAAGTTGTATGGCAGCTACTCGAACCCGCCGACCGAAAATGTTGGATTTAAATGGCAAAACTAACAATTTTTCAAAAGTACCGTAAAAAAAATTTCAGTCTCCTAGCTCCTTTATTTTTTGAGTTATCGTGCGGACGGACGGACGTACATGGCTTAATCGACTCAGAATTCGATTCTGAACCGATCCATATCTTTGACACTATATCTAGCTCGACTCCTTTAAGGTGTCACAAACGTAATGGCAATTTTATTATACCCTTGAACATAGTTCATACGGGTATAATTACGTTAACAGGGACCAGAAAAATTTATTTTGAAATAACCTATATTAAGACCCAATTGCTCTTCACAAATATGCAATTTGGCCTCCATGTACAAGAGTTAAAAGCATTTGGGAAATACGGAAGATCTAAAATATTTGATAACCAGATTTTAGTTTCTTAAAAAAATTAAATACAAAAATTCAAATATAATTAATACCGTTAGTTTTTATTTAATATTTTTAATACGGTTGAGGTCTTTTAGTGGAAGTTCTTCCAACAATTTCATTTCTTTAATGAGTTTTAATTTGATTTAACTTTAGCGGTAACAAATAAAACAGACATTTAAAATAAGTAAATTATCGTTTTTAAATAATGTGCTAAAAAAAGAATACTCATCTGGAAATTTAATTTGATAATGACGATTATTTTTCAACCTTCTAAATAAAAAAAGGAAAAGAAAAAAAAAACAGAGATTTTCAATTACCACATTTCTTAGTTTCCGTTATATTAAAAATCTCCTTTCCATTTATTTATTCTACTAATTTCTATTATTGTTTTTTTTTTTACCCATAAAACTGCACCAAATAAAAAAGAAAACAATTTTTTTTTCCTATTTATATTATTTTTTTTTTTGGAAAAGATTTTTATCAAAATTGATTGAATTGGAAAGTTCACAGGAGTTCCCAAAAGTTATAACTTCATTTTTCTTTATAATTTTTCCTTATTTCTTGTGGATTTTTTTCCCAATAAATTTGATAAATATTCTTTAGTGCATAAACTGTGAAACCACCAACCGGCTAACGGAATCCTTCAGTTCCGCGAAATACTGAATAATAAAAAAAAAAAAAAAAGTTTTGTTCTGTTCACAGTAATATGGATGCAATTTCAGTAAATATCGCATTTTGAAAATAATCGTTGATGTTTTTTTTCCTTTTCTTGAAATAAAGATGCAAAAACATTGGTTTTCTCATTCTCACACTTTTTTTTTTAACTTATACCGCTAGTTTTACTTTTATTTCTTGTTTTGGTATTTTTTTTCTTTTAATTCTTTTTTTATTCACTGTTTCTTGCTTTTTAACACAAAATAAAAATTATGTTTTTTCGTGGTTTGTTTTGCAACTAACATTACATTCGTTATAACGGGTTTTTTTTTTAAATTCTTTTTTTTTTTTTAACTATTATTTATTTTTATTTTACTTTTTTATTATGTATAGGTTTTTTTTATTATTGATGTTACATGTAAGATAGTGTTTTGTTTATTTAAAAAAAAAAAAAAAAATTAATGTTTAACACAGAATATTAAAAATTCTAAAGAACAAAATACAACTAGGTACTAACGAAAAAAAGAAAGATCTGAAAAATAAAACATTGAAATAAGTTCAAAAAAAATGTAAAAATTATAAAAATAAACAGTAATATTCACAGCACATAACATGCATAAATACAAATTACCGCTATTGCTGCAGTTTTTATTTCTGTTTTTTTTTTTTTTGTATTTTTAGATGAAAATAGAGATATAATACATACATAAATACATATTGCTAAAGAAAAAATGAATAAATACAAAAAAGAGATAATAAAACAGTTTGTAAAACCAACATTTTTTCAAAGGCGCACATTTTCAAAGTGCTAATATAAAGTGCATTCTAGAACTCACTACTTTTGCATCAAAATTTTATTGTACTCTTAAAAAATTTACACAGCTCTTAAATGGCGTGCAATACTAAAAAATGTTCAAGTTTTTGTTGTTTAGAGTTAAAGAAATATATGTAAGTTTGTTTTTTGTTTTATGCGAATCATCAAAAAACACTCTAGAAGTGTGGAACGAAGACAAGTTCTCTATTCAGTGTGTGGAATTTTAATCTACTAAACAACTTCTCTCTTTTATTACCAAACAATAGATTATTCTATGTTCTTTAGTATTAATGCACTGTTTGGTCAAGAAAACTAAATATTAGGGAATAAAGACTGGCTTCAAATTGACGAGAATATTTTGAACATAGTTGTTGATTTTCACCTTAAATCCTTGAACATTGTATTATACAGGGAATGCATGAGATGAAAGTTGTTTCTACATGTGATGTTCATACCACAAACGAATTTTCGTAAGGCGAATTATGCTATGATGAATTTGAACTACTTTAGAATGCCGAGCCGAAGCTCTGCTTGTTTCTCTTTGAAATGTTTTGAATGTTGTTTGCAAAATTTGGTTTCCTATTGCGGTAAAATCAAATGTAAAAATGGTAAGTTAGACTACTTACCTGATTTATAAATCTTGAATAATTACTTGTCATTTTATCAGTTTTATATAGCGAATAATAATATTGAGGTTTAATTATTATAGCGAATTAATATTGGGGTTTTTAGAATTCTGCAGCTCCGTGGCGAGGTAGGTTTTTATAAACAACCTTCTATAACACCTATTTTTGAAAATCAATATAAAATTACAAAGAATATAAGAACTTTTAACGACCGAAACTAAAAGGCACACTTTTTTTACAAATTGTTTTTAAAAATATGCTAAAAATTAAAGAAAACATTTATATTTCAGTTTTTGTATGTGTGCTATGTTTTTTTTACCCTCTAAAAAAAAAAAAAAAAAACAACATCGGAAATATAAATTAAAGAAAAAAAATGGTTACAGTTTTTGGTTGGTTGGTTGGTTGTTTATTGCGTTTTTTTTTTCTGTTTCTAATTTTTACCACAATATTTTTTATTTTTTAAAATTAACAAATAAAGAGAACTATTTTGGGTGCTTTCTTTTACAAACAAAAAAAAAAAAACAACAAGAAAAATAAAAAAAAGAAGAGATTGAAGAAAAATAGGTTAAATAGCTAGCGGGTGTTGTTCTTTTAAAGAAGAAATAATTCAGTGATTGAAAAACAAATTGCAAACTATAAAACATATGTATATTGAGTAACAAAATTTTCCAAGAATTTCTTCTTTTTTTTTTTTTTTTTGTATTTGCATTGTATTTTTGCAGTAATTGAAAAAAAAAACTTTTTAAGCTGTTGTATTCATATGTTTGTCGGCGGTTTTTCATACTTACAGTTGCGTCTGGACTTTTTATTTTTAATAGGTAGGCATTTCTTATGTAAATTTTACGATGAGAAGAAAAAATAATTAACTCTTGTTTAGTGGTATAAAGTGAAAATGTTTTCTGATCCTAATAACCTTAAAATACCACATAGTTATACATCTTACTACTATAATTATAGTTATTATTCACATCAACTCTCTATTTTAAATAAAAAGTGAATCATATGGATATTATGTTAATAACAATAGAATAGTAAGTATATCTATTAATGAATTATGTCAATTTATGTTGATTATATAGGTGCATTCTATTTTAGGTCTAAGGAAATCTATAGAAATTAAATTTGGCTACAAAATATGTTTATATTCCAAAGGTGGATGAATGAAAAAGGATGAAATTTATTATATAAAAATTAATAATTTCATTTTAATGTTTTGCTTTTGATAGAAAAACTGTATACTAAATGTATTTACAGATTTAATTATTATAGGCTAATTTCATCTATTTTTTTTTTTTTTAATGTGCTTTTCAATAGCATTAGACTTTTGAAGGATAATAAGGATAATACACCCTTATTATAATATCATTTTATTTATCAATTTTTATAGTATTTCTTTCTGATGATCTCCTGATTTCTGTAAATGATAGTAGAGATTATTTATAATCAAAAAAATGTTTTATAGAAATTTTGCATATTTATAGGTTTTTTTTTTTTTTTTGTTGAAAATTGTTGAAAATCGATTTGAACCCAGCCTCAAAAAAAAAATTATAAGAAAATAATAATTATATAATATTTTGTATATAGTATAGAAAAGATACTGTAGCACCCACTTCCATATAAAACGATATAAAATGTTTTATATTATTATTATCTTTTCATTCTCATTCTCATCACATTCTTTATTTTTTTGTTTTTTATATTATATTTTTTTTTTTGTTGTATATTTTATTTTATTCTTTATTGTTCTATATATGTTTTCAATTTTAATGAATTATGAGGTTATTATTTTTCTTCTATTATTATAAAATAAATTATTTTTTGTGCAATATTTTAAACATTTTACTTTGTTTATAAATTTTTTTTTTTTTGCTTTTCATTTTTCTCTTTATGGTGGAAATTTCAAATAATTTTGTTGCATTTTTTATAATATTGATGCTGTTTTTGTAATATTTTGAAAAAGAAAATAAGAAAATTTTTATAACGTTTTGTTAAGTAAACTTTAAGGTTATTAATTTGGGTAATTAATTTTAATTTATAATGTTAGATAAAATTACTTCATTGTAAAATAGTACAGTATAGTATTGAATAATAATTTTTTTTAAAATATGTAAATTACAACTTGTATCTGTTATATTCGTATTTATTTTACACATTATAGAATTTGTGTTGATTTTTGGGAAGAAACTTTAAACTAAATTTAGTGAAAACTAGAAGAACACTAGATAATTTCATGATTATAGTATTGAATAGAAAAAAATTAGAACATTATGTTTAGATCCTCAGAAAATATGATAATGATTGATCGAATTCAGACAGAATACTGCGTATCTTAATTTATTTTCTTTAAATCAAACAGTTTACAATATTAACTAATCAAAAAAAAAAAAAAAAAATTATAAGTAAAATAAAGAAATATAATAATTGATACTTATTTTATACTTGATAACTTTTGATATCGTGCAGAATTGTGATTGGGGCTGCTGTGTGATCAATTCAACTTTTTTACGTTAAATTTTCAACTTACAGACATTTTAATTAATTTTTTATATAAAGGTTTGTCAATTGGAAAAGATTTTTTTGAAAGTTATTTTGGTAAGATTTTGTTTTATATCTACTGAAGAGTCCAATAGAACTGAACAACGACAAAACAACTTCTAATAAATTTTTGATGTATAAGTTACAAATACAATGTACAAATTCATATATCAGACAATTATAATATGAGCTTATTGCAAGGTTTATTTTTTTATCTGCATCTACTCATAAATTGCCGACCGACCGACCGACTAAATTGACTGTAATATATTATTTTCTTTTGATTTTAAAAGATTAAAAGGAAACATAAGTTGACGCAGCTATGATGACAGATGTAATATTATAATTTTTATGTTTGTTTTTAGTAAGTAAAAGATTGCATTATTTGTTGGTACATGCCATAAGTATCTAGGAAGATAAGATTAAAAAATTTGAAAAGAGAGTAATTGCTACTTTTACAACTCAAACAAAAGTTGACTGTGAATTTATTTTATCCATCATAGACTTTTAAGGCCTAGATTATAAAAAGATGGCAAGGAAGTTGAATTTGACCAGAACATAAATAATAAATTACAGTTTTTCAATACAAATAATTAAATTGCAATGTTGAAATGTTTCCAAAAAAAGGAAACAGCCTCAAAAATTTAATATTTCCTATTTTTAAACACCTGCAACATAGGCTTCTGTACACAATTTTCTTGAGAATAACATAAAAATTAAAGCTCCGGCCGGTAATATATATGTTTACGTGTGTTAATGGAGTTTTTTAATTGGAGTATAGGCTTCCAGAGTTACATCCCCTTAAAAATGCAAAAAAGCTCTATTTTCAGATGTATACATCTCAGCATCTACGTAGTAGTTTTACAATCTAGAAACGCTAGAAGACCGGAAATTTTCTTACCTCTATAAAACAATATCAAAATTCTACAATATTTTCTAATTCACTATTTAAGATTCCAGTTATGCGAAATTTAAATTTTGCATAATATTTCGTTTTTTATAACTCCACCACGCTTTTAGAAAAGGACTTGAAAATTGAAGTAAGAAAGAACATTTAGAATTAGTATAAGTTTCCTCAAAAAAATTTTTTTAATCATCACGTGTTTAAGAGCAATTAGGGCTCAAAAATTGAATATTTGCTATTTTTAAACATCTGTAACTTAGTCTCCTGTAAACATTTTTCTTCGGCAAGACGTAGAAATTAAAGCTTCCTAATATACATTTATGTGTGTTAACGGTTTTTCTTAGTTATATAGGGTTCCAAACTTACAGCAAAGAAAATTGCAAAAAAAAAGTTCTATTTTTTCACACATTACATTTTCTTATTAAGTATATAAAATTTTAAAATTTTGGTGCAAGTTACAATTCTAAATAGTTTGTATTATCTTTTGGAAATGTACAGTTTGTACAGTTAACCGTTAATTTACATTCTACCTTATTTATTATATTATTCTGTATTTTCGAAACTTATAATTGTTTTCGATATGGGGCAATGAAGGTATTAAGTTTAAATTAAATATTTATTTTATTTTTTGGTATAAGAATTTCAAATCTTAGGACATTAGGATTATTGTATGTTTAATAATTTTATAAACTTCCAAATATTTCAGCTGTTATTATAAGAACATATTTTATGAAAAAGTAAACAAATTTGATAGGAATTTTTTAAAAAACTTAAAGATAAAGCAAACGGATAAAAAGAAAATTAAATTCTTTCAGTAGAAAATAATTAAATCACCAAAAAAAATAAAACCTCTACAAAACTTGTGTTTAAAATCTGTCGTGAGGTACATTTGAAATTAAATATAATTTTATTTCTGTGAAAAATTCTATACAATATTTGTTTTCAATTCAGTTAAAACCATTGAATTATTTTTTTTGTTTTTAAGTAATTCAAAGAACTTAAGATAAGACCAATTCCATTAAAAAAAAAAAAATTTTTTTTTTTGTTTTCTTGTTATTTGGAAAAAGTACATAATATTATAAAACAAAACAGATTCAAATACCTCAAGGATTGTTATTTTTACTGTAATGTCATATAAGTAAATTTCATTTCAAATTCCATTGAAAGTAATACGTCTTGATCTAAGTGGGCTTAAATATAAGAAATTAAAGTAAAAAAAAATTGACCCAAAATATACGACATATAACATAAATTATCAGAGATAAACCATTATTATAAAACATTTTGGTAAAATAATCAAAATTGAAAAAAAAAAAAAAACATTCTATTCTAACATAAAGAAAACAAATACTTTATTTTTAAATGTATCTACTCCAAGTAGGAGACAAAATTAAATAAGAATTGTTGTGTATAGACTTTTCGGAGATAAGAACAGATAATTTGAATTTTTGTTTAACTTTTCTGTTGAAACTTTAGGTATAATTACTAATCAAAAACAAAAAATATGAAATGATGAAATTAAATTGTATCATACAGTATTAAAAATTAAAAACACTTTTGGTTAAATTTTAAAGAGTAGGAATGTATTTAAAAAAAAAAAAAACAAGTAAATGTAACAGTAAGTCGATGCAACCGACTTATTATTTATTAATACCCTACATCTACACCTGAAAAATTCAAATTAAATTAAAAATCTATAAGTTGATTTATTTAGGTATTTAATATAAGCTAAAATAGCATAAATGCTTTTAAAAACCTTGTACAAAATTTCAAGTTTCTATCTTTATTAAATACGAAGATATGCTTGTTAGACATGACAAGCTACCTGAACCGCCATTTCAATTCATCTAAAATTTCAAGAGCATAGAGAAAATATTACAGAACACCGTATAGTACCAATTTTAAAGGTTCAATCTTTATTGATTTTGGAGCTATGCTCGTTTCCTCTTTGACTAGTTCAGAAGTTTCCAAAATCCGAACCCATCGTCCAAATCTTCTCAAATTTTAGGAACGTAAAGGAAACATGAAAGAACACGCCGGCATTTTTTAATTTTTTTTATTTTACTCAAATTTGAAGGTTCCAGCTTTATTGGTTTTGGAGGCTCGTTCGGATGTTTCCAAGCGTTTTTGAATTCCAGCCTTTTTGAATTCCAGCTTTCTTCCAGTTTCCAGCTTTTTTGGCTCTGAGGCTCGCTCGGATGTTTCCAAAATCTGAACCCATGAACCGAATTTTTCCAGATGCAATTCCCACCTTACTTTCGTTATTAGTAACCTCTATGTATATAAATTTTATCAAGATAGCTTTATTAGTAGTTTGAGTTATCGTGTGAAAGGACAGACAGACGGACGAACATCGTTAAATCGACTCAAAAAATCACACTGATTAAGAATATATGCACATGTTCATATCTAACGCGCTTCCTTTTGATGGTAACAAACACCATACTAAAGTTAATGTGCTCTATACTTTAGGTGCAGTGGGCGTGCAGGGTATAAAAAAAAATGAATTCAAAACATAAGGATCTTTGTTCAATTTTAACATAATATTAAAATTGTTTTTCCTTTTTGTAGATATTTTATGCCTGTTTACAAGCACTTTGGAATTAAAAAAATAACTGTTAATTCTTAATACCGATATTTGATATACAAAAAAAAACAGTTGTTTTTTTTTTGAACTAAAAAGCAGAAAATAAATTTTTAACTGTGAATTTTTCTGTAATTTTCTAAAATGAAAATTTCTTGAAAAAAAATTGATCTCAATTTAGCAAATATAATAAATCTATGTGTCATGAAGCCTGTGAAAGTAAAACAAAAGGTGCAGGCAATAAACACTTAAATTTTAGAAATTTTAAAAATTACAGAAAAATTCGCAATTAAAAATGTATTTTTCATTTCGCTTACTTTTTAGTTAAAAATAAAGATGGTTTTGTAATACAGGAATTTCATACTATCCCGAAATATTATGGCAAAGATTAAACTTTTATTTCATTTAGTTTAATAACCAAACATTTTTGTTTTATAGGCAACTTTGATGTTTTACTTTACAAAATTTTAAATTTTAAAATTTTACTTTTAAAAATTTTAAAGTAATTTCTAATCATTGTGTTACGTATTATATGCGGTTAAAAGTTCTTCTCAGCTTCAGAGATCGAATTTCTTCTTACCCTGTCAGAGAATTTTTTGTATTTCCATTTTGAATCTGAATAAGGCCCCTTAATATAATATGAATAAAGAAAATTAAAAATAACATTACTGTGCCATTGATTTTATAAAATTTAGAAGTTAGATAATTTAAGTATGATGCATATATGTATACTTAAATTAAAGGTAATCATTTACCACCATTAATATGGTCATATTTTGATAAAAAATGCTACTCCTTATGAATAATTACGAAAACATAAAAACTTTCTAGTTTGAAAGTAAACTTTTTTCAAAATTAAATTATAATCAAAACAGTGTCCACAGAACTTGGGTATGGCTTGGAGTTAAAGAATGTGAATGAAAGAGAAATTACCAATTCCTCCTTCACTTATGACATTTTTTCATTCATTTTCACATATCAAATTTTAAAGTAAAGACATTAACTTTTGCTTTTCATCTTAAAGGCATTTTCAGATTTTTAAAGAAACTCGATGCTTAAAATATTTAAATATTAAAAGATTTATGCTAAAATCTCAGTATGGTTTCCTACAAACTTTTTTTTAAGTTTCGAAGAAAGGGTGTTGAAACCCACAAAAAATAGGTTACTTATGCGACATATTTCAATTTAACGATTTAAAAAAATAGATTATTTTACAGTTAACCGAAATCTCTGCATATTACCCTTCTGTTTCTAAAGAAAAAAATTCATTATGAAATTAAACACTGTGCCTAAAAATATGCAAAACTATAATAGAAACAAAATATTTCTTTAGCAGTAATTGTACAAAAAACGATTATTATTTGAAATTTCCTTTTAATGCTTTTCCTTCATTTAAAAGTTCTTAAATAAAACAAAAAAAGATTAATCTCAGTTCGGTATCTTGAAGTAGTCAGAAAAAGAATCACACAAATAAAATGTAAATTTTGAAATATTTTTTTTTTTTTTTAATAGTTTAATTTTTAACACTAATTTAAGTGATTACTTTTATTTAAACGGTTTCTTAATGTCATGCACGTATTCTTATATGAAAGAAATATTTTTATTGTTTAAGACATTTAAATTTATATACGAGTATATCGTGATAACTACCTCTATATAATGCAGAAATTTTTCGAATGTTCTTCAACAATTTTTTTTGTTAATAATTGTTTTATTAATATTGTTTCATATTAAATTATGTTTAAAACGGTAGATACCTATATATAGTAATAATTTGCTTAACTTATGTATTTAAGAAAAATATTCTTCAGTGAATGAACCCCTTTTAAATTTTATTATTACATTTTATACTATGCTTCCGCTTGAAAAAGCAATTTTACAATTTGTTGATTTTCCATAGTTCAAAGGTATATAAAATTTGCCATTACGTTTGTTACACTTTAACAGAGAAGTGATATATAGGAAAAAGAAAAAAAAAATATTTTTGCTCATAACTGAATTTCGTCCTTCCGTCTGTCTGCATGATTGAAAAAAATGCCAGTTTACCTGTTTACCAGTTTAAATTGAAAAAAAAGTTCAACCGACAGGTTTAGTTGAACTTTTATATAAAACTTCATATTTTATATGAGAATAGCATTGACATTGTATAAGCTAGATATCTAGAATTTTATTAATAGGAGTTAAGTTTGATATCAACGACCTTGGAACAATTTCGGGTAGCTGCGAAATTATATGATTACCTAAAAAAGCTAGACAGCTGAAATTTTATAAAACTTGACTAAATTTAATGGAAATAGCATAGTTATATTAAATTAGTGCAGTTGAGAGGCTAGAGTTGACTGTGTAGGATAGTCAAATCTATACACTCTTCTTCGATTTTAATATTATTTTGTTGAAATTTTTGATTTGTAAATAACTTCTAAAAACATTCAGAATATCATATCTGATAATATGGAGTAATAAAAAAAAACATTCTTCTGTTACCAAATGAAAATTGTTCAAATCAGTACATCATTTGAAAATTGTGCCAATCATATAAAATTTCATATAAAAACTACAAAGTTTCATAAATGCATATTTAAAAATTCACTTAGGAATCTAAAAAAACGCAGTCTTTAACACTTTGAAAAGAAAAAATGGAAATAACGAAATAAGACGTGATTATTTTATATAGATAAAAAGAAAGTTTAAAGAATTATTAAAAAAATATAATACTTTAAGTAATTAACCATTTTACAATAAAGTGCTGTAGGTACTTTTTTTTTTTTGAAGACAAAAGTAAAGTTTTTATTAAACGAGTTCTGAATTATTATAAGTTACAATATAATACATAATATATATGTATGACATTTTTAAAATAAACAAGGTAGAATGTAAACCAACGGTTTTTAAAAGCGCACATTTCCTAAAGACAATACAAACTGTTTAGAATTATGACTTGCACAAAAATTTGAAAATTTAAGAAATAAAATTCACGAAATTTTTTGTACTAAGAAAAAATGTGAAAATAAGACATTTCTGCAATTTTGAGAGGCTTTAAGTCCGGAATCTCTATATAACTAAGAAAACCCGTTAACCGACGTAAAAATATATTATTGGAGCTTTAATTTTTATGTCCTGTCGAAGAAAAATGTTAACAGGTGCTTAAGTTACAGGTGCCTAAAAATAGCAAATTTTAAATTTTGCAGCCCTAATAGCTCTTAAGCAGGGGATATTGCAAAAAAATTTTTCTGAGAAAACTTATACTAATTCTAAAAGTTCTTTCTTGTCTCAAAATTTCTGGTTTTTATATAAAGGCTTGCCGGAGTTATGAAAAAAAAATTTCATGCAAAATGTGGTTTTCACATAACGGTAAAGTTAAATAACAAATTAAAAAATATAGAAAAATTTTGATATTGCTTTATGGATAATAAAATTTTTGGTCTTCTGGCAGTTAGATTGTAATACTATTACGCAGAGCCTGAGATATATACATCTGAAAATGGGGCTTTTTTGCAATATTGAGGAGCTGTAACTCTGGAACCCTATATAACTAAAAGACCACACACGTAAAAACATATTACTGTAGCTTTAATTTTTATATCTTCCCGAAATAAAATGTGTACAGATGCCTAGATTATAGGTGGTTAAATATAACAAATTTCTAATTTTGGAGTCCTAGTAGCTCATAAACAGGGGATGGTCCAAAAACAAAATTCTGAGCAAACTTATACTAATTCTAAAAGTTCTTTCTGCTCCCAAAATTTCAAGTCCGTATTTAGAAGAGTTCCGGAGTTATGAGGGTGGAAAAATCATGCAAAATTTGGTTTTCACATAACGGTAAATTTAAATACTAAATTTAAAAAATTGTATTATTTTGATATTAATTTACAAAGTTAAAAAATATCTGTCGAATGACGTTTTCAGATTGAAAAAATCTTAAGCAGAACATAAGATATATGCATTTAAAAATAGGACTTTTTCAAAGTTTGAGAGGCTGTAGCTCCGCAGTGGATAGAGCTACATGAAACAGTTGTTCCACAAGATTAATTTTTTTACGAGACCTACCCATGGTTAAAATTGTTTTTTTCTATCTTTAAAGGTGTAGAAGTTTTGTAAACAGACGCACGGACGGACGGACGGACAGAGTGAAACTAATAAGCAAAATAAGAAAATTTTCTCAAAATTTTTTTGGAAATGTGCTAAAAAAGCAGAAAACTTAATTATCGTATTTTCAGCTTAACACATTTTTTTAAATTTTAAATTAATCGTACACTTCAAAAGAAAAAATCAAAAAGAGCGAAAAATCATTAAATTTAATTATTTATTAATTTAAAAAACATTATTCAATTAATTGTATCAAAAATATAAAACTGTTACACGATTCTTCAAAACTTGGTTTACCTAAGATCAATAATATTCCCTTCATAAGAATGATATAAAAGCTGTAAGTTTCACTTCAAAAATCATACCATCTCACTATATAGAAATTTATCGATATTATAAAAGATGAGTAAATTTTTAATGAACTTAAAATTGAAAGCATTATATTATAGACCAGCATCCATCAAAAAATCAAAATATCATTATCATAATATACATATAGATATATTATTATGTACGCTGATCATTCGTCTTATATTTTACAGAACTGCCCTCTAATATTATATTAATGTTGTCGATTAAGATTATTTTCCAAATGCAGCACAAAATAATGTCCTTTATTTTCTAATATTGCATCTACATGCAATTTCATTTTCTCCGATTTAAAATGTTAAACATTACGAATATAAAAAAACAAAAATGCCAAACCTAAGGTAAGTGTAACTCATATAAAATTATTATGAGCCAGCTAGCACTATTTAAATTTTAAAAATAAATTTTCATTAGTGTTAATTGGGTATTTCCTATATGCAAAAAGAAAGGATTTACACTTTTTTGAAAAAGTGCAATACGAAGTTAATTCTCTTTTGCCCAAACAACAAAAAGAGATGGTTGTGCCTCTTACTCCGCAATGTTGTTTTTTTTTAATTTCATAAGTAAACTTTAGCTAGTTTTCTTATCACTCTTATGTAATAAATTAGAATAACTTTTCTTACTATTAGTATTATATTTAAATAAGCAATAAAATGATAAATCTGTTTTATATTAAATATTCCCCTTAGTCATTACACATTACAATAAATTACAAAAATTTAAGTGTATTCAATCAATTTGACATTTTTTCTAATGATTTTTTATTTTCTATTCTAAGTATTACATTTTTAAAAAGACATCGGCCAATTAAATTTCTATTACTGAGCAATTTTTAGGGATCAAGGGTAAAGGAAATACAATACTTTATGTTAGGATAAAGGAAATACAATATTTTATGTATGTTTATCCCTAAATTTAATAATTGACATTTTTTATACCAAATATAAACCTAAAAATAAATCCATTTTATCAGAAATTTGATATTACTTATTTTTTTTGTTTTTATACATATACATATATTTCATTTATTTTTGTATCTGGAAAAAACACAGAACTATTAATATATTCTATAAATTAATTTTGTTATTATAAAGATAAACATATCTGTATACTAGACAAAATATTTGAAGAACTTTTTTTTTAAGTCTTAAAAACAATGACCTAAAAGTTGAAGGCAAAAAGAAAAAAAAAACGAAACAAACCCAAATACTCATGCACTTCAAAATGATTTGTTAAGTTTCTATAAAAAAAAAAATAAAAAAAAAAAAAACAAAAAGCAAAAAAAAATTTTTATTTTTAATCTAGATAATAATATATCCAAAATTAATTGGTATTATCATCGAAGTCATGATCCTCTATTACAATGACATCCTTTTTTTTTTTTCAAATCTTTTTTTTTTTTTGTATATAGAATGAAAATCCAAATTTTTCCCTCATATAATTTTTATCGGTCTAATAACGGACTTAACTCTCTATTCTTCAATATGTTAAGATTTTTTTTTTTTTTTTATCGTTATTTTGTGGATGATATTTACGATTTACTCCTCTAATACAACAACAGCTAATAAGTAAATATAAATGAATGTTTGATTGTGTATATTATGATATTATTAAATTATATATCTATATATACTAACTAAGGATTTTGACCAATTCATTTTGAGTGCCAAAGATACAAAATATTTAGTTGATACAATAAGTAAAGATGACGCCATAAGATAATAATAATATAAGAAGGATTTTCTCATTTTTTTTTTTTTTTTTTAGTTTTCTTACGTTATAATATAAGGCATATTTTTAGGATTCATTGAGACGTAAAATTAAATTTTTCAGAATGATTTGACAAGAATTAAATAAAAAAAACAGAGGTTTTTTTTTAATATATTCTTTTTCGAAAAATATATTATTATTGTATTAAACATTAAAGAATATTTTACCCAATATTTATCCATATTGTTTGGTGTAATTATATTTAACTTAATATAGAATTGTGTCATAAGTATAGTGTTAGCATTAGGATGAAATATTTTGATATTTTCTTAAAATCACTTATGTAACATAATATTATATCGGTCAAAAAATCAGACAAAAAATAATCAATAATAATTAATTTAAAACTTTAATTTAAAAAAAAAATATATATATAATATCTTAGTTTTATGTGAAAACAGTTTTTTTTTTAACAGTGATGGAAGTGACAGCGGAAGTAGAGGTGAAAGTAAAATTTTGTAATCAAATAAAAATAAAAAAGAAATCTATACAAATTATAAATAATTTTAAAGTATATTACAAGACTCTTGCCAAAATTTACTGCATAAGTAATTTAATTAGTGATGATTTAAACAATATGAAAAAAAGAGAAAAATCTAGGCTAGGTCTCATAAAAAAAATAATTTTATGGAACAACTTTTTCATGTAGCCCCATCCATTACGGAGCTACAGACCCACAAACTTTGAAAAGCCCTATTTTTAAATGCATATATCTTATGTTCTGCTTAAGATTATTTCAATATAAAAACGTCATTCGACAGGTATTTTTTTTAGCTTTGTAAATTAATATCAAAATTATATAATTTTTTTAAATTTAGTATTTAAATTTACCGTTATGTGAAAACCAAATTTTGCATGATTTTTCTACTTTCATAACTCCGGCACGCTTTTAGATAGAGGCTTGAAATTTTGAGACAAGAAAGAACTTTTAGAATTAGTATAAGTTAGCTCAGAAATTTTTTTTGGACCAGCCCCTGTTTATGATCTATTAGGACTCAAAAATTGAAATATCAAAATTATGTAATATTTTGTAATTTACAATTTAAATTTACCGTTATGTGAAAACCACATTTTGCATGAAATTTCTTTTTTCATAACTCCGGCACGCCTTTATATAGGAACCTGAAATTTTGAGACAAGAAAGAACTTTTAGAATCAGAAAATTTTTTGGTAGCATCTCCACTTTAAGAGTTATAACGCCTCAAAAATTGAAAATTTGCTATTTTTAGATACCTGTAACTTTTAGGCACCTGTACAAATTTTTCTGCGGCAAGACATGAAAATTAAAGGTTCAATAATATATATTTACGTGTTCTAACGTGTTTTCTTAGTTATATAGGATTCCGGACTTACGGCCCCTCAAAATTTCAAAAATGTCCTATTTTCACGTTTTTTTCTTATTGCATGAAATTTTCAAATTTTTGTGCAAGTCACAATTCTAAACAGTTTGTATTGAGTTTTGAAAATGTGCGCTTTTAAAAACCGTTGGTTTACATTCTACCTTGTTTAAATCTATCATTATATTGTGTCCTCATACAAATGATATAATATATTAGATTTCGAGTATAGTAAAATTATTACTCTGTTTGTAATACTAAGCATGAAACTAAGACTAAACATGATAAATAAAGACCAAATGCATAAACCAAATCAGTATGGAATATTAGGCTAATTTTGATGTGTGTCTGCCCTTTTGTGAATTTCAACTTTTTAACAATTCCCTTATATCTAATTTTCTATTTCATTACGATTATTTTAAAAAATCGATTTTAGACACAAACCATAACGATCATTGTTGTAGTACAAATACGCTTTGATTATTTTAATAAAACATCTTAATGCACAAGAAAAAATTAAGTACCAAATGAACACAACGAACAATAATCAACAATTAATATTAAATCATATCCTTTTATGAAGATTAGATAAAAAATAAAAATCATGATGTAATAAAAAATGGAAATTACCATTTTTCTTCAATTTGAAATAAAAGGTCTATGATAAAAAAAAAAAAAATGGGATTTATTTTACTTCGAGTTACGGGAGTATAGTAATTGTAACAACAATATATTTGTACTACAAATTTAAATTGCATATTTATAGGGTAATATTAAAGTGTTCTGTAGAGTGTAGAATATAGTTAGTAACACGAAGGATTTACAATATTTAGACAGTAGGTTCAAATTCAGATTAGACTGTGTTATATTTTTTTTTTATTTTTAATATACACGTTGCATATATAATATTACAAACAAATCAAGTGAATAAAGATTATAAGAGAATGTAAATTACTGAAACATCTAGAAACTGAAGTGGAATAAACAAAAATATGAGTTTATTATATTAAAATCATAGTTTACGGTTATTTAAAATTTCTTCCTCTTGAAACATAAATGCTGTGTTAGCAAAATAAACTCAACCAAAAAATTAATAAAACTACGAAAACATTGAATTACTAATTACAGTAATGCGAGCGATTTTAAATATATTCATCATTTCCGTTTATGACCAAAAAAAAAATTTATTAAATTACTCAAAGTGTGCTCCGTCTAACAGATTTAAAAGATGGAAGTGATTTTGTGTACAAAATTAAAGAATAATTCAAAATGGGAACCAATTTGAACAAAACCTAACTTATTTTTTAAATGAGACTTATATATGAATAAGTTTAAGTTAGACAAAATTTAAAAAAAAATATTAAAAAAAAAAAATATTCAAAACACAAATATAAGCCTTTAATAACCATTAAATTTCGAAATAAATTTCTAATTCAATTAAATAAAACTAAATGTTAAAAATAGCCTACAGTATAATATAGATATAAAAAATGTTAATAATTATCTCAAAATCATTCTGAAAATTATAACTATAATATTATTTTAAATTTATTCTTTTGTAAACTTACTAATAAATTAAAACTTATTTAAATAATTCTATTAATAGTTATATTTCCTTTGATACCGTACCTGAAGGTTAATAATTATTTTATAGATACTTTTAATTTAATTATTTCAACTGTATAATTATTTAAAAAAAAAAAATTTTATTTTATCAAAAAAAAAATAAAAAAAGGAAATTTATTTTAATTTTTTTTACCATTTTCTTTTATTAGAAAAGCTATTTCCTGTTAAACTGAAAATTTGAAAAGAAATTCAAATAACTTAACAAAAAAATCATAACATTTTTTTTTTTTTTTTTTTAAAGGAAACTTTTTCATTTAATTTAAAAGAAAATCTTATTTTAATTCTTTTATTTTTTTGTGAAAAAGAATTATTTGGAATTCTTTCAGGATAATTTTATATTATTATTATCATTAGTATTTTATAAATAATGATCATTAATAATAATTTGTATAAAAAAAAAAGGAAAAATATAAAGTTGACTATATGTTAACTCTAGGGTACCCGTACGAACATAATATAATATATCATACGTTATTTCAATAAATTTTAATAATCTTTTACGAAATTCGTGATACCTGAGTTAATTATAAGATAACGAGATAAACTTATGTGGATTTTAATGTTATATGAGAACTACTTGAATCCGTTGCCCCAAACCAACCAAATTATACAGAAGTCGTTGACATAAAATTTAATTTTTTTGGCAAAATTTGAGGTGGCCAACTGAAATGAGATAATATATGCTTAAATAAAAAAATAAATTTTATGTCAGGTGCTTGGATTTGCCGATAGAATATATTCAAATCTAATAGGAAAGCTGACATTTTTATAAAAATAAAATGGTACCTAAATATTTCAAAATTCTAGCTCTAGTTCTTTTTAGTTATAATACGGACAGACGGAATACCATGATTGACTTAAAATTTACTCCGTAACAAGAATATACTTTTTCCATATTCACATTGTGTCTTTTACAGTGTCACAAATGTACTGACAAATTTATTATACCCTTATGCTTATTCATACGGATATATAAAGCAAAATATGTTTCTATATACGGTTGTTGTTTTGTATTGTTAGTATAGTTTTACATTGTGTATTATTCTATATACTGTATAAATTTTATCCCTTTCTATTCAAATTTTTTAATTTCGTTTTTCTTTTGTTCATATATTGCAAAATTATAATGGAAATTTAGTTGTTCACTTATTTCGGAAGTAGAGTTCTCAGAGTTTAATAAATTTGCAATTACGTTTACGTTTGTGACACCTTAAAAGAGACCAGATAGAAATTGAAAATTATATATGTATATTTTTACTCTACATGTAGGTACTTCTATCCATCTGTTCGTTCGTTCGCATGATAACTAAATAAATTAGGGTTCTGAAGTTTTTATCATTTCATCTTTGTAAAATTAGTTTTGCTATTTAAATTTTTTAAAAAATGATTAAGTTTTATGGCAATCACTTCTGCCAAATTTATGGTTGATTCGGGGTAACGAATTCGAATAACTGTGATAAAACTCTAAAATCCACATAAATATATTCCGGCACTTAATTAAATCTGATATTTTAAATTTACTAAGAGATGATTCAATTTTATGGTAACATCATGTCCATGCCGGTATTCTAGAGTTGTTGCACTCTACTCTACACTCGTTTTATTTCAGTATTATTAATTTGTAAACTTTTAGTCAAGTTTTGGGTACAGAATTTTCCACTTTAAAAATTCACATAGTAAAATATAAATAACATACGATATATTAATTTTATGATATGGAAAAACAGATTTATAAATAAATCTATATATTATGTATCTATAAATTAAATTCTATTGAATTAAACAATATACATCCAATAAAAACATTTAAATCGGGAAAAATAGATTACAAAACGTGTACTTTTAGCTTTTATCTCAAGGGCATAATCCAAACATGTTATTAATATTTTCATTTTTCTTTTGTTGTTCATGAATAGTAAAATTTACTTATTGATAAAAGAATCCAGAAAATAAAACGGAATTTTCTAAAAAAAAAAAAAAAAAAACTTTTTCAAAATAGAAAATTATATTATAATTTTTTCTAAAATTTTCGAAAAAAGCAAAAATGAATAAAAAACATAATTTTTGTAATTTTATATTACAACTAACATACAAAATAAAAATTTTCTTGTAATTTTTTATGAATTTAATATCCAATTAAAAGAATAAGAATTTTCGAAGAAACGAGATTTATATCCATTTTCACTGTTTTAAGAGGAGTCATGTGTTCTTAAAGCGGTGATAAGTACTGAAGATATAAAAGGTATAAAAAGGTATACCTACTGAAGGTATAAAAAGAAAATTTAACGGTACTTAAAATTCTTTCACATCTAACTCAAACCAGTAGGTTTAGGTGGATTTTTCTAGGTATTATATATTTAGTTATCAAAATATTAGAACATAGTAAAAACAAAAAAAAACAAGGCAAGATGTAAACCAATAGTTTTTAAAAGCGCACATTTCCAAAAGAAAATACAAACTTTTTAGAATTGCGACGTGCACCAAAATTTGGAAATTGCATATACAAAAAAATAGGACATTTTTGCAATTTTGAGGGGCTGCAAGTCCGGAACCTTATATAACTAAGAAAACCCGTTAACACACGTAAAAATATATTATAGTGCCTAATTAAGTTACAGATTTTTAAAAATAGCAAATTTTCAATTTTTTAGTCCTAATAACTCTTAATCACGGTGTGGTACAAAAAAAAAATTTCTAAGAAAACTTATACTAATTCTAAATTTTCTTTCTTATCACAAAATTTCAAAGCCCTATCTAAAAGGGCGCCGAATTTATACAGGTAGAAATATCATACAAAATTTGGTTTTCAAATAATTGATTTACAAAAGTAAAAATAAAATTCCAAATGGCGTTTTCAGATTGAAACGAGGAAGAATACAGTTGACTTTGTCAACTCTTAGATACCCGTACGAACCGTTAGTATGTTAACAGCCTGTCACTCTGCTCACAATATTATTTTTTTAATATTTTAGTATTTTAAAATAATTTGGGTGAATTTTATAATTTCTAGAACTATGGGTTGTACATATATTCAAACTATATGTTTATACATTCTTCAAAAGCAGATTTTAACATAACGATTATCAATCCAAAACTTTTTCAAATATTCTATAGTACCATTTAATACTAAACGGTAAATGTATATTAAATTTACTTAGTACAAAATAGTAAATATAATTTTAAATATTATATTATATTATATTTAAATATTCCATTGACAGAATAATTTCTTATAAGTACAATAAAATACATATATGTATGTAAATTCGGCGCTATATAATATACATCTCTTTACTCTTATCATTCATTCATCAGTGACATATACGATATGTAAATAAACATGATATTATATAAGTATGTATATATATCAATATCATATAAATAAAAATTCTTCAAGCAACCGTTATGTTGTTTATTTATTTACATTTTTATGTACTACGCATTATATCCTCAACAATTTCAAATTATCGAGTAAAACAAAATGCAAAAAATTTGTTGAAGAAATTTGTTAGAAAATTTGAAAAAATCAAGTAACACTTTCGTCAATTATAAAGTAACCCTATATTATTAAAAAAAGTTGTTAACAGAAATAAGAGTATGATGTTGAAGCTTTAATTTTTGTGTATTACTTCAAAAAAATTCTAACAGGTGTTCAAGTTACAGGTGTTTAAAAATAGGAAATTTTCAGTTTTTGACTCCTTACAGCTCCTAAACGGGGGTGATAGAAAAAAAATTTCTGAAATGACTCATACTTATTTTCAAAGATCTAACATCTGTCAAAATTTCAAGTTTCCAACTTAAACCGTTTAGAAGATAGAAGGGTTAAAGGATTTTGCAAAATTTTAGTTTCGCATAACGGTAAATTAAGACACCGTATGCCACAACTACATATTTATTGTATATATACTTTTAAAGCTAATGAAAGTAGTAATCGTTTGACGTTTTCAAAATGAAGATATACCTTATACAACTTGTGGTATAACAATTTAAATATAGAGCTTTTTTGAACCTTTGGGGAGCTGTAGCTCCGTAACGGGTGGAGCTACGAAAAAAAGTTATTAAAAATAAAATTAATATTTTTGTGAGATCTATCAGCGGTTAAAATTTCATAGCTCTATTGCAAAAAAAATGTGGGGATCTAAAAGTTAGGTGTTCGAGAGCTACCCTAAGGCTTGGTCCAAACTCAACCAAAAAAAATAGGGAACCTACAAATTACTCCCAAAATATTTTGTGTAAATTTCAAGATTCTAGCTTTCTTAGTTTTTGAGTTAGCGTGCTGACGGACGGACGGACGGACGGACTTTAGGAGCTGTAAGGGGTCAAAAACTGAAAATTTTCTATTTTTAAACACCTGTAACTTGAACACCTGTTAAAATTTTTTTGAAGTAATACACAAAAATTAAAGCTTCAACATTATACTCTTATTTCTGTTAACAACTTTTTTTAATAATATAGGGTTACTTTATAATTGACGAAAGTGTTAGTTGATTTTTTCAAATTCTCTAACAAATTTCTTTAAAACGAATTTTTTCCATTTTGTTTTACTCGATAATTTGAAATTGTTGAGGATATAATGCGTAGTACAAAAAATTGTAATTAAATAAACAACATAATGGTTGCTTGAAGAATTTTTATTATTATTTATATGATATTGATATATATACATACTTATATAATATCATGTTTATTTACATATCGTATATGTCACTAGTGAATGAATGATAAGAGTATATATGTATATTATATAGCGCCGTATTTACATACATATATGTATTTTATTGTACTTATAAGAAATTATTCTGTCAATGGAATATTTAAATATAATATAATATAATATTTAAAATTATATTTATTATTTTGTACTAAGTAAATTTAATATACATTTACCACTTAGTATTAAATGGTACTATAGAATATTTGAAAAAGTTTTGGATTGATAATCGTTATGTGGAAGGTTAGAATCTGCTTTTGAAGAATGTACATATAAACATATAGTTTGAATATATGTACAACCCATAAGTTCTAGAAATTATAAAATTCACCCAAATTATTTTAAAATACTAAAATATTAAAAAAATAATATTGTAGGCAGAGTGACTGTGAACATACTAACGGTTCGTACGGGTATCTAAGAGTTGACAAAGGCAACTGTATTCTTCCTCGTTTTAAATATTTTTGGAAATGTGTTAAAAACAAAATAATCTTGTTTTTTTTTCTTGATTATTATATTGGATGTTGCAAAAAAGGTTATTATCGTTTTAAGTTTATAAAATGTACAGAATGAATTCTTGGTAATATTTTTTTTAAACAATGAATCGTATAATTTTCTTCTCTAGTTTCATATATAAATCGTCTTTAATATTTCTAAATATACATTATATTGTTTGCAATAACAACATTACTTCTATATACAAGTATATATTTATTATTATTTTTATCATCTAAGTAAAAAGATATTCACATCCTAGGATTTATTTTTTTGTCAACCTTCAAAAAATCTTAATGTAAAACCTATTGTTTTTCTTTATCTTTATGACATGAAAGTGCATATTTTATTACTAAAAGATACGGCTAATCTGTATCTAATTATCTAACCATTTTTCACATTGTAATATTGTACATTCAGTAATTAGATCGCTCTCGAAATGTAATTTTGCAATTCTTTTAAATTATGGATAAAAAAAAATTATATATTCTTACATTTATAGATTCTTACTGACTAAACCCACCTCCTCCTTTAGCCAATATAGTGGGATGAAACTCTTACCTGCGAAAGCAGTATATTGGCTAGGGAGTAGGGATAGGAAAGGATAAGAAAATGGATACGGAAACATTGAATTGGGAGTGGAACTGTAAGGAAACAATGAATCCGCCTATTATTATTATTTTGCTAACAGTGACTAAAGCCGTCACAACAGTTACAACATGTAGTAGTAGTATTATATATTACTACATGAGGTAATTGTTGAAGGCAACCCCCACTGTCACTGTAGCGGCTGTTATTATTGGTATTAATATTCTTATTAATATTATTATTATTTTACTACAGAGTCAGCGCCATCATTGGATTACAACGTGCAGCAGTATATAACACCTTACTTGCATGATATAACCAAAGATGGCTCTACTGTAGTAGCTATTATTATTATTATTTTTATAATTATTGTTATTATTATTGTTATTATTATTATTATTAATATTGTTATTATTACTATTATTAATTATACGATATACATTATTACGATATAAAAGTACTACATATTTTTTATTTATGACCTGACCGGGGTTTGAACCCAAGACCCTTCGATTGAAAGGTTGGCGACTTAACCACTGCGCCATGAGTCAGATACATGGTTTATGATTATTTATTTATATTTACACTCATGGTTTATGATTATTTTGAAAATTTTAATCTGAGGTTTACGCAACATTTTGTTTTTATATAATCTGAATGTTTATTTATGAAATTTAAATGGATTTTTTTTAAATATAGCTTTATATCAAACCTATTTAATTAATCTCTTATTTCATAAAAGTTTATTATTAAGTATATTTCAAATTATTTCATCTCATATTTTTTTGGGATGCAGTCTTTTTGTTTAGTATGCAATTGTAGGTACAAAAGAACTTGATTCCTTTCAAAATAATTACTATACTCAACATAATTATTATTACAAGAAAATATAAATAATAATATTTTGTTTAGTTTAAAAGTTTAGTTTAAAAGTAGCTAAAATTAAAAAAAAAAAAAAAAAAAACAAGTAAAACTTTAAGTGTTCTGTATAAGCTCCAAGATACTCTAACAAAATAAGGAACATATACTCTAGGAACATAACTTATGCTTTAATTTAAATATTTTTTACAAAATTTTAAATATCTGATTTAATTATCTACCGATTTATATAGTTTGAAGTTGTATGACAGTTAATCGAACCCTTTTTGCCCCAAATCAACCAAATTTAATTTAGTACCATAAAACTGGATCATCTTTTAGAAAATTTCAAAAGTCTATCTATATTAAGTATATTAAGTACTTTGAGGACATACATCTCCCATTTACCCAAACTAGATTTGGTGTTACACTAACCGGAATTTTGCAGAAGTCGTTGGTATACAATTGAACTTCTTTTCAAAAAATTTCACAATATCTAACTTTAATAGGTACTGAGTTATTTTCATATAAAAAAGAAGTTGTATGTCAGTATAGTATCCACATGTCGAATTTGTCTAATTTCAATAACAATTATTTTATAAAAATGAAATGGTAAAAATTTCAAAATCTTAGTTCCACTCGTTATTTACTTATTGTGCGGGCGAACGTACCAAGGCACATTACTTAATCCACACAGATGATGTGATGATGTGATGTAAATGATGAGCAAGAATATAATACATATTTTTGTATATGCACCTCGTATTTTATATGGTGTTACAAACTTAATGGCAAATTTTATATACCATGCATATTAGACTATATTCGTAATACGGATATAAAACTTCTATTTCCTTTTTCTTCTATTTTATTTTTCTTTTTTATCCCCTCCACTTTTGTTTTTTTGACAAATTTATACTTTTTTTTCTCAACATATTCAATCCACACCTAGAGACTTTTAATAAAAATTAAAAGGGTGCGTGCGCAAGGATTTTTTGAAAGTACTGAAATAAAATTTTTAAAATCAAGATTGAAAAAAATATTTCTTTGATTTCTTCTGATGAATTTTAACTTCTTTTATAAAAGCGATTAAAAACGAGGAAGAATACAGTTGACTTTGTCAACTCTTAGATACCCGTACGAACCGTTAGTATGTTCACAGCCTGTCACTCTGCTTACAATATTATTTTTTTAATATTTTAGTATTTTAAAATAATTTGGGTGAATTTTATAATTTCTAGAACTATGGGTTTTACATATATTCAAACTATATGTTTATATGTACATTCTTCAAAAGCAGATTCTAACTTTCCACATAACGATTATCAATCCAAAACTTTTTCAAATATTCTATAGTACCATTTAATACTAAGCGGTAAATGTATATTAAATTTACTTAGTACAAAATAATAAATATAATTTTAAATATTATATTATATTATATTTAAATATTCCATTGACAGAATAATTTCTTATAAGTACAATAAAATACATATATGTATGTATGTAAATACGGCGCTATATAATAACATCTATACTCTTATCATTCATTCACTAGTGACATATACGATATGTAAATAAACATGATATTATATAAGTATGTATATATATTAATATCATATAAATAAAAATTCTTCAAGCAACCGTTATGTTGTTTATTTATTTACATTTTTATGTACTACGCATTATATCCTCAACAATTTCAAATTATCGAGTAAAACAAAATGCAAAAAATTTGTTGAAGAAATTTGTTAGAAAATTTGAAAAAATCAAGTAACACTTTCGTCAATTATAAAGTAACCCTATATTATTAAAAAAAGTTATTAACAGAAATAAGAATATAATGTTGAAGCTTTAATTTTTGTGTATTACTTCAAAAAAATTTTAACAGGTGTTCAAGTTACAGGTGTTTAAAAATAGAAAATTTTCAGTTTTTGACTCCTTACAGCTCCTAAACGGGGGGTGATACAAAAAAAATTTCTGAAATGACTCATACTTATTTTCAAAGATCTAACTTTTATCAAAATTTCAAGTTTCTCACTTGAACCGTTTAGAAGATAGAAGGGTTAAAGGATTTTGCAAAATTTGAGTTTCGCATAACGGTAAATTAAGACACCGTCTGCCACAAATATATATTTACTGTATATATTCTTTTAAAGCTAATAAAAGTAGTAATCGTTTGGCGTTTTCAAAATGAAGATATACCTTATACAACTTGTGCTATAACAATTTAAATATAGAGCTTTTTTGAACCTTTGGGGAGCTGTAGCTCCGTAACGGGTGGGGCTACAAAAAAAGTTATTAAAAATAAAATTAATATTTTTGTGAGATCTATCAGCAGTTAAAATTTCATAGCTCTATTTCAAAAAAAATGTCGGGATCTAAAAGTTAGGTGTTCGAGAGCTACCCTAAGATTTGGTCCAAACTCAAAACTCAAACAAAATAGGGAACCTACAAATTACTCCCAGAATATTTTGTATAAATTTCAAGATTCTAGCTTTCTTAGTTTTTGAGTTAGCGTGCTGGCGGACGGACGGACGGACGGACATGGCTCAAAAGTCTTAGAATTTTTTTTTGATCCGATCCATACCTTTGAAGGTATATCTAGCTCGCTTATTTCGAGGTGTTACAAACGGAGGAGTAATTTTATTATACCCGATCCTATCGTACGGGTATAAAGAAAATTAAAATTTGCTAAATTGTTAACAGATTTAAATTTGATCTAGATAGAGGATTGTGTTATATAGTAATTTTAACCAGCTTTAATATAATATTGAATAATTTCTTATCTTTAGATTTTTATTTACTTACTGTCTCGTAAATGGGTTAAAAATGTTACTACTTTGTTTTTTGTTTTTTAATTTTTCAATGTTGAAAGTTTTTTAGCATCAGATACAAACTAAACAGAATTTCACCTAATTTGTAGGGAATAATTTTATACACCTTACGTCAAGATATTTAATATGTCAGTATATAAATTTAAAATAGCCTCCAGATTTTAATAGAATTTTAAAATGGATTTTAAATTTGAATTTTTAAATCTGAAATAGTATAGATATTAAATATATTGTTCTCAATCGTGTAAATACACTTAAAACTTAACTATTTTTTATATATATTTTATCAAAATTAGAAAATAAAACAGTGACATACACCTATTTAATTCAAACTAAATTGAACCCAGGTAAAAATGGTCGATCTAATATTATACATTCATTTTAAATAGTTGAAAAAGTGTAGGTATATGAAAAAATTTTTTTTTCCTTTGGTCTGCACCATTTTAAAGTAAAATCCACTTTAGATAGTTTATTTCTATAGTACATTTCTGCCTATAAGGAGCACTAACTAATTTATTATTCATATTTTGACTAAGCTCCAGTTTTTATAATCATTAGTTTCCCTAAATCTTTGATTACTCGGTTGTAGCTGTTGTACAATACTATATTAAACTAAAATAAATATGATATTTCTATATATTTATATAATATCTACTAATATTTTTTAATTATATATACTAATTATATATTTTAAGAAAAATTTATATTTATTTTTTATTAATCTATATGAGCCAGCCGGGGTTTGAACCGGAATACTCTAAAAAAAAAGACCGGTATCTTAATCACTACACCATCGTCAAATATTTTTGTTTTTCTATGGGAGGTGGGAATCAAAGACAGCAAGAATTCCCCCTTGGTACTGTCAAATTCTTACTGACCAAACCCACCTCCCCTTTACCCAATATAATGGGATGAAACCCTTACCTGAAAACGCAGTATATAGGCTAGGGAGTAGGGATAGAGTAGGATAATAGGGTACGGAAACATTGGATTGGGAGTTGGATTTTGAATATTACTATAATAATAAACTATAATTAACGAGTTGTTATTGCCTAAAAGAAAAATAATTTTAATAATTAAGTTATATAATGTATCATTTCTGGAGCACATTCACATAGTCTGTCTATTTTATGGTTCCATTCTTTTGTTTTTTTATTTGATAGTTGGAAATAACTCTACGGCTTTTTAAATATTTTTTGATTTGTACGCTTTCAAAATTCGTAATATATCTGTACTTTAGTTTAGTTCTTCAGCAAGCTTTTGAATTTTTAAGTTGATGAACCGTTATAAATTTATGAATTGTGTGAATATCTGAGAAATATTTTTTTTAGCAATTCGAAAATTGTATATAATTTTTTTTTCCTAACAGGTCAGTTGAACAGATGAAAAATGGAGTCAGAAAGAAAATACTGATCCATGGTTTTTAGATCGATTAACATTTACCATATAATCCATGAATCGCTTTGTCTTTTATTTAACTTAAAAGAGAAAATGTATAGCAAAAAAATTAAGAAAGTTATTGTACCAATTAAAAGATAGCCCATAAATAGTGAGTTACAATAAGTATAAATTTTGTTGGGTAATAAAATATAAAATATAAATTTGTATTTTTAGTTAAATAGATTTTTTTAAATGTCAATAATAATACATAATATTAAAAATATATTCATTCTATTTATTTTGCAAATATGGCGAATTGATTTTCATTATTTATTTTTATTTTCTATTTAAAGTATAACAAAAATATTTAAAAGGTAAAATTATATTGTTAACTTTGAAAATTTCATTATAATCTGTCAGTTTTAATTCTTTTTAAAATAAAATACAATTTATTTTTATAAATATATGTATATACGATATATACGATATTAAAAATCACCCTCCATGGATTTTATTTATTTATTTATTTATTTTTTGTTTTGTTTTTGTTTTTTTTTTTTGTTTTTTTGTCATTTTGTTCAAAATAATTTATAAAAGGTATCTATAAATTTAATTTTAATTAAAATAAAATTTTTAGAATATAATATAATATTATAACATAATAATATATCATAATTTACATATTAGCCAATAAATTAAATCAGAACATAATTAAGCTGAAAAATTTTTTTATATACACTTATATACTATATCAAAAATATATATATTATATAATATATACTTATATGTATATATAAAAAACAATAAATATTACGTTGTTTTTGTCTTTTTTATGTGTTTTTTTTTTTTTTTTTTTTGGAAAAATGGATAACTATCTAAAAATTTATTATAATTTAAACTCATTGACCCAATACATAACCAAAAACCGTGAACTTATTCAAATGATATAAAATTAATTTTAAAATATATTAAATTTCACTAATAAGACTTAAAATGATATTAATTGTGATTATTATTTTAGTATAATATTGTACCAGTACTAGATTAAGATAATCAATTATTTATGAAATATACAATACATATAATAAGTATAACGAATAAAGGACGTGCATGTAAATATGTTAGATTTAGAACTTTAATTAAAATTTTTTAAAAATCACAATCACTTATAAACTATAAGGCAAAACATACAAAGTATAGTGATTAACTATTAGTGAGTGACTCGCCAGTTCATTTTTGGATAAGATTAAGGTATTTAGCAGTTAATGTTTATAGTGAGTTAATGTTTATAGTGAATAAATAAATTAAATTAAAATTAAAATTCATATCAAAATTACTTAAATCGAAATAAGAAACATTGTTTCTTATATGGATTTAAAAAAAAACGAGGAAGAGTGCAGTAGAGTAGACTATGTCAACTCTAGAATACCCGTATGAACGTAATATATCCTGTTTATATATAACTTGATCATCTTTTAAACAATTTCAGATATTCTAGTACCGACTTTATAACTACCGAAATATATTTATGTAAATTGTGGAGTTGTATGACAGCTACCATAATCTATTGCACCAGCACAACCAAATTTTACAAAAGTTGTTGCCATAAAATTTGATCATCATTTGCAAGATTTCAGACGCCTAGCTTCATTAAATTCCAAGAGGTGCAAAAATCCGGAACCGGCTGCTCTAGACCAGCCAAATTTTACAAAAGTTGTTGGCATGTAACTTTACACCTCTTTACTAAATTTCAGATTCCTAGCTTTAGTAGACACTGAGTTATTTTCATTTAAAAAGAGAAGTTGTATGACAGCTACCCGAACCTGTCATACCATCACAACCAAATTTTACAGAAATTGTTGCCATAAAACTTGATCATCATTTGCAAAATTTCAGATACCTAGCTTAAATAGACACTGAGTTATTTCCATTTAAAGAAAGAAGTTGTATGGCAGCTACCAGCGGCCGAAAATGCTGCGGTTAAATAGCAAAACTAACAACTTTGCAAAAGTGACGTAAAAAAATTTCAGCCTCCTAGCTCCTTTAATTTTTGAGTTATCGTGCGGACGGACGGACAGAGGTACATGGCTTAATCGACTCAGAATTCGATTCTGAGCCGATCCATACCTTTGACACTATATCTAGCTCGACTCCTTTAAAGTGTCACAAACGTAATGGCAAATTTATTATACCCTTGAACATAGTTCATACGGATATAAATATGTATATTAAAATAAAACTTGTAAACTTTTAATTAAGCACACCATTATAATTTGTTATCTCTTATCGTGTAGAGAGTAAAGTAATTGATAAAATTTATAATCAATGTAGGATACAGAATACTGACACAATCGAACCGAATAAAATAAACTTATATTTTATAATACCTTACGAAAACACTGAATAGTAAAACTAAATTTTTTTTTTAAATATTAAAATTAGTTATATTTATTATTACCTATTTAGGTACCTATAAGTGTATTATGTATTATATCATATATAATGCTAATTATTTATATAATAATATATTATAACCTTGTATTTTTGTATAATTTTTATCTAATCAACTTTAGAAAATACCAGTCGATAACAATTTAAATTTACAATGTGTTCAGTTGTTTTTTCAATTATTTTATTTTTCCACCATATTCAAAATGTAAAAAACAAAAAAAATGTTTTTTGGCTTTTTTTTTAAATAAAATTGCATTTTATATTGTGAAACGCCTTCTAACATAAATACATACATATATATACATATTATATATTTTATACAACTATTTAATTAATTCCATATCAGTAGTTAATGTTTTATTTTGTGTCTATAACTTTTTTAACAATTATATTATTGTCAGGTGCTTGACAATATATTATAAAAATAATAAAAATCTAGAATATTATTATATAAATATCGAATTTTGTTTTTATTTTTTTTAGTGGGTTGATGGGAATCTTAATGTATTCTATAGCACAATGCGTATGCCGTATTTCTATCGACTAAACATCACGCGTCCTCTATTTAAAACTAAAGTCGAACTGACTAAGTATTACATTTTTACTATGGTTTTCTTTTAGTATAACCATGTATAACTTACATATATTTCTTGTAGTGTGGCTTAGTGTATCTTTTGTGTCTATAAATTGTGATTTTACATTATTTTTTTTTGTTTTTGATGCATTTGTCCCTGTCACATAAATATCACAAGGAAATTACACATCCTTTCCTGTTCAGGCAGGCATGTCGTAAGGAGGAATTACTTATACGACGTGTATGGGATTTGAACTCACACTCCCTCGGTATTTACAGCGTATTCTATACCCTCTTACCCACTAGACCACCGAGGCTCCATTTCACATTATATTTATATGACATTTTAGACGAGCTTTGTATTTTATGGCATACTTCTTTATTTCATTTATAACTTTATAGGAATTTTTAAATCGTAATGAATATTACTATTACGCACAAACAAAGAAACACTTACGAAATTACGTAGGACTTTATTCTAAAGAGTTTGTATTTTCTTTTTAATATACATTTTATTTGATACAACCCCTAAGTTTAATAGGTATACCATATAACCATATATAGGTTTAATTATTTGATTGTAAAGTAAAGATTGTACTTGATAATTAAGTATATATCGTAAATTTAGACTTACGACCTATAAGCCAATAATAAATTCTTTTTGTATTTATTAACTAATTCCACTTTTTTTTCTTTTTAATGTATGTCCACCTTGCCTTGACATGCAATGTCATTTATAAGTGTTTTGATGTATTTTCTATTTATACGTTTACACCATTTTAGTTTAATGTTGAGTATCTGACAGTTTATAAAAAATATCGAAAAACCAAAATTACCAAAAAAAACTTTTGAAACAAAATTTAGAACAAAAATTAAAATTTTGGAAAAAAATCTTAAAAAAAAACTAAAAATATAAATTTGGAAATTAAAAATTTAATCTCGAAATGGAATTTTATTCTAGAATCAAGATATTTTAATATCGATAATAGATATTTTTTAATGGGGTGATAATATCGTTTGGTGTACCTATTTAATATTACGAAATAGTGAACGGTTTAAAATGTAACTTTTTGTGATGTGATTTTTAAGAAAAAATCCGTATGGTGAATTTGTTTTAATCGTTTTTAATAAATGACACATTATTTTCTATTTGTCTTGTTCACGAATTAGCATATTATAGAACAAACATATATATATATATATTATATACTTATATAATATATGCTATTTATGAATCTGGATGTAAACGTAAACATATTTTTTTTTTTTTTTAATTTTTCTGTATCAAAATTTTTATACTTTTAAAATATTATTTTTGTATATTTTGGAATTTCAGATTTTTTGTTGTGTTCGAGATTTTGTTTTTCTAGATTTAATATATTACCCAAAATTATTAAATAATATTAAAAATTTGTTGCGTTTTTTTTTTTTTTAATTGTAATTTGTTGTGATAACATTTTTACTAATTTTTATCAAAAATTGTTTAGTATGCAACTTTTTAATTAAATTATTTTATAATTTATTTTTATTTTGTTTTTTTTTTTTCCATTGTTTTTGTATTATTTTGCACAAATTTTAGAATTAGATAAATAAACAAAAAAAACAAATAATTTTTTTTGTTTGAAATAATTTTTTATTAATTTTTTGTCAACATTTTGTTGGAAACCAATTAATTATATTTTATTTATTAGTGATTTATGCATTATTTTTAAAATTTATGTCTTATTGAATTTTAAGCTTAAGTTTTTTTACATAATATGTTATAAATTGAAGTTTATCATAAAATGGATTTGTATACGACATTCTGTAATATTATAAATATTATCCTGCGATATTATATTGAAATCTGTATGATAGGTTATGTAAGAATGAAATTATTTTGAGTATTGGAGTTTGGAGAAATTTATCAACAAATTTTCATTTTTAGTGACGTTCATTTTTTTTTTTTTTATTTATTTGTACTCCTTAAATTTACAATTTTTGTTTATATAAGTTATTTTTATTTATTTATAGAGACACAGATATTTAATATTTTATAAATTTTATATATAAATTTGAAAATCTGTTACAGAATTGAATGAACTTACTGTTAATATTTTTTATTTGATCTGTAATATTAATAATGTTGGCCTTATTGTGAAGTATTCGTATCGAATAGTAGAAAGAAAGATTTAACATCATCTTTAATAGTTTGTTTTGCGCTATTTGAAATTTTTTTTTATATGAGTTGCAGCTCTATCTTTCCAGACCGATGCTGCATAGCAAATAACTGGCTGAAGTATGATCTTCATAATATTATTAATTTATTTTCAGATGACAATTTGGAATTTCTACAAATGAACAGATATAATATTCGTGTATATTTATTTACCTTAATTGATATAACGGATATAATATTCGTGTATATTTATTTACCTTAATTATTGTGTCAGAAATGTGTCCGTTGAATGTAAATTTTTTTATTAAAAGTTACACCAAGATATTTTAAGAAATCGGTCCATTTAATTTCGGTATTTTTAATTTTTAGTGACTTTGTAGGTAAAAAGCAAAGTTTTCTTTTCCTGCTGAAGAAAATGTTGAAAACAAACTCTTCGAAATGTTGATTTGTATTTTCTATTTAGTAAAGTAATTGTCAAGAACGTCGAGAGAATTTTGTAAATTTGTAATAATTACTTTGCTCTGTGAATCGGCAGAATAAATTGCAGTGCCGTCAGCGAAAATCCTTATAATTTAAAATTTGTAATTTTTTTTTAATTTTCTAATCTTAGATTCTAGCAGAATAAAAATGTTTGTATACAATAAAGTAAGAGACAATTTAAATATATTTTAACAAACCATGAATTTATCAAATTAACGTATTTTAGGGTAATATATGTAGAAATGTTTTTGAATAAAGAGAAAAAAAAATTTTCCAAGAACTAAAAATAATTGTTTTATTTTCAGGAAAGTAGGCAAAGATGAAGGTCATATACGTTATATGAAACGGTACAATCATAATTATTAATATTTGAATGTTTCTTTAATAGCGAACCCTTTGTTTAGCTCTTGCGTTTATGTGGACTCAACATTTAATCGTAAAATATATATTTAAAATTAAAATTAACTTTTTAAAATAAAAACTTTACGTACTTAACGTATTGTTGTCATTATGAGATGACTGTAAACCTTAGTTAAAATATCAAAATATTTAAAACTAATCAAATTATGGAGTTTACAACAAGAGTTTTTGCAGAAATTTATCAACAAATTTCTTCGCATTACATGATGATCATTATGACCAGGAAGAATAAGAAATGAAAAATTGTGGCTTCTATCACAACAAGAACCTATTCCCATACAGATATGAAGTACGAAACACAGGTGGATAGAAAACATATTGCAAATAGAGACTGCATTGCTAAACAGGCATTAGACTGAAACCCACAGGAAAGAAGAAAAGTAGACGGATCCAAAAATACATGTAAAAGAATAATTTTAAAAGAAATAAAAACAGAAGCAAAACATGGATAGAAGTCAATAAAATAACCAAAAATCGAATTAAATATGAATCAACCTTGTGGAATGCCTATTCTTTGAAAGGTAAGAGAAAAGAAAAACTAAAACTGGTAAAATATCGCGGCTTTAACTAAAATCGATGCAGCGCAGACTACCTGCTTAAAGGATGTATAAATAATAGAATATCTATCCGCTAAGCAAATTTACAGTTTACCGTTATTATACGATATTGAGCAAAAGTTTAAGAAATTAATTCTGTTTTTTCTCGATTACACTAATGATAATTTTAAACGTTAATCCTTTTAACATAATATTCATAATATTTTAATTTTTTTGAAAAACTGTTTATTTCTCATCAGATCAGAAACATTTCTGTACATAGCAATATAAAATTTTACATTTTACATATACATAAAAAATTAATATTTAATATATATATATATACATATTTATATATTACATATTATATTAAATATTAAAATTTTTATGCAATTAGAACATTACAAATTAAGAAAAAAAAATTTTTTTGTTTTGTTTTGTAAATGGTCTTTTAAATTTATAAAACTTTAAAAATTATTACTATAGAAAATATCTCAACCTTCTTCCATCTTAAAAATTTACTTTAAAATATATATATATTTTTTCGAATGAATTTTTTTTTTATTTTTTTTTGTTAAATTATTATATGAAATTTTTGTGCTAATCTTAACATAAGAAAATAAAAACATTAAATCCACCCAAAATCCCAGAACATAATACTGACAGGGACACTCCCACAGCTGTCTTTTATATTTTCTTTATATTTTTTGTATGGCTTTGTTTTATTATTTTTATATTTTTTTTTTTTTTTTGTTTTAAGTTAAAAAGAACGCCTTCTATTTGCCAATTACAGTCAATTTCAGTTCATTTTGAAAATAAATTTTTCCTCTAGATAATGATAAAAACTTAAAAAACGATTACATGGTAAACTAATATTGAATGCAATTCTTAAAGGGATATAATTTTTAAAAATGCAAGATATGTATACTATATAAAGTTTATCCTGTAAAAGGACATAATATAAAGAAAAGAAAAAAATGATATATAATTTCTTACAATATTAACTTTAAAAATATGATTCTTAATCTTTTCAGAAACTATTTTACTTTAAGTGTATTTCTAGTAGTGTATTATAGTTAAAAATAAAATCGAAAGGACTTGAAAAAAAAATAAAATAAAATTCAGGAGGAAAAGAATCTTAGATAAGAAATAACAAGACAAACCTTCTAGAATTACATTATAATGTATTTGTAAAAATTGCAGTTATTTTCAGATTTTCCTTTTTTTTTTTAATTTTTAAATTTTAGAAAACCCTTCTTAGTTAATAAATATCACTTTACAATAATATGAGTATAATATAATGTTTAAATTTCACATCGTATGTGTTTGTTGTTTAAATGCTGTTTATGCTTAATGTTTAAACCTTTCGTAGTTGCTTTTAATGTTTAAATCTTCCATAGTTGCTTTTAATAGAAAGATTTTAAAAAATTTTGTTCTGAGAAACAAGTTGAACTGCAAAAACATGTACAAGTGCTATCTATAATTTGGGAGATAATATGAATCGAGATTTTTATAGCAATTTATAGCGTTAAAAAGCATATAACAATTTCCTGTATAATATTTAAGCGTTTTGATAAAATTTATTTTATATCTTTTGGTATTTGGAGTTGGAGACAAATTCAAAATTTACAGAACTAGAAATATAATTATTTGAAAATATGGCTTTTTCGGATCGGATCCACAAACCCAGAAAGTTTTTCTTAAAAAATAATTTTTTAATGAGATTCACATAACATTGTTTTCCCTAATTAAAACAGGAAAGACAGATCGATGGATTGAAATTAATAAGTACCTGATATACCTATACATATTCTAAAAGTTTTTGGTAATATGCTCAAAGGAAAATAACGAATATCAAAATTAATTTGAAAGTTTATTATGAAATTAAAGTCTTTGTTATAAACTTGTTTGACAATTGGCACCTAACTATAAGAAACTTAAAAGAGAAAATAATGGTAAACTTTTAATTTGAGCTTTTATAATATTATATTTATTATGTTCTTATATTAAAGAGTGTCCATTCTCTTAATAGGTTCCCTGTCCGATGAATCACTTATGATACAAATTTGAAATTTTGTACCATGTTTTGTACGCCCATGAATCATATGTGATTCATAAATAGTTAGAAGTTTACTCTAAAATGCTTTTTAGACTCAGCTAGTTGTTTGAATTCTTATGTTTCTGGACGTGTGGTTAATGTCTTAAAAAACATGATAAAAAAAGAGCTGGGCGATTTGCTTTTTTCTTTTATTTCAAAGGCTAAAATTGAAAGAATAAAAATTTTTTTTTATTTATAAGTTTTTTTTTTAAATTAAAAAACGATTGATTCGTTTTGATTTGTTTTTTATTTGAGAAGAAAAATAAACAAAAACTTATAAATACTTGGAACAAAAATGAATGAATAGGTGGTATATTATACTTTAGTATAATAATAGAATGAAAATAAATTTAGTGAGTCTTATTATAGCAACAATATGTTTTACTGCACTGCTTACATTCTGTATGAACTTGCTTGGCTCTTAACGGAATTCTCTCGTTTTTTCTGGCAGCGTAGCACATGCAACAACGCCTTCTTATAAGCTTTCCGTCTTTTCGTGGTATTTCTGCTAAAAAAAGCATCGATTCTGCTAAAGAATGATAAAGAATGTATCGAAAATTTTGGTACAAAAACAGTGGACGTTTTCAATCTTTGGAAAACTTTAAAACAATTTACCATAAATTTAATTTTTACTTTTTTCAGTTTTTTATTCTTCAAAATTAATTTTCAGTTTTTGAATTTTCATTATTGAAGTCATCAGAGAATAGTGTTTAAAATGGAGTGCAAAAATATTTAAAAATTTACAAACTTTTTATATTTATGTATCTATAGGTGTACAAAAAACATAATAGTAGGTCAAAAAACTTTATCAAAAAAATTATATTCCTAGATTCCTGCACAAAGTTTTAAATTACATTTTTTAAATTTATATTCTTTATAAATTTGAAAAGTGTTAAATAAAAAAAATTGATCGGAATTTGTGTACAAAGCCAATTTGTATCAAATGTATCTGAAAAATATGAAAATTATACTTTTGAAACTATAATACAATATGTTTTATTATTTTTTTGTTTAACAAAAATTAATACATTCTTTATTGCAAAATATTCTCAAAATTCAGTTTAAAGCAAAAAAATTCAAAGTTTGAAGAGGGGAGCATGAGCTGAAGAGGGGTTAAACCGTATTTCAAATAGGTAATAATAAAATAGAGCATCATTTAAACTAGACTAAACTAGACTAACTAGAGCATCATTTAAAAAAAAAAAATTAAGGTTTTTTAAATTAAGCTTTTTCAATCTTAAAGGGATCCAGCTACATGTTCAAACAGCAAAATAACATCATCATCATTAGTTTATGAAAATTATTTTTCTCAATCAAAATTTTTTTATCCTGATTAATAGAAACTATACCGAACCGTTTTTTTTATGAAGTAACAACCAAAAGAAAAGTTTGTTTTGTTCCTTTGATGGTAGCACAAATCATAATTCTTCTTTTTCTATTTTCGTGATATTTAAGGTGAAAAACAAATAGGTTATGAATTTTGAAATTTTTTATACCCGTACGATAGGATCGGGTATAATAAAATTACTCCACCGTTTGTAACACCTCGAAATAAGCGAGCTAGATACACCTTCAAAGGTATGGATCGGATCAGAAAAAAATTCTAAGACTTTTGAACCATGTCCGTCCGTCCGTCCGTCCGTCAGCACGCTAACTCAAAAACTAAGAAAGCTAGAATCTTGAAATTTACACAAAATATTTTGGGAGTAATTTGTAGGTTCCCTATTTTTTTTGGTTGAGTTTGGACCAAGCCTTAGGGTAGCTCTCGAACACCTAACTTTTAGATCCCCACATTTTTTTTGCAATAGTGCTATGAAATTTTAACTACTGATAGACCTCATAAAAATATTAATTTTATTTTTAATAACTTTTTTTTGTAGCCCCACCCGTTACGGAGCTAGAGCTCCCCAAAGGTTCAAAAAAGCTATATATTTAAATTGTTATAGCACAAGTTGTATAAAGTATATCTTCATTTTGAAAACGCCAAACTATTACTACTTTTATTAGCTTTAAAAGTATATATACAATAAATATATATTTGTGGCATACGGTGTCTTAATTTACCGTTATGCGAAACTAAAATTTTGCAAAATCCTTTAACCCTTCTATCTTCTGAACGGGTTAAGTTGGAAACTTTACAAATACTTGAAATTTTGACAGAAGTTAGATCTTTGAAAATAAGTATGAGTCATTTCAGAAATTTTTTTTGTATCACCCCCCGTTTAGGAGCTGTAAGGAGTCAAAAACTGAAAATTTCCTATTTTTAAACACCTGTAACTTGAACACCTGTTAAAATTTTTTTGAAGTAATACACAAAAATTAAAGCTTCGACATCATACTCTTATTTCTGTTAACAACTTTTTTTAATAATATAGGGTTACTTTATAATTGACGAAAGTGTTACTTGATTTTTTCAAATTTTCTAACAAATTTCTTTAAAACGAATTTTTTCCATTTTGTTTTACTCGATAATTTGAAATTGTTGAGGATATAATGCGTAGTACATAAAAATGCAAATAAATAAACAACATAACGGTTGCTTGAAGAATTTTTATTTATATGATATTAATATATATACATACGTATATAATATCATGTTTATTTACATATCGTATATGTCACTAGTGAATGAATGATAAGAGTATAGATGTATATTATATAGCGCCGTATTTACATACATATATGTATTTTATTGTACTTATAAGAAATTATTCTGTCAATGGAATATTTAAATATAATATAATATAATATTTAAAATTATATTTACTGTTTTGTACTTAGTAAATTTAATATACATTTACCGCTTAGTATTAAATGGTACTATAGAATATTTGAAAAAGTTTTGGATTGATAATCGTTATTTGGAAGGTTAGAATCTGCTTTTGAAGAATGTACATATAAACATATAGTTTGAATATATGTACAACCCATAGTTCTAGAAATTATAAAATTCACCCAAATTATTTTAAAATACTAAAAATTAAAAAAATAATATTGTGAGCAGAGTGACAGGCTGTTAACATACTAACGGTTCGTACGGGTATCTAAGAGTTGACAAAGGCAACTGTATTCTTCCTCGTTTTTATATATTATTTGTTTCGGTTGATTTTTTTAGCCAGCTCACTTTGTTGTAGGTAGATTTCAAATCCTTTTTGAAAAAAATACTCATTTTTTTTTTAATTTCATCCAAAAGTCATCTTAAATTGAATTTTCCCATTTCAAATAATATTTTAAGATTTAAAAATTATTAAAATTTTAATATAAAAATATTAATTTAGAAACAAAGTAAAATACAGTCTTAGATATGCGTATGAAATCTTTATAGTATGAGGGTTCAAAATAAAATATATTATCTACTATCAGTCTGGTTATTTTTTTATCTTTTCATTATTTGTAAAATAAAAAAATTTGTTAACTTATTTCACTCTGTCCGCCCGTCTGTTAACAAAACTTTCTATAATGTTAGTCGATTTCACCAACACATAAGAACAACATTTTTTGCTCTCCTCTCTGATTCTCAAATGAATCGTTTTGATTTGTTTTTAAATTTCAGTATTCATCTGCACTTTTTAGAGAATAGACATATTTAATAGTTAAGTGTTCTGATTTTAGAGTTATAAAGAGAAAATTAATCAAAACCACTTTTTGAATTGAAAAATAAAACAGAGATGCAAGTTTACAAAGGACTAAGAATTCCTACTTTGAATATTTTTTTAGTTTTAATAAAGAATTGAATTTTTAAGATTAGTAATAACTTATTTTTTTTTTTTTTTTGTGTCCTCAACAATACTTTAATAAAATTTTACAAAACAAAAACGAATTTACTCTGTACATCAAAGATTTTTTAGACTGTTAGCCTAATATAGACTAATATAATATTTAGTATTAACATATTCTGAAAAATAAAATTATTATTAACCATTATTATGGTTAAGATAAATCAATGATATTTCTACTGCGAACACCAACTTTTTATGTAGTCGCCATTATGAACCTACAGAGCTTCAAAGTTGGAAAAAGCAGTTTTTTAAATGATTAAATCTCAAGTTCTGCTTACTATGTTTTCAATATAAAAACGAAATGTATTTCGGTACACTTTTAGGGTACGTTCACATATAGGATGCATGCCTCCGGATGTATTCAACAGCATATATCCGTAGAATAGAATTTATTTTGACATGTTTTGGTGAATTTTTTTTTTTTTATTGTTTTGACATTACAATTACGGCGAATATTTTGAATTTTATGCATTTGTTTTTAATTTTAAACAAAATAAAAAAAAAAAAAAACAATTTTAAAAACAAATATATTATTTAACGTTTTGACGTTTAAATAAGTTTTAGACACCTGTAACTTGGAAACCTGTATCCAATTTTTTTTATAAGGAATTTTCTTAATTATGTATTCTTACTTTAAAGTGAAAGAAATACATGTCTGAAAGCTTCACAATTTTTCACAGTTACCACAGTTACCTTCACAAAAACACAGTTACCTTGAAAATTAACCATTAATTTTATATAAAAAGTATTCTATTTAAAAATTACTTAAAATTTATTTTTAAAATTTAATATAGGTACCTATTTCCCAAATTTAATTTAATTTTTGCTTAGGAAAATTCACAAATAAAAAAAAAAAAAAAGTATTAATTTATTTTGATTTTACTAAAAGGAAAACAGTTCAACCGTTCATAACCTTAAAAGGAAAATCCTTATTAGAAACAAAAAAAAAAAAAATCATTTGAACTCCCAAATACCATTATACAAGATTGCATGTACCTACTATAATAGATTATGAAATTTTCTGTTTGATTGTATTGAAATGAATTAAATACATATATTGGTAATGAATAAAAGGATTTAATTTAGGTGTAAATTGTAAAATAATAAAATAGTATAACTGCTAAATTGGATTTCAATCTTACTATATAACTATATATTATATAATATATAGTATATATATTATATACATAATTCTTTTTATTATTATTTATTTTTTTTTTAACCGTATTAAGTTATCAACGATTATTTCAGGTCACCAGTTTTTTTCAGAATTTTTAAAAGACAATGAAGATTAAAAGTTATTTATTGGGTGATTGTACACTTAATAAATTGGTGAATAGTGAAAAGTACAACTAAAAAAATATTACAAATTGGATTTTTTCCAATATTTTCTTGTTGGATTTAACTTAACAAAGAGAAATGCAAAGAGTTGTGTAAAAATGTAATGAAAAAAAAAAAATTAAATAAAATAAAAATTAAACCATTGATTTATCGCGTAAATTATTTGAAAAACATTAATTTTTGAACAGTTATTTCTTTGGATGCATTTTAACATAAATTGCATGCATGTCCATTTGTCTTCTGGAAATGGAATTTGACCAAAAAAAAAAAAACTACAAAAATGGTTTTAATTTCTCTGAAATAAGTTTATTGAAAAGTTTGTTGAAAATAAGAGTAAATTTATAAAGTCCTTGCACTTCTGGTTTATTATACAGCATTTTTTTTTTTAGGAGAAGTACAAATATTAGTTAAGGTGAACAGAGCTTAATAGATGATGACTTGTTCGAATAATACGCACTAACTTCTGAAATATTTTGTGATTTAATATTTCTTCAAATATTGTGTTTTTTTTTATTGGTAACTTCAATTTAGTACTTAATTTCCAAACAGAATCCGGTTCCTATCGTTCTTAATAATTCTTGGCAGGATTCATTAACTATATATATAGGTATAATTTTCTGGGATAAATGGCATCAATTCTTGTTAATTCATTTTGGTTTTTATGACATATCAATATCCTAGTAACTATATGACATATAGTTGTAAATTCATAACACATTATTCATTCGAAACAATATATTTTAACAGACATCATATTTAAATTTTTATGTAACATACACTTTAATTTACTAATGAAAGTATTTTTGTTGATCCACAATTAAAATTAATTTGGAAAACTTTTTTAAACTTTTGTATAATATTTTTACAAATTTTTTTTACCAAATAGGTAATGAATTTAATCCAGAATTACAGTATTCTGATATTTCGAAAAAAAAACGAGGAAGAATACAGTTGCCTTTGTCAACTCTTAGATACCTGTACGAACCGTTAGTATGTTCACAGCCTGTAACTCTGCTTACAATATTATTTTTTTAATATTTTAGTATTTTAAAATAATTTGGGTGAATTTTATAATTTCTAGAACTATGGGTTGTACATATATTCAAACTATATGTTTATATGTACCATATAACGATATGTTTATAGTACCACAAACTATATGTTTAACCTTCCACATAACGATTATCAATCCAAAACTTTCTCAAATATTCTATAGTACCATTTCATACTAAGCGGTAAATGTATATTAAATTTACTTAGTACAAAATAGTAAATATAATTTTAAATATTATATTATATTATATTTAAATATTCCATTGACAGAATAATTTCTTATAAGTACAATAAAGTACATATATGTATGTATGTAAATACGGCGCTATATAATATACATCTATACTCTTATCATTCATTCACTAGTGGCATATACGATATGTAAATAAACATGATATTATATAAGTATGTATGCATATCAATATCATATAAATAAAAATTCTTCAAGCAACCGTTATGTTGTATATTTATTTACATTTTTTTGTACTACGCATTATATCCTCAACAATTTCAAATTATCGAGTAAAACAAAATGGAAAAAATTCGTTAAAGAAATTTGTTAGAAAATTTGAAAAAATCAAGTAACTCTTTTATCAATTATAAAGGAACCATATATTATTAAATAAAGTTGTTAACAGAAATAAGAGTATAATGTTGAAGCTTTAATTTTTGTGTATT